>JAZKJV010000718.1:1200000-1612908 GCA_037367405.1 Ottelia alismoides | reverse complement strand
TAAAGCATACTTACTTTTTGCAGGAAACAAAGATGGCGTGGAATGTGAGAGACTTGTGGAAATCTATTGGTAGATCCTTCATGTCAGATTTCTGCGTAATTGATTCTGAGGATGCCTCCGGGGGAGGAGAGGGTGGGGGGGGGGGGAGGGGGGACTCTTAACCAAGGCCTTAAATGTCGGTTTCGGTCACCATTTCGGTATCGACCAAAACAGAATTTCGATGGAATTTCGGTGGAATTTCGACCGAAATTTCGGTTATTTCGGTCATTTTTTGTACTAGGACCCCCATATTTCGGTCATTTCGGTCGAATTTCGATTTCGACTGGATATCGATATTCGACAGAAATTCGACCGAATTTCGCTGAAATTTGAGGCCATGCTCTTAACTGCATGAAATGGTGATCGTTTCAATGAGATAAGGGGCAATTGTTCCATTTCACTTTCGATGCAAAGAAAAGCAGATGATTTGAGATAAGTGATTACAATGTTTATGTGCTGCTGAATGGTTTGGGCATTTCTGATTTGATGGACGAGTTTCCTATTGTGCGTACGAAATATCCTAATGATGCGTGGTTGATTAGAGGTGATTTCAGTATCACACTCCGACCTTCTGATCGCCCAGGGAGACATGATTGGCTTGATAATGGCCCAGAGATTCTTTTTCATTTGATTAATGATCTAGGAATGACAATTGTAGAAGGAAAAGAATGAATTGAATTAATGAAAGGTCGTATGATTCTCTTATATAGGAGAGGAACCTGTTGGGCAAATTAGTAGAAGAAGACTGTTGGAGGAAATAAGAGACTTGTTTATTCCTGTAACCCTAGGCTCTCTTATGTAGGGAGAGACCTATGGGTAAATTACATACGGTGGACAAGGGAAAATAAAATAAACAAAAAGATACATAGAAAGTAGAAATATCTCAACACTCCCCTTCAAGATAGAGCATAGATGTCAATCATGCTCAGCTTGGACGAACACTTCTGAAACGACCCCTTGAGTAACACCTTGGTAAAGATATCAGTAGTTTGTTCTCCTGAACTAACATGAGAGGTAGAAATCTGACCCTTCTGGATCATATCTCTAGTGTAATGACAATCTACCTTAATATAAGAGATTCTTCTTCCTTTGATTAATGATCTAGGAATGACAATTGTAGAAGGAAAAGAATGAATTGAATTAATGAAAGGCCGTATGATTCTCTTTTATATGAGAGGAACTTGTTGGGCAAATTAGTAGAAGATTGTTGGAGGAAATAAGAGACTTGTTTATTCCTGTAACCCTAGGCTCTCTTATATAGGGAGAGACCTATGGGTAAATTACATACGGTGGACAAGGGAAAATAAAATAAACAAAAAGATACATAGAAAGTAGAAATATGTCAACACTCCTCTTCAAGATGGAGCATAGATGTCAATCATGCTCAGCTTGGACGAACACTTCTGAAACGACCCCTTGAGTAACACCTTGGTAAAGATATCAGTAGTTTGTTCTCCTGAACTAACATGAGAGGTAGAAATCTGACCCTTCTGGATCATATCTCTAATGTAATGACAATCTACCTCAATATGCTTCGTTCTCTCCTGGAATGCAGGGTTGTTGGTGTTGGGAGAAAAGACTTGATTGATTATTCAGAAAACCCTAGGCTCTCTTATATAGGGAGAGACCTAAAGGGTAAATTACAGAGAGGTCTACTAAAGATAAAGAAATAACAAAAAGGATACATAACAATATAATAAAACAACTAAAGACACGAAATATCTCTACACTCCCCCTCAAGGTGGAGCATAGATATCTATCATGCTCAGCTTGGACGAACATCTCTGAAAGGGTCCTCTGAGCAGTGGCTTGGTGAATACATCTGCAGTCTGATCTCCTGAGGTCACATGTGTAGTGGATATCAATCCTCTCTGGATCAAGTCCCTAGTGTAATGGCAGTCGACTTCAATATGCTTGGTCCTTTCATGGAAAGCTGGATTGTTGGCTATGAACAATGCTGCCTGGTTGTCACACTAAAGCTTCATAGGTAGGGACACCGCTACATGTAGATCTTCTAGTACAGAACGAACCCACATCATTTCCGTGCTGGCTTGAGCCATGGCCCTATATTCGGATTGGCCATAACAGTTTGTTTCTTGCTTTTCCAAGAAACCAAGGAGCCTCCAACAAACACTGCGAACCCTGAGGTTGATTTTCGATCCTTAGGGCATCCTGCATAATCTGCATCTGCATATGCTGAGATGGATAAGTTTGTGCCCTTTCTGAATAACAGTCCTGCCCCTGGAGAAGACTTTAGATACCTCAGTATCATGTGTATAGCATCCATGTGAACCTGTCTTGGCTGCTCCATAAATTGACTCACCCTGCTAACTGCAAACTGAATGTCTGGGCGAGTTATGGTAATGTAGAGGAGTTTTCCCTCCATTTCTCTATATCTTCTCTTATCTACTTCATCAGTATCACCATCATACAACCTCATGCTCGGGTCCATGGGAATACTTGATGGTTTGCATCCATCCATGCCAGTCTCAACCAGGAAGTCTGTAACGTACTTCCGTTGGGTCATCACCAAGCCCTGTGCATTCCTTGCAAATTCCAACCCCAGAAAATATCTTAGGGTTCCAAGATCCTTTGTAACGAACTGACGGGCTAGGAATGCCTTCGCCTTCTCTATGCCCTGAACATCGTCTCCTGTAACAAGAATATCATCCACATAGACCATAATGACAATCATACCTGCCGATGACTTCTGGACAAACAACGAGTGATCGACATTTGACCTCCTGAATCCCTGTTCCTCAATCAGGTTGGACATCTTCTGGAACCACGCTCTCGGACTCTGTTTGAGGCCATATATCGCCTTGTGAAGTCTACAGACCATGTGCTTCTCCCCCTCAGCAGTAAACCCAGGTGGCTGCTGCATGTAGACTTCCTCCTGTAAGTCTCCATACAAAAAGGCATTCTTGACATCTAGTTGAGATATACTCCAATCACGGACCACAACAACGGATAGGAGAATACGAAGAGTAGAGTGTCTCGCCACTGGAGAGAATGTATCCATGTAATCTACACCATAGGTTTGTGTAAACCCACGAGCAACCAGACGTGCTTTGTACCTATCCAACGTGCCATCTGCACGATATTTGACTATGAAGACCCATTTGCAGCTCACAATGGATGCATAGGAAGGTGCAGGGACCAAAGACCATGTGCCACGAGACTGTAAGGCCCTCATCTCCTCTTCCATTGCTAATTTCCAGCAATCATTCTTCAAGGCTTCCTGGTATGTCCGTGGTATGTCCACGGAACACAAAGCGGTGGCAAAACTCTGAAAATCACCAGTGATGCGATGAAAAGACACGTGTGAGGCAAATGGATAAGAGGTACATTGCCTCTTCTGCTTCCGAATAGCAATCGGAACATCAAGATCATCATCTGCTGTACTGGAAGGGCTAGTGTCTGCCTGTACTGAAGGATCCTGCACATGTACCATACTTGACCCGTCAGTAGTAATGCCATCTGAACATACCTGAGGCGTGATAATTGGCTGCGGTGCAGACTGAGCAGGACCGGACCGACGTGTATAGAATTTGGGTAACGGTGATATTAGGCCGTGGAATGGGTGGAGGCGGAGGTGGTGGTGGTGACGCTGGCGTAGGGACAAGGAACAACTCAGGTGTACTCAAAATATCATCAGTGGTAGTGGATGGTACTATTCTGTCACCTGTAGGAGAAAAATACATGACCGACTCAAAGAAAGTGACATCAGCACTCACAAAGTACCTCTTAGTCACAGGATCATAACACCGGTATCCCTTCTGAGTTCTGGAGTAACCAACAAAGACGTACTTGACTGCTCGAGGAGAGAGTTTGTCAAGTCCAGAAGATATACGATGAACGAAAGCGACAGTACCAAAAACACGTGGAGTCAGTGAAAATAACTCCTTGTCTGGAAAAATAAGAGAGATAGGTATCTTGTCACCAAGAACTGAGGATGGCATTCTATTAACTAGATAGCATGCAGTAAGAACAACGTCGCCCCAGAATGAAATAGGAGCACAACTCTGAATCAACAGTGTCCGAGTAATATCCAAGAGATGGCGATGTTTTCTTTCCGCCACACCATTTTGTTGTGAGGTATACACACAAGTGGTTTGGTGAATAATACCCTTTGAGGAAAGAATTAGGGAAAGTGAGCGTGTACAAAATTCAAGGGCATTATCCGTCCGAACATATTTAACAGATGAAGAAAAAACATTGTGCACTTCATTAAGTAAATTCTTTATCACATCTCCTGCTTCAGATTTATATTTCAGAAGGAAAACCCATGACACTCGAGAGAAATCATCCACTACCACAAGATAAAACCTGTGCCCCTGATAATCGGGAACACGACTCGGACCCCATATATCTATATGTAACAACTCAAAAGGGGAGCTACTGCTCCGACTCGGACGACTTGGGAAGCTCGACCTGTGATACTTTCCCAACTGACACGCTTCACAACGAAAGGACGAACTAGGAGAGATCTGGGGCAGAAGATGGCGTATTTTCTGAAGTGGAAGGTGACCAAACCGGAGATGCCAAATGTACGGAGAGACTGGTCCAACAGAGTGAGAAGAGACACCAGCATATGAATCCCGAACCAGTCGATATAAACCATTCTGCTCAGAGCCACAACCAATCACCTTGCCCGTGAGTATGTCCTGAAAAATGAGAGAAGACAGGTCAAATATAGCACGACAATTCAAATCCTTCGTAATCTGACTAATAGACAACAAGTTCATTGACAACTCAGGAGCATGTAAGACATTCTGTAGCTGCATAGTGGAAGATAGAAAAACTTCCCCCTGTCCAACCAGGGGCGAATGGGTACCATCAGCTATCTGCACTGAGCGGCCAGGAGGGATGTCCCTGTAGGCCTGTAATCTACCTCTATCTCGACATAGATGATGTGTGGCTCCGGAATCTATAACCCAGTCAGATATATCATGAGGTGTTGTGAATGCAGTATATCTACCTGAGGTGCTCGCCGCGGCGGATGAACTGGCAGAGGCGGTGGCAGCAATATCTGAAGAGCCACCAGACGAATCAACAGATGTATGTGGCATGATATCGCGGAGACGGGCCACAAGTTCGTCAAATCGACTATCTGCAGTAGAGGGTAAAGGAGACTGAGAATGCTCTGCAACACGTGCCGATGCTGGGAATCCATGCTTAGAATAGCATGTCTCCTCTGAGTGTCCCGTGCGGTGACAATAGGAGCATGTCTGTCTGAAGCGACCACCCCTTCCCTGGAGTCCATGGCCACGTCCACGACCACGACCAGGATGCAGACCACCTCTCCCACGCGAGACTGCCATCGCGGATGGGGGTGGTGTAGATGAGCTGGAGGAGACTGGAATACGACTTAGCCTTCTGTAAACATCCTCTACAGGAGGAATAACTGCATCAGCTAGGATCTGAGACTGGGCGGCATCATACTCAGGATCAAGAGCCGCAAGTAGAACACCCACCATGGTGGCATTCCGAAACGCCTTCTGCTGCTCAGGAGTAGCAGTGAGTGGAATGGTACTGTATAGCTTCTCAAACATCCCTCTTAGGGATGTATATAGAGAATGGAGAGGTCTGCCGCTCTGCTTCATTGTGAAGATGTCATGCTGAAGCTGCAACATTTTCGTCTCATTTCGCACCTGCGAATATGTAGCGGCAAGAATGTCCCACATTGCCTTAGCAGTGGGTTGATGGAGGACATCATTAGCAATCTCCATCGTCAATGTACCAGACAACCAGACCTTTGCGTAAGAGTCATCAGCCTCCCATGAGGCATATATCCCTGTCTTCTCAGCGGGCTCATCCTCGGTAAGAATGTGCTTCTTACCATTCGACTTCATGAGGCTCATGAACTGCATAGCCCAGAGCTCGTAGTTAGACCCGTCCATCTTCACTATTGGCGCAGCACCTTTGAATGCGCCAATGGAGGGCATATCGACCTTCGATTCTGACATACTGCCGCTGAGGAAGAACTAGGGTTTGTAGACAGGATAACAATTGTCTACACTGACTGCATCGGATTTGAGTGCGTATGTAGACGTTACGCACTCAAATCCATTTATCTGCGGAAGAGACGAGGTAGACTAGGGCACGCCTCGGATGAGGGCTACAACCCTTGCACCTGGATCACGCTCAAGGCGCCTGGAAGTGCACGACGGCGATTTGGCATCCGCCTACGATGGTCGGCGGCGGGCTGGGGCCGCCTTGGAGGAGTCGGCGGCGATTAAGGGGCGGCTGGGTTGGTACGGCGACAAGATGGGGCTGCTTGGGACCTCTCGACGGCGGGCTGGCAGCCTCCTGGAAGGATTGGCGGCCGCCTGGAGAGAGAGAGAGTCGAGGGAGGCGATGAAGAGATGGAGAGGGCGGCGGGTGGGGAAGGGGGCGACGGCTAGGAAGAGCCCTAGGGTGGCTCTGATACCATGTTGGGAGAAAAGACTTGATTGATTATTCAGAAAACCCTAGGCTCTCTTATATAGGGAGAGACCTAAAGGGTAAATTATAGAGAGGTCTACTAAAGATAAAGAAATAACAAAAAGGATACATAACAATATAATAAAACAACTAAAGACACGAAATATCTCTACAGTTGGCAATGAAGAGAGCAACCTGATTGTCACATTGGAGGTTCATGGGGAGAGGCACCTCTATAGTCAAGTCAGTGAGGACAGATCTGACCCACATCATCTCTGTACTTGCCTGTGCCATCGCCCTATATTATGACTCAACACTCGATCTGGCAACCACAATATGCTTTTTGCTCTTCCAGGAAATTAGTGAATTCCCTATAAACACACCAAATCCTGAGGTAGACTTTCTATCCTTTGGACATCCAGCCTAATCTGCATCTGCACATGCTGTAATTGAGAGAGATATGCCCCTACTGAACAAAAGTCCTGTGCCCAGTAAATTCTTCAAGTATCTCAGAATCATGTAGACTACATCAATATGTGTCTGTCTCGGTTGCTTCATGAACTGACTTACTTGTTCACAACAAAGGATATGTCAGGCCTGGTAATGGTCACATATAGTAGCTTACCAACCAGTTCCCTGTATCTCCTCTTGTCGATCTCTTCAGTGCCATCATCATATAGCTTCATACTCGGGTCAATAGGAGTACTGGCATGCCTACAATCTGCCATGCTTGTCTCTGAGAGGAGATATGTAACATACTTCCTCTGTGTCAAATTCTAGCCCAAGGAAGTAAGGTAGATGTCCAAGATCCTTGGTCACAAACTGTTGACCTAGGAAGTTCTTGACTCCCAGAATGCCCTGTTCATCATCTCCTGTAACAATAATGTCATCAACGTACACAAGAATGACAATAGTACCTCTCAGTGTCTTCTGCACAAACAAGGAATGAATAACAGTCGATCACACAAACCCCTGTTGCTCTATCAAGTCCGAGAGCTTGTGGAACCATGCCCTTGGACTCTGCTTAAGGCCATAAATAGCCTTGTTTAGTCTGCAAACCTTCTGACACTCCCCATCAGCAGCAAACCCAGGTGGCTGCTGCATGTAGACCTCTTCCTGAAGATCACCGTAAAGGAAAGCATTCTTCAGATCGAGTTGATACAACGGCCAATCTCGCGACACAACAACAGAGAGGAGAATACACAATGTAGAATGCTTATCCACTAGAGAGAACGTATCTTGATAGTCCACCCTATAAGTCTAGATGATCCCACGTGTCACAAGTCTCGTCTTATAGCAATCCACACTGCCATACGCACGGTGTTTTACTGTGAACACCCATTTGCATCCCACAACAAATGCATCAACTGGAGCAGAAACAAGACTCCACTTACCACGCGACTGTAGCGCTGCCATCTCCTCTTCCATAGCTAAGCGCCAACGACTATCCTGCAATGCCTCCTCATAATTTCGTGGAATGTCCACAGTAGATAAGACCAAGGTAAATTTCTGAAAATCCCCTGTTAGACAATGAAAGGAAACCTGAGATGCCAAAGGATATGAAGCACAGGAGCGCTTCTGCTTTTTAACTGCAATAAGAATGTCCAGGTCATATACAACACCCTCCATCTGCGTGCTATTTTCCTGCAATGACTCCTGCACCGATACAACTCTAGGCCCATCATTAGGAGCTATGTTATCAGAACAAACCTGGGGTTCTATGAGTGCTGGGCGAAAGCCATGAGCGGGCACAGTCCGACGCGTGTAGAACTTAGGAAGGGATGGAACAAGTGGCCCACATGACTGGATAGAAGGTGGTGGTGGCGGTGGAGAAGATGGTGGTGGAGTAGATGGTGGTAGAGGTACAACATGCATGGGAGGAGGTGGCATGTAGATCTCATTGTCCAAGTTTGATGAAGCTAACCGATCACCTGTAGGGGAGAAGTACATTACCGACTCAAAGAAGGTGACATCAACAATGATATAGTATTTTCTGCTCAAAAGATCATAACACTGATATCCCTTCTGAGTCCTAGAGTACCCAACAAACACACATTTGACAGCTCTAGGGGCGAGCTTGTCAAGACTAGGAGACAACTTGTGGACAAACGCAACAGATCCGAACACACGAGGAGTAAGGGAGAATGACTCCTTTTCAGGAAAAGCTATAGAGAAAGGAGTCTTCTTCTCACCCAAGACGGACGACGGCATGCGATTCACCAAATAGCATGTTGTGAGGACATCTCCCCAAAACGAATGTGGTGTAGGACTCTGAATGAGAAGAGTCCGAGTAACATCAAGCAGATGACGATGCTTTCTTTCAGCAATGCCATTTTGTTGAGAGGTGTAGGGACAGGAAGTTTGATGAATAATCCCTTTTGATGAAAGAAAATGAGACAAATCACGAGTACAAAACTCCAAAGCATTGTCAGTTCGCACAAACTTCACAAAGGCAGAGAAAACCTTTTTCACTTAAATAATAAAGGTTTTGATCACATTCCCTGTTTCAGATTTATTTTTCAAAAGAAATACCCATGACAAGCGAGAGAAATTGTCCACAGCTACAAGATAAAACCTGTGTCCCTGATTATCAGGAACACGACTCGGACCCCAGATATCAATATGAAACAACTCAAAAAGGGAGCTACTGCTCCGACTCTGATGACTAGAAAAGGCAGACCGATGATGCTTTCCCAATTGATACGCTTCGTACTGAAAAGAAGTACTGGGTGAAATCTGCGGCAGAATATGACACATCTTCTAAAGAGCGAGATGACCAAACCGGAGATGCCATGTGAAAGGAGAGACTGATCCCGACGAATGAGAGCATACACCGACATAGGGAGTCCGAACCAGGTGATAAAGGCCACCACGCTCACGACCACACCCAATCACTTTGCCTGTAAGAATATCCTGAAACACAAGAGACGATGGGTCAAAAATGTCTCTGTAGTGCAAATCTTTTGTAATCTGGCTAATAGAAAGTAGATTCATAGAGAAGTCAGGAGCATGTAGCACATTTTGTAAACGCATCGAAGGCGTCAAAATAATCTCCCCCTGTCCTGTGATCGGGGAATGAGTTCCATCAGCTATCACAACTGTTCTTTCTGGCGGAACCTGTTTATATGGTGAAAGCTGATGTCTGTCTCTACAGAGATTATGTGTCGCACAGGAGTCCATGATCCACTCTGTAATGTCAGACGCATGACAAGATGTAAAAACATAAGTACCTGCGGTGCTAGCTATAACAGAATTACTGGCAGAGGCTGAGGCAACCACATCTGAATGATCTGCCGAAGATGGTGATGCGAAAGGAGGTATAATATCTCTCAATCTGGCCACTAGATGATCAAACCTCTGATCTAACGTGGAAGCAGCAGGGGACTCAATCTGCT
The DNA here is from genome assembly GCA_037367405.1 of Ottelia alismoides. Taxonomy (NCBI): domain Eukaryota; kingdom Viridiplantae; phylum Streptophyta; class Magnoliopsida; order Alismatales; family Hydrocharitaceae; genus Ottelia; species Ottelia alismoides. The sequence goes on along the minus strand of JAZKJV010000718.1, from coordinate 1,603,048 downwards.
CTGCAACCCGAGTCGATGCAGAAAACCCATGCTTGGAATAGCATGTTTCCTTAGTATGCCCTTGGCGATGACAAAAAGTATGTCTGACGAGCGCGACCTCCTTTGCCACGAGGTCTACGTTCACGGAAGTTAGAATGACCTCCTCTTCCTCGAGAAGCTGCCATGGCTGAGGAAGTCTGACTAGAGGTGGTGGACGGAATAGTGATTCTGCTGAGCCTGCAAAATGCTTCCTCCATGGAGGCTATTGTGGCATCTGGTAGGATCTGAGATCGAGCAGCATCATGTCCAGGATCATGGGCTGCTAGGAATACCCCAACCATTGTAGCATTCCTACATGTCTTCTGTTGCTCTGGAGTAGCCGTTAACGGTATGAAACTATACAGCTTCTCAAACATCCCACGCAAGAATGTATACAATGAGTGCAGTGGACGTCCGTTCTGTTTCACAGTGAATATGTCGTGCTGGAGTTGGAGAATCTTCGTTTCGTTCCTCGCTTGAGAATAGGTCGCTGCGAGAATATCCCACATCACCTTGGCAATAGGCTGATGTAACACATCATTGGCAATCTTTATCGTTAATGTACCAGAAAGTCAGACCTTGGCATAAGCATCGTCTGCCTCCCACGAGGCATTCACCTCAATCTTCTCCACCGGCTCCTCCTCGGTAAGAATATGCTTCTTACCATTTGACTTCATCAAGTTCATAAACTGCATAGCCATGAGCTCATAATTCGTCCCGTCCATTTTTACAATAGACGCTGGACCTTTGAATGCACCTGTGGTGGGTACATCAACCTTGTTCTCATACATATTGCCGAAAGAAGAATACTATTGGTTTTGTAGACCAAAGATTATTTGTCTACACAAACATATGTGGGTTTGTGTGCAAGTGTAGACTCATGCATGCGAACCCATCATCCAATCGACGAAGCCGATGTGCAAGAAACGTGATCAAGACAGTGGCACGGTCACACGCGCACCATAGGGACTGCCGGCAGCGCACTTGCGGCGCTTGGGGATGATGCGCGCGAGGCGGGGGGACATGCGAGGCGACGCGATGGGGTGGCGCGCGCGAAGGGAGGGCGACACACGAGGGGCGATGCGCGAGGGATGTCGCTCGAGAGGGGCGGCGCGCGAGGGTCTGGAGGTAGGGTTTGGGTAAAAGGGTTCGAGAGCTCCGGTCTAGAACCACCTCTCTGATACTGTTATAAAATAGAAAGCGGAAGCAAAACATGGAAAAAGAATAAACATCACAAAAGAACAGCGGGATTAACGTGGAACCCTACTCCGTGAGGAGCGGGATGAAACCACGGGAGAAGCCCTCAACTAGGGCGTGTTTTTCTATTGATTTTCTCGATGAGTACAGGAGGTCTGGGGCTCCTTATATAGCCTTCCCAGAGCCTCCAAGTCCCACCCACAGGCGGTATGGGACTAAACACTGGATGGGGTAAATGGATCTTCTCCAGGATCCATTTACCCTGCTACAACTCAATAGGTGCACTACGAAATACTCCAACACTCCCCCTCAAGCTGGAGCATGCAATGCTCAGCTTGGACAAACAAACAAAAAGAAACTCAACTCACGCTACAGGACACTACGGACAATATCAACCCAACGCGCACATGCTGCAGTCGAGGACGTTGCTTCTCATGCCGTGCAGGTGAGGAGGACGAATGGGCTGGAGTGTGAGTCAACTGAAGACTCGGAATCTGACCATCGAGTCTGAAACTGCACCTGAAGTCTCCTCATCGGAAACTTGGTCTCTCTCATCTGGCTCAGAGAATGGTGCACTGCTCTGGTGTACCTATGATACCACATGAAAACCCTTGCTCTCAATGGCATAGGGAATGGTCCTCTGCTCTGGAGTACCTATGGCTCACATGAAAACTCTGGCCTGACAACTAGAAGAATGATGGGGATCTCTGACAATGATGGCAACTTATGCTCATCTGACAATGACCGCACACTCGTGCGTGTCTGAAACTGGAGACTCGGAAGACAATCGTCGAGTCTGAACCTGGATCTGAACCGTAGAGTCTGGAATATGATCGGTCTGGAAATCTGAATCTGCATCTGGAATACAAGACCTGTGACTCTACATATATACTCCCCCTTTCTCCCATACTTGTCGGAAAACATGGACGTCGACCAAGTTGGGAGAAGACAAGATAGAATGGGAAAAAAACATGAATAACCTTTAAGCCGCTCACAAATTGTTCGGCTTCTCAAATCATGAATAACCTTTGACCGTTTCTTTTTTTTTACGGCTCTTCATCATCATTTTTTTTAACTTTTTTTTTTTGTAAAATAAGCCGTCACATTTTTTACGGCTTTTGCAACTTCTTCCTTTTTTTTCAATAACTTGCGTACGGCTCTTTTTTTTTTAAATATACGCGCCTTTTCCCTTTTTTTTTTGGAATAAAACCTCTCGACCCAAACTGGGCCCACAAAAGCTGCTATTTTTTTTTGAACCACATTTTTTTTAATTCGTACGGCTTTTCTTTGTACGTGCCTCTTTCATTTTTTTTATACGTACGGGCTGTTTTTTTTTACTTTGTACGCGCCTTTTCAAATTCTCCTTTTTTTTGTAACAAACAAACTTGACCAATTTGAGCCTTACAAAATTCAGCTCCCCCCCTTTTTCCTTTTTCTTTTTTTTTCAGCCCAACCGTGGGCTTCTTTCATCTTCCTTTTTTTTAAGATACGGCAGCCCATTTTGCCCCCTGTAGCGAGGACACCCCTTTCCCCCTCTTTTTTTTCCATTTAACATCTCAAAAGGACACCCCTTTCCCCCTCTTTTTTTCCATTTATCATCTCACGGTCCCCCAATTTTTTTTATAAACAAATAGCCCACTTAGGGCCAAAATATCGTGCGCTGCCTGCTAGGTTTCCCTCAATGGGACTCGTAAGATGCCGCCGCCTATGGGAATCTGGAGGCTCCTTCTCCGCATGAAGGGTCGCGCGCGCGGGGCTGCACGCGCAGCTGCGCCTGGACCTGAAGAAGATGCGGTGGCGTTGGAGGAGCGATTCACGGAGGAGCCGCCACCAGAAGAAGATGCGGCGGCGGGATCCTGGAGGCGCGCTCGAGGGATGGCATCGCCACGAGGGCTCTGGTGGCGGCGCCTTGAGAGATGAGGAGCTCCGCCTGGAGCTCTGTTGCCGCCAATATGCGCCTGGGATTTCGCGCGAGGGCACCGCCCGGAGGATGACGCCGCCTGGAGCCATAGAGAGGCTCCGCCTTTCTCACACGCGCCGCCTGGGGACCGGAGATATGGGGATGCGACTCCTGATGTTGGTCTCCGTGCGGAGGTGCGCGCAGATGCGCCTGGGGAATCGCAGAGGATGCGTCTCCAGGAGTTGCTTAAACGGAGGATGCGCACCATCGCGATCTGGAGCGGCTAGGGCACGGGCCCGCTGCCTGTATGCGCCTGGCACTCAGGATCTGAAGTTCGCACGAGGGAGAGGATTTGGATGATAGCTTCTGAGTTGCGGAGAAGTGCGCCGCCTGGGACAGATCTTGATGAAGAATGGGGCTGGCGATGGAAGAGCGCCGCCTAGCGCTAGGGCTGCGTGGAGTCGGGCAAAGGCTGATCGATCGTGCACTGGAGAGAGGCCTGGACGTGAACAAAGATTAGGGTTCCAGAACGGAACCCTAGAACTTGGATCTTACAAAAAAAATCTCAAAAAAATTTTCTTCTCGAACATTCTTCAATATGAACATCAATCTCGAATAGAATAAATAAAGAACACAAAATGCCTTGAGAATCGACCTGCTCTGATACCATGTTATAAAATAGAAAGCGGAAGCAAAACATGGAAAAAGAATAAACATCACAAAAGAACAGCGGGATTAACGTGGAACCCTACTCCGTAAGGAGCGGGATGAAACCACGGGAGAAGCCCTCAACTAGGGCGTGTTTTTCTATTGATTTTCTCGATGAGTACAGGAGGTCTGGGGCTCCTTATATAGCCTTCCCAGAGCCTCCAAGTCCCACCCACAGGCGGTATGGGACTAAACACTGGATGGGGTAAATGGATCTTCTCCAGGATCCATTTACCCTGCTACAACTCAATAGGTGCACTACGAAATACTCCAACAGATACCATGTTGGAGGAAACAAGAGACTTGTTTATTCCTGTAACCCTAGGCTCTTATATATAGGGAGAGACCTATGGGTAAATTACATATGGTGGACAAGGAAAAATAAAATAAACAAAAAGATACATAGAAAGTAGAAATATATCAACAAAGACAAAAGAAATAGATGATATAAAAACAATATGAAAGATAACTAATATCTCAAACCCCCTCCCCCTCAAGCTGGAGAACAGATCTGATCCACATAATCTCTATGCTAGCCTGTGCCATAGCCCTGTATTTTGACTCTACACTCGATCTGGCAGCCACGGTATGCTTCTTGCTCTTCCATGAAACCATGGAACTCCCTATGAACATAGCGAAGCCTGAAGTAGACTTCCTATCCTTTGGACACCCAACATAATCTGCAACTGCACACGTTGTAACTGAAAGAGATGTACCTCTGCTTAAAAGAAGTCTCATACCTGGTGATGTCTTCAGATACTTGCTCCATAAACTGATCCACTTTGCTCACGGCAACGGATATGCCGAGCGTGGTAATAATCACATATAGTAGCTTGCCAACAAGCTCCATGTACATCCTCTTGTCGACCTCCTCAGTGTCGTCATCATAGAACTTCATGCTTGGGTCAATAGGAGTAGTGGTAGGTCTACAATCTGTCATGCATGTCTCTGAAAGAAGATATGTAATGCACTTCCTTTAGGTCATCACAGGACCTTGCCGGTTCCTGGCAAAATCCAGTTCAAGGAAGTGACGTAAATTACCAAGGTCCTTGGTCACAAACTGGTGACTTAGGAAGTCCTTGGCACCTTGAATGTCCTGCTCGTTTTCTCCTGTAACAATAATGTCATTAACTTAAACAAGAATGATAATAGTACCTCTTTGGGTCCTGTGCACAAAAAAGAGTGATCGGTAGTCGATCGCACAAATCCTTACTGCTTTATCAAGTCCGAGAGCTTCTGGAACCATGCTCTTGGACTTTGCTTACAACCTTAGATAACTTTGTGTAGACTGCAAACCTTCTGACACTCCCTCTCAACAGCAAACTCAGGTGATTGCTGCATGTAGCCTCCTCCTGTAGATACCATCGACGAAGGCATTCTTCGCATCAAGTTGGTAAAGAGGCCAATCTCGTGTTACAACAACAGAAAGAAGAATACACAGACTAGAATGCTTGGCAAATGGAGAAAAAGTATCCTGATAGGCCACCCCATATGTCTGGGTGACCTACGTGCCACAAGTCTCACCTTATAGCGATCCACATTGCCATATGTATGGTGTTTCACAGTGACACCCATTTGCATCACACAATGGATGCACCAACTGGAGCAGAAACAAGACTCCATGTGTCACGTGACTATAGTGCAACCATCTCCTCCTTTATGTCTAACCTCCACTGACTGTCTTGCAGAGCCTCCTGATATGTCCATGATATCTCCAAGGCTGATAGTGCTAAGGTAGAATTCCTGAAATCCTCTAACAGTTTGCTCAAGGAAACTTGGGTTGCAAAAGGATAAGTAGCACACATACGTTTCTTCTTTTGTAAAGCAATCATCATATCATGATCACCTGCCAAGTCCCGAGCCCGTAAGTCCCCCTCTTGAGAGGACACCTACTCATCCTGTATGGAATCTTGCTGTACATACAACTCAATAGTGCCATCAGTAGAAACAATATGCTCATTACATACCTAAGGCGTGCTAGATGATGGGCAAGATCTGCGAGCAAGGGGATCGAGCATGACCCATGCATAAAAACACGTGGCAAAAATTGAGTCATAGTATAAGGTCGAGCCACATGAGTAGATTTAGAGGAAGGAGTAGGTGTAGGTGGTGGTGGTTGTAGATGAGGAGGTGATGGTAGTGTAGGAGTAGAGGGAGGCAGTAGTATGAGAACAGGAGGTGGAGGCATGTAAATCTCAACGTCAGAGTCTGATGGGGCTAGTTTGTCACCCGCAGGAAGAAAATACATGACATACTCAAAGAAAGTAACGTCATCACTGACAAAGTATTTCCTCCTGAGTGGATCAAAGCAAAAGTACCCCTTTTGGGTACAAAAGTAGCTGACAAAAATGCACTTGATATTTCTAGGATAGAGCTTGTCACGACTTGGAGAGAAATCATGAACAAATCCAATAGAAATCGAACACTTGAGGTGTAAAGGAGAAAAGATCCTTCTCGGGAAACGTAATCGAGAAAGGAATATTCTCTCCCAATACGGACTAGGGCATGCGGTTCACAAGATAACATGCAGTGAGGACAACATCACCCTAGTAAGCGTGAGGAGCACAACTCTGTATTAACAAGGTTCTGACTACATCAAGTAATTGACGGTGTTTACGCTTGACAACATCGTTCAGCTAGGATGTATAAGCACATGAGGTCTGGTGAACAATGCCAAGAGATCTAAGAAAATCAGAAAGTTGTAAGGTACTGAACTCTAAGGCATTATTAGAACGAAGATTTTTGACAATGGCAGAAAAATATTCTTTCCCATTAAAAATTTGATCACAAATCCAATCTTAGACTTATTCTTCAATAAAAGACCCAAGAAAGTCTAGACAAATCATCCACAACAACAAGATAAAAATGGTGTCCCTGGTAACCAGGAATACGACTTGGACCCAAATATCTACGTGAAGGAGCTTAAATAACTGAGAACTGCTTTATCTCTAACGAGATGGAAAGGAGGAATGGTGATGCTTCCCATGATGCATGGCGTACCACACACTGGAAGGAGTATCTCGTGAAAATCTGAGGGAGAACATGATAGCTTCTGTAGGGGAAGGTGTCTAAAACGAAGGTACCACATATATGGCGAGAGTGATCCAGTAGGTAGAGTAGATCGCCAACATGAGAAGGTTGGACTAGTTTGTAGAGCCCCTGCTACTCATGTAGGGATGAAAACGGATTAGATACGGATCGGATATGCCTATTTCCATATCTATATTTACTTCATCTCTATCGAATACGAATACATATATGGATATGATTCAGATATGCATTATAGAAATCATATCCTTAAAAATACGGACAGGAATACAATTCGGATATTTATCGAATCTGAATACGAATCGAATAAAGAGCGGACCCAAATACAGATTGAATAAAGAGCTAATCCAAATATGAATCGAATAAAAAGTGAAATAATATGGATCCAATAAACATGGAATCCAAATACGGATCAAATAAAGATCATATACGAATACGAATTAAATTTTTATCAATGTTCTTAATGATTTTAAAAATGACAATGGAATATAAATAAGCATCATGACAAAAGGGAGTGTCGAGGTGACATGCATTCTTGATCAGAAGCAAAAAGGGGATAGGATTTCGTAAGGTTTGTTCGTGCTCATCCCCAAAGAAATGGAAATTTATTAATATCATTAATATATGGTAATTATATAATGTATAATACTAATATAATAGCACATGGTTGTGACTTATATTATATTAACTAATAGATAAAGTAATATTAAATATTATATTTGGGTATCCGGATCCGAATCTGGATACTCAAGCCATTACCATATCTGTATCTTATCCGAAAATTTTTTACAACCCGATCCATATCCGATGGTATTCGATTAATATTCCGATATCGGATATCCGTATCCGATAAGTTTTCGAATATGGTAAGCGGATATTTGGATATATCCATATCCGTTTTCATCCATATACTCACTCATGGCCACATCTAATCACCCTGCTTGTGAGTATATCTTGAAACACAAGAGATAGGGGTAAAAAATGACACGATAATGCAGATTCTTAGTAATCTATTTAATGGAAAGTAAATTCATCTGAAAGGCAGGAGCATATAACATATTCTGAAGGCACATGGACGGCGTCAAATGCACCTCCCCATGTCCTGTAATAGGTAAGTGGTATCCATTAGCAATGACAACCCATCTACCAGGAGGTATGGTCCTGAAGGACCTCAGTTACGCTTGATCACCACATAGATGGTGGGAAGCACCGAAGTCCATAATCTACTATATCATATCTGCACCACTACTACCAGTAAAAGCATAAGTGATAGAGGAGCTCAAAGATGCTCTAGCTATGGATGCTGTTGGAGTATTTGTTATGTGCGCCTATTAAGTTGTAGCAGGGTAAATGGATCTGGAGAAGATCCATTTACCCCATCCAGTGTTTAGTCCCACATTGTCCTGTGGAGGGACTTGGAGGCTCTGGAGAGGCTATATAAGGAGCTCCAGACCTCCTGTATCCATTGAGAAAAAGGAATAGAATATCCGCCCCTTTGAGGGCTTCTCCTGTGGTTTCATCCCGCTCCTGACGGAGTAGTGTTCCACGTTAAATCTTTGTTCTTCCATGTTTATTCTTCTTTATTTCCGATTCCACTTCCGCTTTCTATTTCTTAACAGATGCAATATATGTAGTGGTGGTGTTTGTAGTAGGAGTCATGATCTCTCGAATACGAGAGGCAATATCATTCAGGCAAGGATCGACCTGGGAAGCCGTAGTCTCTAAAGGCTCATTCTGTTCTACCGCGCGATCAGAAGTTGGATATCGATGCTTTGGGTAGCATGTATCTTCTGCATGTCCAGACTGACGATAACAAGTACAAGGGCCACGTTGACGTCCACCCGCCTCTATTACGAGGGGTGTCTTCTTAACTGGATCGTCCCTCCTCGACCACGAGAAGTGACCATCGCTGAAGAGGGTGGAGGAGTGGCCACAGAGGGCATGATAATCCGACTGAGATGGCTATAGTCTTCCTCCATGGGAGGTATGGTAGATCCAATGAGAAGTTGTGTGTGCGCATCATCGTACTTTGTATCAAGTTCGACCGTGAAGTCTCCAATCATCGTGGAATTCATATATGCCTTCCACTGCTCAGTAGATGTCGTAATAGATATGTAACTATGAAGCTTCTCGAATATGCCACAGAGTGAAGAGTAGTACACGTACAGAGGATGACAATTCTCCTTGGCCTTGTAGATATCCAACTATAGCTGAATAATCTTGGCCTCATTCTTCGCTTGAGCATATGTAGATGCCAAAGTTTCACACATCGTCTTGGCTGTGGGCCGATTCAAAATATCATTGACTATCCTCGTGGTGAGGGTCACACAAAGACAAACATACGCATACACATCATCTTGCTTCCAAGAAGCATTGGCCCCAATCTTGTCCATTGGCTTTGGATATGTCAGGATGTGCTCCTTGTTGCACTGCATGATGATGAGAAACTGCATGGACCGTAAGTCATAGTTGGTCCCATCCATCTTAACGATGGAAGTCGGGCCCTTGAAGGCTCCAGACAAAAAAATATCACCATTGTTCTCTGACATGATGGTAAAATGGTCGAACAACGGAACTCAACTGGGAAGTAAATCGACATGAATGATTCTACATGATCATATCGATGATTAATTGTACGTGTAGACTCATAAAACCAACCTCATCAATATTCGTTGCTCGCTAGGACCGGAAAATGCAAAGGTACACAGAGGCACAAGGATGCACATGGGAGAGGCTGGTGGTGGCCTGGGTGACGGTTGGGGTGGTGACCTAGGGAGCCGGGGAAGCGACCTAGGAGGGCTGGGGCAGCAGCAGGGGGGAGGGGGGGGCTAGGTGAGTCTGGGCTGCAGCCAGAGGGTGACTGCTGGGAGGACCAATGACCTGGGGGGGTATGATTAGGGTTTGGTGGGATATGAGAACTCTGTTCTAGGATCCTCGCTCCCATACCATATAGAAGGAAAATAATGAATTGAATTAATGAAAGACCGTAGTGTTCTCTTAAGTAGGAGAGGAACCTGTTGGGCAAATTACAAGAAGAAGACATAGAAATAAATAATATGAAAACAATATGAAAGATAACTAATATCTCAACTACAATTGTTGACACTGGTGGTTGTTGCTTCACCTGGAGAAATGCTAGATTGAGATCACTCTTGTCTGATTTCTAGTGTATATGGAAACAATGCCGTTTGCGCCCCTTTCTCGTGCTTGGGCGCTCCCGCATGCACACTCCGATCTTATGGTCATCGAGTGAGGATCTGTGACCTAAATACCTCTTCACATTTGATCGTGTTTGGTTGATGGAGGACGAGTTAAGGGATATGATAGAGGATTGGCTGCTATATGTTTGGGGATCAAATTATCTTTGTTGAGACAACACCTTTTGAATTTTAATAAACTGATAAAAGAACAACGCATGATCAGTCGTAACACGGTGCGGGAGATGTGAGTTGACGATCGAGATTGAGGAGAGATCCATCCAGATGAAAATAATCCATGAGGAAGACAAAAAGCGTGAGACAGAATGGAGGCAAAGGTCTCGATAGAGGTGGTTGAAGGAGGTGACACGGACACACTTTTCTTTCACGCAGTGACTTCTAGCAGGAGACACATAAACTATATCCATTTCGTTAAAGTGAACGATTCTATAATTCGAGGTGATTTAGAGGTTCCCCTGAGCAAACTGCATTTGTTCCTGGCTGACTCATGGTAGATGCCTGGGTCATTGCTTCAGAAGTGGTGCTTGATTGGAAACGGATGAGTAAGAAAGGTTGATGTGGAAAGTTGATTTCTCCAAAGCATACGACTGCTTAGACTGGCGCTTTCTTTGGACATCACTGCAACGGCGTGACTTTTCAGAAAGGTGGATCGAGTGGATGAAAAGATGTATTATGACGGCTTCCTATACGATACTTGTTAGTGGGCAATCGGAGAGTGGCTTCTTCCAATCTCAGCAGGGTGTTCGGCAGAGTTGCCCTTTGACGCCCCTCCTTTTCGTGATAAAGGTGGATGCTTTGACTATTATGATGCATTTGGCGTCTGAGGCATGATTGTGTCCTTGCTACAACATGGATGATATCTCTATACCTATCTTGCAATATGCTGATGATATAATGTTTTTTTCTCTAGGGTGAGGTGATACAACTTCGTCATGCTACACATATTCTTGATATCTTTGGTGGCATTTCAGGGTTCCACTTGAATAGAGAGAAGTTTATGCTTGTACCGTTTGGGTTGACGGAAAGTGAAGTTGAGGAGGCCGAATCTATTCTCTGTTGCTCTCGCAACTCTCTCCTAGTGGTTTAACTGGGCCTACCCCTTGTTCCCGAGTGGCTAAGAGCCAGTGATCGGAAGCCAATTTTGGACAAATTTGAGAGCAAACTTGTTGGTTGGAAGGCATAAATTCTCTCCCGAAGCGGGAAGATGATCCTTCTCAAGCACACTCTTTTAGCAACCCCCATATTTTTTTGTTCCTCAAGGTTGCTTCCGACGTGGGTAAGGTCGAGACTTGAAGCTTTGATGCACAACTTTTTTAGGATGGATGGTAGATAAGACAATCAAGGCAATCATCATGTGAGTTGGGAGACCTTGACAAGGTCAAAGAAGAATGGTGAACTTGGCATCCTGAGGCTTGAATATATGAATAAGGTTCTCATATGCAAATGGATGCTTCACATGTGGGGAGAAGGGGATGTTTTTTTATTCTGGTTAGATGTTTGGATGTGCTTGGGTGCATTTAACGTGTGATATCCTCGCCTATTTGCACTGGCAGATAATCAATGTGGTTTTGTTAGTAAGGCTTGGTCGAACACTTCTTGGGCTCCAAGGTTTGTGGCATATTTTTTGGAACAACGCTTGTCTTAGTTTTTGTCTCTTTGAATGATTTAAAAGACATCTTGGTAGTTGATCATAACTGGGATCATTGTTTGGGATAATGGTAGGTTTGGCGTTAAAAAGACATCTCGCTCTCGAATCCAGGGTACAACACAAGACAAACTTATTCAGGATTGTAGGGTTATCTGGAGGAGTACGATCCCGCTGCGGGTTAAGATCTTTGTGTGGCTGGTTCAACATCAACGTGTATAGGATTTGATTTATGAGAGTTGTGGAGATGAAGATAAGGTGCAACATCGTGAGACGTGTGGAGTGAGGCTGGGACTGCTTGGCTTGTAGCAGAAAATACTGCATCTTTTTGGCAATCGATCAGAACGGTTGGTGGGAACTCACAAGATGATTTCTCTCCTTTCTTTGCGCTATTATGGGCAATTTGGAATGCTAGGAGCGAATGTATCATTCGAGGTCTTGCAGGTATACCCTGAAAATGTATTGCGTCATTTTAGAAGCTTGTGTAAGGACTGGAATATTGTAACATGATTGTTATGAATTTCTATTATATCTAGTGGTGGGTCCTGACTCGGGATACCTCTCTCTTTACATTAAAAAAAGTCTCTATATCCTTTTGAGTAATAAGCACATGTCCTTCCTCTTCCGTGATGCATCTCACTTGAGAAAGATCTTTGGTCTTTCTTTCTCTTGCTTTGTCCAATCTAAATATATCCTTCTTGCACTCGTTCGAATCAAGATTTTTTACAAAACTTCATTTACTTTCGACTTGGATTCGTTTACAGCCTTCTTTTCTTCATTCTTGACTATTTCGTGGTTTGTGATAGTTTACTTTGTTCTATCCTTTTACATAGCTTTAAAGCAAGCTCTTTTAATTTTAAGCTTTTCTTGTACGCCATCGCTCCACCACCAACCTCATTTTGGCCTAGAACTTCTCCCTTGGATTCACCTAGCATCTCTTTGGCTACCCTCCAGAGACAAGATGTAACCGCCTTTGACATCTCAGATGCATTTCCATTACAATCCCAGGATAAGACTTCAAAGCATTCTCCTTGAAGCTTGATTGCTTCAATTGAAGATTCCACCATTTAGTTCCTGTGATTTTGAAATCATTCTCTTTTTTGCCAATCCTTTTATTTGCACATCCATGACTAGCACATGACGTTGAGATGTCAAGCTCTCTCTTAGGATTACTTCACAATCTCTGCAAAATAACCGATCTCTTCTTCTCATTGCAAAGTAATCTGTCTATGTTTTAGTCGGACCACTCTTATAAGTAATTAAATGATTCTCCCTCTTTTTGAAGAGAGAGTTTGTTATGAAAAGGTCATAAGCCATTACAAAATCTAGAATGACGTTTCCCTCTTCATTTCTATCCCTGAAGCTATGGCCTTCATGAACACTAGCATACCCTGAAGCATCCTTTCCCACATGTCCATAAGATCTCCACCTAAGCAAATCGTCTTTCTTTGTGAGATTCATTGCATAATCTTATCCAAATCCTCTCAAAAGATTGCTTAATCCTTCCTCTACACCAACTTACGACACATAAATTGAGATTATATTCATAATTTCTTCCAGCACTAATTTTAAAAAATAATCCGATCCCCACATCTTTGCACCTCAACCACAATATCCTTCAAATCCTTATGAACAACAACTTCAGCACAATTTCTACCCCTATTTACTCGAATACCATAATTTATAGCATGTCTTCTCAATTTCCCTTACTTCCTCTTCAACCCATTTGTCTCTTGGAGACATAGTATCTGAGCCTTCCTCCTTTCCATTGTATCTACTATCTCCATCGATTTATTAATCAAAGTGCCAATATTCCAATTACTTATCCTTAACTTCTTTTACATCCTTTTTTGGACTAATTTCTTTACTCGCATGCACCCATCTTGTGAGAACCACAGAAAATTGTGGACTACATTCGAGCAACGATGCATTAGAACTTATTTACTCGCATGCATTCCTCTCCGAGAACTCTTGCAAATTTTGAACTGCATTCGAGCAACGATGTAACAATCCTTGCCAATTTCTCATTGCATTCAGGTGATACAACACGTTGCTAGTAGGGGACACCCCAATGAAATCTAAATGTTCGCTTAAATCTATGTTGGAAAGATCTGTCTGTCTTGAGGCATACTATTTTGGAATTTATCCTAAACTATTTTACACTGGCTCTTAGCTATCTAACGCAACCCTCCTCAATTTACTCGAGCTTTGGACCGGTCATGGCTGAGTTAGAAATACGAATCCTAGGGAAAATTACAAAGAATCCCAGCTAAAAATATAAATAACAAATCTAACATGTTCACTCAAGACATAGCATAGCATCAGTATTGTGCTCCTAGGGCTTGGATACAATACTTTAGTTGACATAAAGAATTGTTTTTGTGAAGATGTTGCCACGTTAGTTCATGGTAGATTCGTAAGGTGTGGAAATATTCTAAGAGGGATTTGTATCTCTAAAAAATAGAGAACTAATCTTTATATGCTTTGTGAACTCATAGAAGGTTTGATTGTTAATGATATAAAAAGATAACCTTCTGGTCACAATTGACAAGGACATTAACAAAAGTAGTAATGCTGAAAATGTACATTTTCATTCAAAAACACAAGCATGGTCTAAATCTTAGATCCATATTTGGTTCAATATTTAGTTATGTGAGAAATTGATGTTTCATTCTTTTTCATGTGACAAGACATCCCTAGCTAAAGTATATACGCATATAGTAGATCTTCCATCTTCATCTGCTCACGCATATTTAACATCAAGGTATCTAGTACTCATGATTTTTTTAAATACCTTGATGAAGAAGTAAAATATCTTCCCCGGCTTGTGGAGGGGGCTCCACGTGTGTCGGTCGAAGACTCCTCTCTTCTTACTCGCCCTATCTCCATGGCGGAGATTAAGGCTGCGGTTTGGGGACTGAATATTGATTCTTCCCCGGGTCCGGACGGTTTTCCCATCGCCTTCTACCGGGATTTCTGGGATGTGGTCTCGGGGGACATATTCGCGGTGGTCTCCGAATTTTGTTCTGGCAACTATGGTTTTGATCATATCAACAGGGCTAACATCGTCCTTATTCCAAAGAAAACCCCAGATCTTCGCTTCGACGACTTTCGACCCATTGCAGTCTCCAATGCTGTCTATCTCGTTGTGGCTAAAACTTTGGCCATCCGGTTATCGCGGATCTTAGATGGCCTCGTCTCGCTTGTCCAAGGTGCGTTTATTAAGGGTAGGCATATTGCGGATGGTATTCTTGTTGCGTCCGAAATTGTGGCTGATTGGAAGAGGGGGAAAAAGAAGGGAATTCTATGGAAGATTGACTTTGCTAAAGCATACGAATCAATTGATTGGCGCTTCCTCTGGTCTGCCCTGCATCGGCGGGGATTCCCGAGTCTTTGGATTACTTGGATGCGCAGATGTATCTCCACGGTCTCTCTTTTTGTGCTTATCAACGGCCGACCGGTTGGCGGGTCTTTTCAGCCGCGCAGGGGGGTACGTCAAGGCTGCCCCTTGGCTCCTTTGCTCTTCGTTCTTGCCTTGATGTCTTGTCTCGTATGGTGCACGGTGTCATTGATGCTAGTCTCACGTCGGGTTTTCGGAAGGGAGGCCTATGTGTGCCTATCATCCAGTTCGTAGACGACACAATTTGCTTCATCGAGGGGGGCTCCGACGCGGCAGCGGGGATGGCGCATACCCTCTCTATTTTCTGTGAGCTTTCGGGTATGTCGATTAATGTTGCTAAGTGCATTATGGTGCCCTTTAGTCTGTCGGCAGCGGAGGAACTGGAGTGCAGCCGCTTACTCGGCTCTCAGATTGGGGAGCTTCCTCTTCCTTACCTTGGTGTCCCTCTCTCGGTTGGCCAGAACCGTTCTAATGACTGGAGGGCTATCCTGGAGCGGATGGAATCGCGCTTGGAGGGCTGGAGGGCTTCCTTGCTTTCCCGGGGAGGTCGCCTTGTCCTTCTTAAATCTGTTCACTGTGCTATTCCAATTTACTTCTTGTCGGTTCGGAAAATGCCTGTGGGTGTTCGAGTTCGATTGGACAAATGCATGCGGAGATTTTTGTGGGGTCGGTCGGACGGCAGTGGCCGAGGGGTTCATTTGATTGCTTGGGACGTGGTGACCCTGCCTAAGCGTTTCGGCGGTCTTGGCGTTCGAAGCTTGGATCGCGTCAACGAGGCTCTTCTCTTGAAATGGGTGAGTAAGATTTGGGGCAGGGATGATTCTTATCTCTGTAACGTTCTGCGCGCGATCTTGGGCGAGGAGTGGAGTTCCTTCATGCGCGGGGTTTGCCCTGTCCACTCCTCCCACTTCTGGCGTTGCGTGTTTGATGCATATCGAAGGAACCGTTCTTTGTTCAACCCGGTACTGGGGTCGGGTGCCGTCCTCAAGTTTTGGAAGGACGATTGGTCGGGGGGTGGTCCCTTCCAGGCTCGTTTCCCGAGGTTATTCGCTCTGGCGGAGAATCGGCTGGCCTCTGTTGCGGATTATTGGATCAACGGCTGCTGGTGCCCATCTTTCTCGGGCGTTCTTTCCGATCAACGCGCTAACGATTTAGCCTCCCTTCTGGAGGCTCTTTCCTCTTCCGCCTCTCCTGGTCCTTTGCGGGACCATTGGGCTTGGAAGGACGGACCCTTCTCCGCTCGCAAGGCCTTCTGTGCTCTGCTACCTCCTCCTCCTGCCTTGGCTGCTTCCTTGGTGCGCGACTGCGCCTTCTTATGGGGGCTGCGCCTGCCCGCGCGGATCACTTTTTTCTTTTGGGTCTTTCGTCATCGTCGGCTGATGACCCGGGACCGTTGCGCCTCCTTTCTTCCCCCCTCAAACATCCGATGCCAGCTCTGCGGGGTGATGAACGAATCGGCTGACCACCTCTTCTTTCAATGTATGTCGGTGACTCGGGTTTGGGACGATGTTGCTTGGGCTCGTGCGGGCAATACTGAGGACTTCTGCGACATCCTTTGGGTCACCAGGAAGAGGTCTCATTCTGATTTGCTGGGTCCCATTGCGCGCCTTTGGTCCATCTGGCGGGCTCACAATGAGACTATCTTCTCGGGGGCGCGTTTTTATATGGAGAACGTGACTTTTGCGGCCATCAGATTAATCTCAGATTGGTGTAATTAGTTGGGATACGGCTTCCGTTAGCCGCGTGTTTACATTGTATCAGGGGTGAGACTACATTGTTTTCTTTGGTCTTCCTCTTCTCTCCTTCATTCCCTCCTATCCCTGTAAGTATCTCTTCGTATTCCATTCGTATTATATAATAATGGGGCGAACACCAACGAGTGTATCCCCCTTTTTTGAGTAAAAAAAAGAAGTAAAATATCTTGGTATGCTTCTTTGGGTGAAGCTGGTAGAGTCTCTCAATCACAAAGGATATCTCAGGTCTCGTGTCTTTCAAACAATTAATTTTTAACTAACAGCTCTATATCTAATATCTCGAAAGCCCAAACAATTGATTTGGTTGTCTATTTCATACTCTAGTGGAAGAATGTGAGTGAACATGGGAGTATGGGGAGGGTCTTGGAAGATGATGTGGCGTTGGGATCGTGTTGGAGGGCGTGGCTGATGGAGGGGGTCTGCATACGTTGTATTGAGATATACGTTGCTTTCGATGCGCATGTGTGGGGGCATGTAGAATGGATGTGGTTTTTTCTTATTGTTATAAGGGACATGGCATAAATAATTGAACTTATTCAGTAGTTGGGAGAGAGGTTGTAGATGCAGAGGGTGAGCTCTTATGGAAAGACATTTTAGACATCGAACGGTGGAGAAGCGAGGCAGGTTGCCGAATTGAAGTGGGCCACATGGGTGGCTCAGGTGGTGCGACATGACAAAATAAAAATATAAAAAATGAAGAAAAATAAAAAACAAATGTGTACATTCCCAAATAAAAAAAGTGTAAAACATGAAAGTTGCAGATCTCGCTGAGATCTGCAAGTTTCATATTGAACACAAAGTCAAACAAGGTCATATATACATAGATATATTTTTGTAATATTTTTTATGATTTAAAACACTTCTTTTATTCTTTTGATATATTTTTTATATTTTTAATTTATATTTTGAGTCAAAACAAATATATAAAATATTATTTAATTTTTTGAGATTTTTAATAATAATAAAATAAAAGAATTAAAGGAAATGAAGTAATATTAATTATATACAATAATTTGGATTAGTTATGAACAAATGCTAATTTGTTAATTAAAGTTAATTAGGATTAGAGTTTATTGAGACGTCTAAGATAGAGGGATAATAAATAAGAAATATGATGATAAATCACAGATTTATCAGTGGACTAGGGTTTTCTTGGATCGAGAGCTTTGATCTAAAACTGCTGCTCTGATACCATGTTGGGAAAATTAGAAGAAATGTATTTCCTGGAACCATAAGCTCTCTTTTTTTTAAGTCTAACAGGTAGAGGGAAACACTCGATGGTGTCCACCCCTTGAACCGTAAGCTCTCTTATATATAGGAGAGGCCTGTAAGTAAATTACATAAGATGGATAGAAATAAAGAACAATAAGAAAATAGTACAGAAATAGAAAACATCTCTACATACATCAGATGAGGAAATCTGTTATGAGAGCATATAGATCCAAGTGGGACTTTTAGGGTAGGGACTATTCACCATCTTTGTGCATGAGCAGGAGGATGTGAATTCTAATTTAGATGTTTATCCCCAAAAGTTTGGATAATACTTGTCTAGCTTATCCGCTCGTCTTTTCATGCCTTATGTCAAAACCTTAGACTACGGAGATTTTATCCTGATAATGTTGACTACATGTGAGGTATTAATAGACAATGGACTATCACAAAAAGAGCATGCATTTAGAAGGAAAGGAAATCTATCATGTTTACTGTTGCAGGATGTTGCATAGAAAATGTTGTGCACGATATCATGAATGGATTGTGTGGGGTACATGGGGAATTGGGCCAAATGCTTCTCTTGCTAGTATGTCTTGTAATCACGTATTTTATTAGTATTCTGGATAGAACTGCCACTACTCATCCTCCGACTTCTCATTATAGAGAAGCAGCTAATCCGTTACAAGTTTCAAGCATGGTTTATTGAAAAAAAGTCATACTAGATAAAACTCCAATTATAACTAAAGAACATGCATATATAGCAATCTAAACTCTGATTGTAAAGTTGGATTTAAGGTAAAATACTTATATTGTTGTTATTGGAAGCCAAAAGGATGGTAACTAGAGGTTATTGATTTTCCCGAAAATGCTTATTTTTGTACTAATCAAAATTGGATCTAATATCTGAATCCTGGAGCTGATACTACACTATCTATTTTAACTTATATTAGATGCTTGGATTAGGAAGAATACGCTTTTCGATACATTGATTTAGTTTTTAACATGCATTAGCTTATTTATCTGGAACAAAGAAAATATTAAGTTGATTCTTCAAAAGCTCTAGTACACACTTAATGGTCTAGTGGTATTACATTGTGTCTACCACACAAAGACCAGGGTTCGAATCCCACTTTTACAGGGGTTGCGTTAAGTAGTTGACCATCGTAAAAAATAGTCGAATATTTCAACATAGATTTGAGTGAGAATCCATGTAGACGACCTTACTTATAGTGAGAGAAGGCTTAGTACATTTTTTATTCTTCAAAATCTCTAAATAAATATTCTTTATTGTGAAAGAGAAAATTAGAATTACTTTTTACGAAGCCCTAGAGCTCTCTTATATAGGAGAAAAGCTCTATAGGAAAATTACATATGATATACATGAAAATAAATAAATATAATTAAAGCCCACACGTCATAAGAATCTCAACACTCCCCCTCAAGCTGGAGCATATATATCTATCATGCTCAGCTTGGAACAACAACGATGGAAAGGGCCCCTCGCTAGAGCTTTGGTGAACATGTATGCAATCTGATCTCCTGAAGCAACGTGAGTAGTAGAGATCAATCCTTTCTGGATGAAGTCATGAGTATAGTGACAATCTACTTCAATATGTTTTGTTCTCTCATGGAAGGATGGATTATTAGCAATGAACAATGCTGCTTGATTATCACATTTGTGGTGTATGGGAAGAGAAACCTCAACAGTTAGGTCAGTTAGAACAGATTTAACCCACATCATTTCTGTACTCCCTTGGGCTGTAGCCCTATATTCTGATTCAGCACTAGATCGAGCAACAACTATCTGTTTCTTACTTCGCCATGAGACCAATGAACTACCAACAAACACAATGAAGCCTGAGGTGGACTTCCTATCCTTGGGACACCCAGTATAATCCGCATCTACACATCCAATAACTGTGAGGGATGTATCCCTTATGAAAAGAAGGCCTGCCCTTGGAGAAGATTTCAGATATCTCAAAATCATGCACACTGCATCCATGTGAACTTGTCTTGGCTGCTCCATAAACTGGTTGACCCTGCTCACAGCAAATGATATATCAGGCATGGTAATAGTAACATATAACAACTTTCCTACTAGCTCTCTGTGACGTCTCTTATCCATCTCTTCAGAGTCATCATCATAGGGCTTAGCATTAGGATCCATTGGTGTAGTAGCAGGTCTGCATCCTGTCATACATGTCTCAGATAAAAGGTCAGTGACATACTTTCTTTGCGTCATGAACATACCGTTGATTTCGTGCAAACTCTAGGCCAAGGAAGTCACGTAGTGTACCAAGGTCCTTGGTCACAAACTATTGTCCAAGGAAGTCCTTAGTTTCCTGAATGCCCTGTTCATCACTACCGGTAACAATGATGTCATCAACATAAACCAGAACAACAATAGTACCTCTATCAGTTCTCTTAACAAAAAGAGAATGATCTGCAGTGGATCGGAGAAACTCCTTCTGTTCAATCAATTCTGAGAGCTTCTGAAACCAAGCTCTCGGACTCTGCTTAAGACCATATATGGTGTTATGGAGACGACACACCATACTGGACTCCCCCTCAACACCAAACCCTGGTGGCTGCTGCATGTAAACCTCCTCCTATAGGTCACCATACAAGAATGCATTCTTTACATCTAATTGGAAATGCGGCCAGTCACGTACCGCAACAACAAGAATGCGCAGTGTAGAGTGACGTGCAACAGGAGAAATGTGTCCAAGTATTCCGCCCCATAGATCTGGGTAAACCATGGAGCAACTAACCTGGCCTTATATCTCTTCACAGTTCCATTTGCTTGGTGTTTTACAATAAATACCCACTTGTTGCCAACCACAGACGCTCCTGGTGGAGCCTGTACAACGGTCCATGTACCACGAGATCGTAAGGCCGTCATTTCCTCCTCCATAGCTAGACGCCAATGACTACTCTGTAACGCCTCCTGATAGGCTCGTGGTATCTCAACAGAAGACAATACCACAACAAACCTCTGAAAATATGTGGAAAGACGATCCAAAGAAACATGTGAAGCTAGCGGATGCATAGTGCAAGCCCGCTTCTGCCTCCATAGGGCAATAGGCATGTCCAGATTCACATCACTTATAGAAGTATAGTATCCACGACATCCTGTACCTCAGTCTGTACATGCAAATCACCAGAGCCAATAGAAGAGCTCAAATGGTCAATATATACCTTGGGCGTGCTGGATGATGGGGTAGGCTCATGAGCATGGGGTTGTCACTGGTAAACCCACGGAATAAAAATAGGAGACGATGGAGGAGGCGGTGGAGGTGATGGTGCAGGTGGCGGTGGTGGAGGTGTAGGAGGTGGATATGTAATGGGGTTCGAAGAAAGAGGCATATAAACCTCTTCTCCATCATCAGATGAAGTAAGCCTCTCACCTGTGGGAGAGAAATATATAATGGACTCAAAAAAGGTGACATCAGCATTGACATAGTCCCTTCGTCGAATAGGATCAAAGAAACTATATCCCTTTTGGGTCTTAGAATACCCAACAAATACACATTTGACAGCTCTTGGAGAGAGCTTGTCAAGACCAGGAGACATTTGATGAACAAAAGCTACTGACCCAAAAACACGAGGCGTAAGGGAAAAAAGATACTTCTCGGGAAATGCAATCAAGAAAGGGATCTTCTCCCCCAACACCGAAGAAGGCATACGATTAACCAGATAACAAACAGTTAGAACCGCATCTCCCCAGTATGAATGAGGAGTACGACTCTGAATAAAAAAGGTTCGAGTAACATATAAAAGGTGGCGATGTTTTCATTCGGCCACCCCATTTTGTTGTGAAGTATATGCACAAGACGTTTGATGCACAATACCATGAGACCTAAGGAACTGAGAGAGCTGAGCAGTGCAAAATTCCAGTGCACTATCTGAACGTATAAACTTGATTTTTGCTGAAAAAATGTTCCTTATTTCGTTAATAAAGGACTGAATAACATGACCATCATCAGACTTGTTTTTAAGAAGAAAAACCCAAGACAATCTCTAAAGCTTATCAACAACAACAAGATAAAACCTGTATCCTTGAAGATATGGGACATGACTAGGACCCCAAATATCAAATTGGATTAACTCGAATAGACTATGACTACTTTGACCCTGACGACCCTGGAAAGTGGAGCGATGATGCTTCCCAAGCTGGCAGGCCTCGTACTGGAAAGTAGAGCGAGGTGAAATCTGTGGAAGAACATGACACAACTTGTGCAGAGGAAGATGGCCAAACTGAAGATGCCATGTATATGGAGAAATAGATCCAGTGCGGATAGAGGAGACACCAGCATATGGAGATTGCATTAATATGTATAGCCCCCCTTGCTCACGGCCAGTTCCAATCACCCTACCCGTGAGTATATCTTGAAACACAAGAGCAGATTGATCAAATATGGCATGACAATGTAAATCTTAGGTGATTTGGCTAATTGAAAGTAGATTCATTGAAAAATCAGGAGCATAAAGAACATTCTGAAGTGTCAACCCATGATTCAACTGCACCTCCCCCTGACCAATAATGGGAGAATGTGTCCCATCTGCTATCACCACAGACCGTCCAGGCTGAATCGGACGAAAAGCACTAAAGTGGCCTCTGTCACCACAAAGATGATGGGATGCTTCGGAATCCATGATCCATTTTGATAAATCTGCCCTGTAACAACTAGTAAAGGCATATACTATACCTGACGTAGAAGCTGATGCTGAGGCAACTACTTTTGACGATCCTAAAGGAGAGACAACATAACCAGATGTACCAGGCATAATCTCCCTTAGTCGCGCAACAAGCTCTTCAAAACTTTGGTCAGATACAGGTGATGGACTCCCACCATGTTGTGTCTGTTCTGCAACTCAAGATGAAGTAGGAAACCCATGCTTGGAATAACATGTTTCCTCAGAGTAGCCTGGCCTGTGGCAGTAAGTGCATGGCTGACGGGACCGACCACCTCCTCCTCTGCCCCGGTTAGGGCCTCCCCTACCACGATATGATGTAGGGCTTCCTCTACCATGCGATACAACCATAGCTGAAGATGTCTGAGACTGTAAAGTACTGCCAGAGGATATAGACAATTTACTCAATCTATGATAGGCCTCCTCCATGGGGGGTGTGGTGGCAGCAGGAAGGATCTGGGCACGAGCTGTTTCATATTCTGGGTCAAGGGCTGCAAGAAAGACTCCAGTCATCATTGAGTCTCTGTAAGACTTAGGCTGCTCTGGCGTAGCAGTCAAGGGAATGTATCCATGTAGCTTCTCAAATATGCCCCTCAAAGAAGTGTACAGAATATGAAGGGGACGACCATTCTGCTTTGATATGAAAATATCATGCTGGAGCTGTAGTATCTTCGATTCATTCTTCGCCAGTGAGTATGTAACAGTGAGAATATCCTACATAGCCTTTGCAGTAGGTTGACTCAAAATATCATTGGCTATCTCTGCTGACACAGTCCTGGATAGCCACACATGCATATGCATCATCTGCCTCCCATGAGTCATTTGTCCCAATCTTGTCACATGGCTCCTCTGTTGTGAGGATGTACTTCTTGTCATTGCATTGCATTAAACTCATGAATTGCATGACCAACAGTTCATAATTTCTTCCATCCATCTTCACAATCGGGGCCGGACCTTTGAAGGCACCCGGAGATGGAATATCTGTTTTGTTGTCTGACATGATGACAACTATTTCTCAATACTGGGGTCGCAAACAAATAATGCCTACACAGACATAGAGGAAGATGGTTATGGTTGTAGACTCAAACCTCAACCACTTCTATTCCTTGAAGACTCCTTTGGGTCACCTGCGATGGAGTGAAGATGCTTCTACTTTACTGGACGAGCGAGCAGACGCACAAGACGTGCATACTCACTGGATCGCACGCGCGAGAAGACGTGCAGATGCTCGAACAGACACACACGATGAGTTGTGCGCAAGCAGATACGCAATCGCGTGCTATGGTGCTGATGCACGCTTGGGCGCAGATGCACTCTAGGGTGCAGATGCGTGCTAGGGGGCAGACGCTCGCTAGGGCGCAGATGCACAACCACACATGGGTTCCGCCTTTGACAGCGGCGGCGCACAACGATGGGGGTGGCACGTACCTTTGACGGTGGCACTTGGAGGGCTTTGGTAGGGACGGATCTAGGGCACATGCTTTGGTCTAGGACTGTCGCTTTGATACCATGTGAAAGGGAAAATTAGAATTACTTTTTACAAAGCCTTAGAGCTCTCTTATATAGGAGAAAAGTTCTATGGGAAAATTAAATATGATAGACATGAAAATAAACAAATATAATTAAAGCCCACACGACATAAGAATCTCAACATTTATAAATGGTCTTGAACCTGCAATTATAGCTGTAGTAGAAGCAAATCATGGATAAAATGGGTGGAAATGTACATCACACATATCAGGTGAGGTCCGCTTTCAACTATAACTGTGTGTTTTAATTTCTGTCTGTTGAAAGGATTGCGTAAAAGGGAGAGACATGGGATAATTAAAGGATAGTGATGTTGTTAATTCGTGGGGACGTCTTTTGTAACTATTTTCGGCTACTATGTCCGAGTTTTTTCTGGTTCATGTTAAAAACAATGTTTCATTTATGTGAGATTATGCAAGTCACGCAGAGGAGGTGGGTTAGAGGAGAATATAGGTGCCATTGAGACTGATATGACAGTGGAAAGAGCACGCTAGGGCACAACACGGCTTAGGAAAGAGGCATGCGAGTGGTTGACACTTGTTGTACTTGTGCATGTTGGTGAGGAGGCCAGCGCCGGTGACCTAAAGAGGTCTTGCTTGGAGGAGTGATTGAGAAGGGTCTGTTCGGTCAGATGTGATTCTGTGAGTTATAGGCAGTTTTTCCAGTGCATGAAGGAGTTACTTGCTTTGATTCATGTTAGCAAACGAATAATGAAATGCACATGGAACTGGAAGGAAGTTCAGGGTATCTTTCTACAGAGATCTCATGAATTATCTAGAACGAAGTTTGATAGATATTCATCATCAACAACAACAAAGCCTTTTCCCACGTTAAGGTCGGCTAAGTTTAATAGATATTATTAAAATAATAAAATGTTCTATAACTGTAACAAATTTTCACGGGGATTATTTCGATCTGTTCCGTTGCATAGCATAACTGTTGGAAAGTCATAATTATTCACATGTTAAATGTTTGTTTGCAACTTTAAAAGTTATTTTGGGTTTTTTATTATACCGTGTGTACTGGACTTTTTGCCTGATTAACAGGTGTGAACCTTTCCCCACCTACCCAAGGACGTATGATATGCTCCATGCAATGGGGCTATTATCATATCTGCTAGATTCTAAAAGGTGTACCTTGCTTGACCTGGTTTTGGAGATGGACCGCATTCTGAGACCAGAGGTAATTATCAGTCAATTTTATGCATTACAGAAAATATTTATTGGTGATCAATTTGTCACACTTTCTGCGTGATTTTGAGGAAATTTCCTTGCAAACACTTGATCCTATGTACTTTCGAAGGGTGTTTTTCTGATATTACTTGTACTTAATTATATTCTATACACACAATCTCCGACAATGCTTTCTAATTTTAACAGATGAATGAGGAATTTTGAATTTGTATATACAGCATCATGATTTATTGGACCAAGTCATCAGTTTTGTGCATTCCAGTAAGAGTTGCAGAGGCAGTTTTCGTCCAGAGTGAACTTCTGAGGCTTCTTAATACGTTGAGAAAAACATTAGGGATTTTCACGTGTGTCCTGAACTTTGCCAAGAACTCTTGCACCCCTACGATTTTACAATTCATAATTTTGTGTTGACTCCTACAAACATTTCTGTTAACAGTTGTGTCCCTTCCCTTGCATGGTGCGGTCCTAATGGAAGGACACGTGTTAAGAAAGAGAGTTTGTAAGGGCCGCTATATGATAATGAAATAGTTAGGTGCACAGTTGTTGGCAAAATTGGGAAGGGCACGTATCAAAAGTCTCATATATTTAATATGCTTAAATTCCAGTACTCACAAGAACTTCTGACAGTAGATTAATTAGATGCTTTAATGCAAAACTCTTAGAAAGGGATGACATGTATAATTGCTTTCATTTGGTTACTCGGATGAAGATAACCTCTTAGAAGCATTGAACAGACGAAGGGGCAGCAGATAGGCCCTGTGGGAAGTGGCTGGCATCTTATCAGAATAATTTCTTGGCAGTTATGATCGTTCAGCACTAACAATTTTAAGACCAACTCCCATCTTTCTATGTTTTCATAATAAGGAATATTGCATTCTATGACCCTTTTTCTTAACAATATATTTCTGGAGCCCTCAGCATTCAAAACTCACCTGCTCTGTTCATCAGGGTTGGGTTATATTCCGAGATAAGATAAAGGTTACAGAAAAAGCTCGAGCTCTTGCAACACTAGTACATTGGGATGCTCGGATTATTGAGCTACAAAGTGATAATGAACAACAGCTGCTTGTTTGCCAGAAACCATTCTTGAAGAAATAATCAGTGCCTTATATACATTGTAAGTTCCCTTCTCTATGTTAACACCTCTATTAGACAAGCAATGGAGTCTTGGATCATGAAATGGACTAAACTTGCGATGTCAGAATGATGTTCCATTTGGATTGCAATAGCATAACTGGATTACTTGGATAGTTTTTAAATAGTCCAACGCAATGAAGAGTTTATGAAGCAATTAGAACATCTGTAGGGTAACTTCTGTTTTTTGTATTAATTTAGCTTAGCTTAAAATTGGAATAATCAACTGAATGTCATTACTGAAAACTAGAATTTGTTGCATGGAAGAGGATTTCAATTACATTATGACCCTTGACCAACGGCCTGAGCAACTTTTTATGGAAAACCTAATAGTTGATCTTATGATTCAAGTGAAAGGGAGTAATTTTCTCATATTTGAAGTACATAATGATTTGGTAAACAGGAGCAATTTACTCGTATTTGAAGTACACATATATAGGATAATTCTCACTTGCCGTTTCTGTATCTATGATTGTCAGCCATGTATACGATTATTTGGTCACTGTTCTTTCATTTTATTACTCCGACTGAATACTTCCAATTATGGAAGAATCTATTGTCCGTGTTATGATTTAAGTGAGAGCAGAGTAATTTAGTCATTTGAATTACCTGTATATGCTGGAAATATTTACTTGCTGCTCTGTATCTAGATTGTCTGCCTTTTACAAGCATATGGACATTATTCTTTATTTAACTGCTTAGACTGAATATGAAAATCAGCTTACATCATTCATGATCCCGTTTTTCCAATTGTGACATATGCACAAGTCCCGTTTTTGCAGAAGTAATGATTTATTAACGGGGAAAATACTTTTAGAAGATTTCAATAGATAGCTAGTTGCTCGAAGTATTTTTTACAATGTAATTGGTTTCATTTATTTGTGGATCCTCAATATCAAGTGTGTAAATGGACTTACTCATTTAACATTGCATTTCGAGTCTTTACATGACTCACTTTTGAGAAGTGAAAGTCAAAGCAAATCATGAACCAATCCATATATGATTTGATTTTCTTTAGAGAAAACCACTGAGTGTTAAAAAATCGATCGATGTTTTTGAGTATATTCTTTCCTATGGAGAATTATAATGCATATTTTATAACTGAAATTTTCAACAAATACAATGTACTGAAACAGCCATTCGGTTCCTTATCTGCTCATCTGCATTTTAGTAATGTTCTTGACTGTTGGCTAAGTTCATCTTCAATCCTTGATTCATTTGTAGATGCGGAGACAGAAAAGCATTTGAATCAAAGTGTCATAGTTTTTATCATTCATAGAGAACAACCAGCATCCCAAGTTGTGCCGTGGCCATTGGTTTGTCCAACACAAAGACGGCTACCTGTTTCTTTTGAAAGAACGACGCCAACGTGCTGGAAGCAAGATCCTTTGTATCATATCCCTTTTCATCAGCAATAAATATTTTGGTGCGACCCCATTTTATTCTTTCAAAGGAAAATCCAAGGCGGCATTTCCTTTTTCCCTTTTCTTTAATTCGTTCTTTTTGACCTGTAACAAATTCAGTTTTCCCATCTTCTTTATAGATTCTAGTGGATATCAGAATATGCTCCTGATTATAGAAAGTATTTTTTTGTGGTCATTGAATGCT
This sequence comes from Ottelia alismoides, assembly GCA_037367405.1. Classification (NCBI taxonomy): domain Eukaryota; kingdom Viridiplantae; phylum Streptophyta; class Magnoliopsida; order Alismatales; family Hydrocharitaceae; genus Ottelia; species Ottelia alismoides. The sequence continues at coordinate 1,574,791 of JAZKJV010000718.1, read as the reverse complement.
TCCTTTAAACTGTTTTTTTGTCGACATTGAATGCTTCCTTACAAATGTTTTTTGGTAGTGTGTTATAAGTATTGGGGGCTACAACTAGACAACTTGGGCTTAAATATTTTGGGATGTGGTCAAGACCCCGACAAGTTGTCTAGACTAGTAATCCTCGAAACAGAACGGATCTAGGATGCAAGACGCTACATATGGTGGCAGAGCAATGCCCTTCTTATAGTGGAAAATGCTATCCAAGAAATAGAGCCAAGTCTATCAAAGATATAGGAAGAAAGGGCTAGTGTGCAGCCACCACAGTTATTGGGAATAAGTGATGATTCATATGGCAATGATGATGTTGCATACATAAGTGGGAGATTGTAGCACCCCCAAAAGTAGTACCATACAAAGTGTGGAGGCTAGTAATGGCAAAGTGTAGCTCTAGTTGAGCCAAAGCCCAAAGCCCCATAAGTTGTGTAAACTAGTAATCCTTGCTAAATAGACCGAGTCTAAGGCTCGGGACATTACAATTTCAAGGCTTGAGATTTTAGTTATTGATAAAAGCAAAACTTGAGAATACCGAACATTTGGGATTACGACAAGGGGAAATCTTTAAAATTTTTGAAATCAGCTAAGATCCCCTTCTTTACTGCCACGTGTTCGACTATGGTCGAGCTTGTTAGTTGGACAAGTGGTAGTAAAAGAATGAATTCTGGATGACTTATCCAGTGATTGCAGAAGAGTTTCTACTTTTCCATATCTTTTTATTCTTCTTGTGTAGAGAGCATGCACCTCGAACAACTCCAGCATGGTTGTTACTCGTGCCCCAGAGATCTGACAAATGATCTGGTTGTCATTTTTATTACTCAGGCTTGCTTCTTCTTTTGTTTGGGACTTCTGTTCACAAAAAGGACACCTTTGATGATGATTCATCTTCGATAACTTGGAGGTGTTAGTGCTTTTCAGAAGTAAATGCTAAGTTCCGCTTATTAATTAAAGAGAAAAAAGCAAAGAATATCCTCGGTTTGTGGTTGATGAACCTTTTGGTATTTGGTATAAGTAAAGCAGGATGCTTACACAGTCAGATAGAGGCACATCACTTCTCCCTAACCCCCTTAGACTCCTCGCTCGGCTCTGCGAAATGAAAAGAGCCCCATCTCCTCTTGGTTGACTGTCATTTTTGTGATGGTCCCCCTTCATGTTGATAGATCATTTCGTTTTGATAACCCATGGCTAAGTTTCCACAAAGAAAAGAATGGAAGAAGAGAGAGGAGAAGGTGAAGGTAGTCAACCCAAGCACAAGCTTCTAGATTGTTGAGGCAGCTTTCTGGTTTGACTTAAAGAGGGTGAGGTTGGTGGTTGAGATTTTATATTACTAGTTGGCAATATAAATTTATATCTTTCCCCAAGCATTCGCTCATTTGTAGAGGATCGAGTACTCCCTCTATTGGGTGCTTTTGACCGTTGTCCTACTAGACGAGCAAGGAACCAAATGTCGATAAAATAGGTCATTTTTTAAAAGAAATGCTACATCAGCCCGTCTTCTTTCATCACGATAAAGGTTTATCATATCAAACGGATTTCTCGAGTTGAACCTGAATTGGAAATCAAATTCTTGGGTATATGTGGAAGCTTGACAACTGGTAAGACATCATCAGACGTATTACATTCTCCCGACTACCTTCCAAGGTGGAAGCAAGGACGAGGTATGCTCCATCGTGGTAGCAAGTACTATACAATGAATCAGGAAATCCATCTGGGATGAGGGAAGAGTATCCACGAGGAGGTTCAATCCCTGGCACTAAGCAAGCATTAGAGGAACAAGAACTAGACAACTATCAGATCATTAGATGGTTTTATAGGAAGAACAACCAACTATTATGAGGTCTCAATCACCCTAATCGTCTAGCATTGGATATTATGGGAGGAGTAGTGGAGCGGATAATCAGTAGCAATGGAACAATGGGAGATCACTCTAGTTTCAAATTAAGGGTTTTTCTTGTTAGGGGAGGGGATCGTACGGTAGTGTATCAAACGCCTGTCTCAATTTCTTTTTAGTTGTAGTAATGTCAATCGATCATTGACGAGGTGAATAAAGCGATTGGTAGAATCGACATTGGAAATAATGAAAGAAATGTTGCTTTAACTATCAATGAAACTATTAATGTGATTATTCTAGTTGGATTTAGTACCATATAATAATAGTCGTTCTTATTTGTATATCTAGTATTTAAATAATTTGACTTCAAGTAATTTAAAAAAGAACCTCTATCTATAATCACTGGTTAATATATCAACGAAATGCCTACATAACATTTTACATATTTTTCAACAGACGTGATTATTGTTATCAAAATTGGCAAACCAACAAACATCTGCTGGCATGTTACCTTTTCAATAGAACAACTCCAACATTTCCCTCATTCTACTTCTACTAGATCAAACTTCCTTGAAAATAACACTTTGGTTTTTTTAATTATTAGCCATTTACTGTTTATCCAGATTGCATACAAAACCTTTATTTTATGCATAAAGAAATTACTATGCTATTTTTGTGCATGTGATAGAAATCAAGCTCATAGTGTAATAATTTTATGTATAGGAAATCACAACATTAGGGAAATATGGAAACATAATTATTTGTAAACGAGAGAAAAGCAATGTGAAAATACCTTTTTAGTTGTTTTAAGAGAAACTACAAACTAGTTTAACTTTTCTAATTTGTTAAAAAACACTGAAGATATAATTATAGAATCGTGTACATGTCGCCCATAAAAAGTGGTTGGAGGGGAGAGGGGGTTCAACCCTAGTCCTTTTAAAATGGAAGTCACTTTTTCTACCACCAGATCATTAGAAGCACTGATCTTGAGGATGATGAAGATACACATTTATTGTTGGATCTTACATTACATAGTTTCATTGTCGAGTTACTTCTGGACATCATTGCATTTGGCATCCATTCCTTTCCCATCTATCTAATTAATATTGCAGGTCTATATTTTTCTTCTCATCGTCAAATTTTATATTATGGTAGAAATAATGACATTTCACTTTTAAGCATTTTTTTAAAACTCAACCTATACTTACAAAGTATTTTTTTTAATCTTAAGGTATAAAATCCATGTAGGAACTAACCTTCCTTTACCACGACATGTGACATGGTATATTCCATCATATCTCATTTTATTTCTTGAAGGAGGTGAACAAGAAGAATACATGGCGATGACGATGATCACGATGATGATATGGGAGAAATGCAGGAGTTGATGATGTTGTTGACGACGATGGTGTGAGAGTTTGTTAAAGATGGTGGATATGATGAACATTATCATCATTTATCATCTTCTTAAGAATATATTGCAATTTATTACATCATTTTTTTGGAATATATTGACAAAAATAACGAATACAAAGAAGCTAGAATATATCGAAGTGATGGAAGGTACTTTGAATGAGGAAACATTGGATTGTAAATATTAATGTTGTAGAAGATGGATGGATGAACTTTTTTGTCAATCTGGTGACCTAACAAAGGATTTATTGGTTAAACTCAGTTTTCATCCATAGATGGATAAGCACATGGAATATAAGGAAGTTGCTACAAAGAAGTACCTTTACACTGTGTATTGTGTTAATTTCACATGTTAATGTTAGTAGGGTCCTCGTGGTTGCCTTCAAAAATATGATGGCTACTGATAGGTTACTACTATGGTGAAGAGAGATCTTATAAGAACCATATATTTCTTTATGATTGTGTACGCTAAATTTTATTTATTTATAGTAAATATGCGAGCAAATCTTATAATAGCTCATTTTAACAATCCCATTTTTTTGTTATTAGAATATTCTTATTTATCAGATCTGGTTACGGTTACTCGACCATGCCCTTATTCAATATTGAAATATGAGATTCAAAATTGAATTCTATACGAAATGCTATAAAGAAGGGATTTAATAAATTTTCCATCACAAAATAACAATTTTTACTGGGTATATGACAAGTTGTCCCCAAATATATTCATTTACCTGTACATAAAACTTAAAAAACTAAAAAGTACTATAACACTTGAGATTGAAAAAAAGACTAGTGATTGGTTGACTATAGGCTTTGTGATGCCTCTTTGGTGCATGTTGATTTTTTAGGATGCATATGAGAAAGGTGAGCCAATGCTCGGCTTAGCGAAAAGAAAAGTAAAAAAGTATGGGTAGAGGCATAAAATTGTTTCTTTATGTTTACTTGTTTACTTTATTCCCTTTTTATTTAATACTTTCTATTCCATGTCAAGGATTGTTATCACATTATTGATTATGGATTCTAAAGTCATTGGTGCTCCAAAATTAGAGATTGCATTAGGATCTTCTTATACTACAACAAGTTGCCTCAACCAATCCTCAAATTTTGCCTTGAAAATCTTAATAAAATTCCTAAACCTTCAACATGCATGTAAAGAAAGTACATGTCTATAAGTGCTTAATTATGTTTACCAATGGCTTAAGGTGTAAGTTAGTATGTTGCACCCATCACTTATCTCCCCCTTATGACCACTTAATATATCAACTTTTCCAGCCAGGCCATATGTCAAATACCACTATAGTTTCACAAGTTGCACATAATTGTGTTTCCACATTCCTCATTTTATGGCAATAGTGTACCATCTAGGTTTGGATCACTATACAAATTTCTTCTAACAATCATACAGGTGATATGCTCGGTATATGGATTCTACTCTAGGTAAGACTTGTCGTAAAAGTTGTCACAAAATTAGTCCTAAGATCCATTTAGAACGTGTTTATTTATTAGATTTGTATGTTCAAGGCATGATTTAATATTCATGTAGTTGTTACTCGAGATTAAATATAGCCTCACAGCTCTCAAATACATTGATATACCTATGTTGACTCAATGACGGGCTTCTTATGTATTTATTTCTAATTAGATATATACATATACATATACATAAAAATAGATACATATAGACCAATTTTTCAATGAGCGCATTGTTAGTTAGGAAATTGATGAGCATATAATCCGCTTCATCAGATTTCCATCTGATGACGAATTTTAAAACAACTTTTATTATCATTCATGATATTTTAGATCAAACAATGCTTTTATTTCTTAATTCTCAATTAAATGTTTATCAAACAATTCTTTCTATTCTCTAAAGTCATAATAGGAAATTAATTAAGCTTAAATAATAATGAATCTCTTATTGACACCAAAGTTGAGAAAAAACAAGTTGAGAAAACAACTTTATTATATATATTTTTTAAACACATTAAAATTCGTGACAACTTTATTACATGTGTTTACAACTTCGTTGAGAAGAATATGGCAGTTTTGGAAAATTATAACACATGCTTAAAACATGATAGCAGAATTATCAAAGAACAAATTCTAAAAAAGACTATGAAGTTGTAAAAAAGTCATGAAAGTGTAAAAAAGTAAATAAATAATTAAATCATTCCATATATCACTCAAGAATTGTAAAAATGATAAGATATAAGAAATAAAATAGGGAGATATAAAAGGTTAATAAGGAGTTGTAAGGAATAAACATGGAGCTGTAAAAACAATACAGAAGTTGTAAAAAAATAAAAAACGGAGTTGTTAAAAATAAGTATGAGTTATAAAAAGCGATAAATAATTGTAATAAAGAAAAATAAAATTGTAAAACATATTAAGGAATTGTGATAACAAAATTACATATGTGCATTTATATATTCTCATAAATGACATGTTTGATATTATTTATAAACATATAAAAAATGATAAAAATAGAAATGCCATATTTGTAAAATCGTGAAATGGTTTTTACATAATAAACGATGATGATGGATAAAAAACAGATGGTGGAGGTTGCATGCTCATTTGTTTATTAATAGAACCTTCGGCGCGTGCACATACCCATTTGGTCTTGATGGATATGATAGAAGCTTCTCATTAACTTGAATTTGGTGATCTAAATCACCCTAGATTTCATTCAAAAAAAAAAGAGGAGACAAAGGTGGGAGCATGCTAGTTGCATGCTTATAGAGAGAGCATATCCTATATATGTATGTTTATTTGTGTATGTGTGTAATTGACTTTTTTGGATTTTAATTTTTTATGAATTTTATTAAATATAAAACAAAGAAATAAAAATAAAAAATTAATTGAGCATATAAAATAATGAATGAATGTTAATAAATATATGTAAAATACAATTTGATCCAAAAATTCAAGTTTCATATATGACTCTCATTCATTTGAATTTGATCTTGTTTTATAAAGAATTTAATATTTGGGTTCATAAGAAACTGTATGGAGAAGATATATGACTTTACACTTTTTGTTTCAAAATTAGGTTCAGATTTATTCAACATATATTCATGTTGGTATTTGTTGGCATTTTTTATTTATTTAGGTCAGTGATATGTACACAATGGAATTGATTTCAAGTTACATGGAATTAACATTGTTGGAACATCCATACACTGAGAAGGTGCACATGGATCAAAGTAAAAAATTGGATCGAGCAATCATAAAATTCTCAAAACAATCGCAACGTTATATAGCACTTTTTATCAGAAGATAAATAATCAAACTACAAGTGCATAAGTATTTAATGTGGAAACCCTCCTGAGTAAAAAGTCGATCAGAATCTCCTGACTCGATATTTCAACCGAACCCACACGTGTCTTCCACCAGCATGAATTGCTTACGCATGCAACCCAATCGTATTACAATATGAGTTGATTATGAGTTCAACTCAATCGTATTATAAACTGAGTAGATTATGCGTTCAACTCAATCGTATTGCAAATAAACAAACCTAACAAACTCAATATCCAAATAAATAGGGAACAAAGAATCTGAAGTAAAACTAGAACGTTCTTATAGAGTGAGGAGCATGCTCATAAGATGATAACAAAACTTTATAGTTGTAGGCATGAATACTTATCAGAAAATAGCTATCAGAACTTTCTCTCCAAGAATAAAGTGGAGAATAGAGAGAAGTGAATTGTTTCTCTTAGTTGTTTGTTGAACAAGTGAGGTCCAAAGCCTTATTTATAAGAATGGGCTCTCCATAGTCGTTAGAAAAAAAAATTGGCAAGGAAAAACTTCCTGAAATACCATATAATTGACTAGACATAAAAGATGATCAATCATGTCAAAAAGTGTGATTGATCATAATTTAAAACTGATCAATTAGGAAATAGGATGATCGTTCATTTATTGTTTGTTATGTGAACAAATTGGAATTTGAAAATGAATCGATCATGCACCTAGGATGATTAATCAGTCAAGAAATCTAATCAATCAAATTAAATTGGTTCATTAATCTAGTTGACATTTTGACGTGAAAGTCAAAGATTTTTGAAATGCAATTTACAAGATGCTCTTTGAGGTTCTTTACAAACTAAGAAAATTTAAAAATGCATGACTCAATAAAATAAAAATCTCCGAATTCTTCTTGAGCTTGTGTTCCTTTCTTAAGCTTGAGCTTGAGTTGCTTTCTTTAACTCAAGCTTGATGTTCTTATACTTGAACTCCTTTGGCTTATTATTCCTTTAAGTTTGTGCTTCTAAACTTGAGCTTCTTCTTGGCCTCTTTAAGCTTGAGCTTGCTCCTTGTCTAGTAGATTTCCTACCTTTGGTTAGCTTCAGGCTAGCTGCACAAGTTTTGTAATCATCAAAATATGCATGCCCATTCATTAATAAAAAATTCCTCATTTTTTATGATGAAAAATATTTGAATTATTTGTAAAATAATGTATGTGTAAAATCAATTTGAAAATATTTTCTCTCCCCAAAGCAATTATTTTTTGTAAACACTTTTTCTCTCCGTCTTTTGACATAACTTAACAAAAATCAATTGTTGGTAAAAACATGGTTAAAATATATCTCCCTCCTTTTATTTAAAAATAGTTTTTTTAAAATTAAACTTCCCTAAGTTAGAGTTCCTAGTTAATTTTTGTTTAAATATTTCTCCTAAAGATCAGGGTCAAGGGCTATCGCTAATTCATGATAGATATGATCAACTTTAAAAAAGGATAAGAAGCCAACTAAGGTTCTTGAGGGTGAACTTCTCTAGACTTGATACCATCTCCATGACGGTGGCACATAGTTATGCATATGGTAGACATTTAGACATGGCAGGGACCTTGTAGGATGTTGACATGGCGTCCTCTAGTTCTTCGATACCTGCAAAAAAAATTTGGGTACACTTTCCTTTTTAGGTCTTTTAGGGTTAGATTAATTACACCTTTGTTTCTCCAAATCCATCTACTTTTCTTAAAAGAACTAGGACTAGAAGTATGATTTTTCTCTTTTCCCTTTTTTATTAGTAGGCACTAAGGTAATTTTCCCTTTTTACTTAACAAATTTTATTTCTAAGAAAGTAATTTTAACTTTAAAACTACTAAGATCTGCTTTCAACAAGTCATTTTCCTTTTTAAAAACACCTAGATCATTAATCAAGAGAGAATTGTCATCTACAGTTTCTTGTTAATGCGCATATTCTTTTCTTGCGAAAAAGACAGGCCCCATCTATGATGCGGTTGAGTTCGCTCTTCGAGAAAATTTAAGGGAATCTACTTTATTTTTAAATTTCATGACTTGTTAAGAGGGTTCTTGGCATCTGAAGCTGTAGAGATCCTTAAGAGGGTCTAGAAAATTATGCATAGTAATGTTATGATTCCCAGGTCTATGGATGTTGTGTTCCGAAGAATTGGATTTGTCATCCAAAAGGGATTGGCGGCGCAACTTGTTGCCCGTTTCCCAACAGTTTCTTTGTAATATGTCCTGATTTAAGAAATATCAATGTGGAGAGCTATTAGATATCTAAAAAAATGACTTGTTTAAAGATATCTTGAGCGGTATTATAATGTTCAATATAAGAAAGTTTACTTACCTTGTTATCAGAATCTGGAGAGTCAGATGATTCGGATTCAACCACTCCAACTAATCCCATGCATCCTAATTCGTTTCACTATTGCTTGAATAGTCTCATGTTTCTTGTAGTGCTCTCCTCTTGGATTTCTTCTCGAATTTTGTGAGGTCCTTCTTCAGTTCAGTACAATCCTTCTTCATGTGCCTTACCTTCTCGCATTGAAAGCATTTGATTTCTTTTTCTCGATTTCTCTTCTTCTTGAGAAACAACTTGAATTTTCGGTTCACGAATACATTATCACTGTCACAACAAGATCCTTCTTGGGCTTCGTTGTTTTTTATGAGGGATATACTTTCTGTGAATTTTCTTTTTCTTTCTTCATATTCTCCATCTTTGTTTCATAGGCAATAATATTTCCTATGTGATCATACAGTAATGTTTTACTGAAGTTAGTTGACTCTTCCATATCTGTGACCATGTGTTCCCATTTTGGTGAATAGAGAAGTAATGATCTTACGTGGGAGTTCTTTGCTTAGGAAGGTTACCCCCAAGTTTCTTAATATCCTCGATGATTTGTCCTTTATGCATACTAAATGCCTCATAATCAAGGGTCAACATTCTGAAGAGAGATTCTTTCACCTTGGATGTCCCTTTGTGGGTGGCCTCCAAGAATTTTCAGATCTCGTAAGTCATTGTCCAATAAAGGAATTGATCAAATCCTTCGAACAAATCATAGAAAGTATAATTTATTTCTGTTGAGTTAAGTGTCATATGTGATAGCTCAATGATGGACTAGCTTATCTCCCTCTCTTCAATGATCTTAAACTCTTTCCTTGCCATATTCCATATTGCAAAATCTGATGACTAGAGGAGATCATCATCTTGGTCTTCTAGCTCGATTAGTTCGTCCCATAGAAGTAGGGATGACTAATCAACGATCTTGAGATGATGGCCATGTGTGTTAGAGAATGAATTCCTTCACATGAACGAGACTATAACACTAATTTTTGGGATATCTGTATAAGGAGAGAGTACATGTACATCGAACTAAAATATCACACTATTGCAATCACAATAACAACCCTAAATTATATAACACTTTTATTCATAAGATAAATAATCAAATCACAAGTGCATAAGTATTTAACGTGGAAATCCTCCTGAAGGATATGGAATTATACTCAAGCGCATCACGGAAGCGTGATCGTCGTATCGGATACGACGAAGAACGACTAGTCATACTAGTTGTTCTGAGCAGCGGAATTTAAAAAATTTTCATGCGATGAAACCACATGATCCAAGAATGATTCTCGGATCGTTTCATCTATAACCACAACAAGTATAATGCAATACCTCTTGAAGCGTGGTTGATCAAGTCTCTAAGCAAAGAGACCTCCTGTCTCAAGTCCGATCGTCGGTGAGACCGCTTGCGAGCGCGGGGATGAACCGTGTTGTCCTCGCAATCCAAGAAGTTGATCCAAATGTGGTTGCTCTTGATCTCGTCGCACGAGATCGAACGTCTCCTTAGTGAGAGTAGCACTCCAAGAAGACGGAGAACCGAAGAACGTCGAAGTGGCGACGCAGTGGCGAGAGCGTTGTCGAATCTCTCCTCTAGGGTATGGTGGACGACCACCAAAAATAAAGAGAGAGAGGGCTGTCGTGTATGAAGAAAGAGAGAGAGAGAGCTCCAAAATTGCATGTAAAATAGAGAGCATGATATGCCTCTCTATTTATAGGGTTTTGGGATCCATGGATCTCAATCCATGGGACATATAAAATCAATGGGTGAGCTTGATTTATGTCAATCCAATGGTCAAGATTGTTGTTGTCAAAAACAATAAATTTGGATTAAAATATATTTGACAAAATCAAATATAAATCAATCCTAAATTAAACCAATAAATAAGAAGAGAATATACATGGAGATCAATGTCTACCATGTATATTCAAGTGGACGGCCACCCATTCCAATAAGAATTGGGTGCCACCACTTTGAGATGTCAAGGTTGCATATCTCCTTGAATTTCTCTCCTATTTATTTGCAACAAATTTTGTTGGGTTTTATTCTTCAAAAATAATTCACAATTATATTTGAGAATATTGCAATCTTGCCATGGAGAAATTGTGAATCATATTCACAACCCAAAACAACTATAATTTACATTGTCAATTAATTACACAATGTTTATCCAATACACATAATAATTATTCAACACATATAAATTATAATTGGCTCTCTCTAATACATTATAAATCACATTTATAATATATCATGAATAATTGAATATTTCTATCCACATTATTCTTATCCATAATAATTAAATCACATTTAATTATATTGGATAATTTCTTCACACATCAATATGATTAAATCACATTTAATCATCATCTCTTCATTGCTTAGATCTTATGGAATTATTCTTGAACCCTTCAAGAATAATGCGATCTCTCCTCAGATACTTGGAGATAAGGACATGGCGATTGTATTGCTCCATGTATAGTGACTTGGATGTTGAGATCATATCTCAAATCCAGATCCCATGGACCTCCCACTGATGCTTGATCAAATCAAGACTGTAGACCTAATCTTCTCATTGCATCTGAATCTCATTCAGATCAATGTCTAGTTCATGGACTAAGATTAGGTCACTTCTCTAATGAGAGGAGTCGCTAAAATCCAAACCTGTTTCATCACTCCCTCGGAATGGAAGCGTCATGGTTATACAATCGTATATGATCACATCACCCTCAGGTATTCCCAATACATGTACATCCTGCATACTGGAAGACCTATGATCATTCTGAAGATAAAGATCACTTTTACACTGTCATCTTCAGGGTTAGATCATAAAGTTTCTCAATCTTGATCATTGGGATTTGGTATAGATCATATGCTTTCACAAAGCATATATCTTACCTTTAAATTCATGTCATGCTTCCAAAGCATGATGACCATGCATGGAATTTGTTCAGTCCCAATACCTCATGAGTGAGCTCATGTCTCCCAGTTCACAAGTGAACCTGTATGATCCCTTTGAGAGATCGTATTACTCATATGTCCTTACATGCACACCAGCTCGCCGGTGTATAGACCTTGGTTAGGTCATCAACCTATTGGTCTGCCAAATGTACACACTCAGACATATAGCAATACATCTGTCTCCGGTCAGAGGATGCATGCCTATGTTGTGACAGTATTCAACGTAGGTCTTTGGTTATCTCGATCTCGTTAAGTCAACCCATCGACTCAACTAACCTGACACCTCCGAATCACTATTCCTATGCAGAGGACCTGCATCAAGAGGTCAGTCAGATATCATCTGTCTGAGAGAGGATTGCCATCTCCTACTCAGGCTCGAGATCATCACTTAATAATCATTTGATGATGCTTGATGAGTCCTCTATCTAACTCTTTAGATATTCATCCAAGCATCAGCCTCTATGATTCATTCAATGAATCAACAGCTGTATGATTATCAAGTTGGCCATGGTACATAACCTAATTGTACAGAGAGACCCTATAGTGCATTCATTTATTTAATCTCAGAAAGGGAGTGAAAAATAATCAATAACTTTCATTGACAATTTATTCATTACAATAACATTTATTGTAGAAATGGTTCGCTCGGGGCTCACATTGCTAACATCTCCTTGATAAAAATTACAATAAGAGTCTCCTAGCTCATGCTTTCAACAAAACCTACGTGCTGAATTGCTTATGCGGACAACCTGACTGTATTGCGACCTAAGTTGATTATGCGGACAACACAACCGTATTACAAATTAAGTTAATTATGCAGTCAACTCGATTGTATTACATATAAGGAAACCTAACAATCTAAATATCAAAGTAAATAAGCAATAAATAATATGAGGTAAAAGTAGAATGATCTTTCAGAGAGAGGACCATGCTCGTAAGGTGATCACAAAATTTTAAATATGTAGGCATGAATCGCAAACCAGACAATAATTCTTAAAACTTTCTCTCAGAAAATATAGTGGAGAGTAGAGAGAAGAGTCTTATTTCTCTTATATGCATGTTGAACAAAGGAGGTCTAGTGTCCTATTTATAGGCCCAATTTCTCCATATTGTAGGAGGCAAAACCGGTGAGGAAAATCTTTCTGAAATTTCCATGTCATCGATTAGGAAAAAAATGATCGATTATGTCAAAAAGGTTAATCAAACACAATTTAAAAATGATCGATCACGGAAATAGTAATATTTTTCAACTAGTGACCGTTAAGTAAATGATGGAACTGACGGGAGGTGATTAGGCCTCGTGCATCACAGAATCGTGAGAGTCAGATTCGTATCTGACAAAACAAGACTTGCCATATATGTCGCAATAGCAACAAAATTTTAAAAACTAATGGAATCATATGGCTTGGGAATCTTGAAGCATGATTCTGATCTTCTAGTCTCTAAACGAAAAATTGACCTGTCTCAAGTTTGATCTGGTGGAGACATCACTTATGAGCGGGTGGATGAACCGCATGACTTATGTAATCCACGAAGATGATTTTAGTCGTGAAGTTCCTGATTTTGTCGTACAAAATCCTTCTCCTTCTTTAAGAGTACAGGGTACCGAAGAAGCACAACCTCCATGTGAGATCAAACGAACCGATCCAACAACATGCTGACTTTCATAGACTCCAAAACCATATAAGCCAAGAGGATGGCCAATGGAGAGATGGAAAGAGAGGAAGTATGTCTGGTGTAGAGAGAGATGGTTTTGTTGCAACATTTGCATTCATATTCTTTTAAGTGGACAAGGATTAACCTCTCTTTTATAATAAATTGGATGGTGTAGATGCACTCCTAATAATATTCAATGATTTAGATTAAATGTAATCTTTAAAAATTACATTTATGCTCCAAGCACAATAGGATTGAGAGTTGATAAATCAATTATCAATTTATGGTCGGATATTTAATCTCAAAAAATAATCTCTTGTGAATAAAATGGAAAAGGATAGAAAGGTCTCGTTCCATAAAAGTGGAGAGGGAACACCTCCTTCCCAACTTGGCGGTGACATCTACCTTGAATTGGAAGAGGGGCTTTCTTCTTTCCAATCAACTTGTTGTAGTCTTATTACATCAAATCTTTATTCATAGAATTCTTTTATCAATAATTTAAAACCAAATAATTTGCAAATTGTGATAATTGTAAATAGATTACTGATATTTATGAATCATATTCATCTATTCAAAACTAAATGTAAATCACATTTACATTTAATTATATAATGTTAATCCAATTCACATTAATATTTGAATTGTGAATCGTATTAACAAATAATTCTTTCTTTGATATTGTGGACCATATCCACATTATCAATAATCATTGTTTGATAGTATTATCTACATTAATTTCATAATTGATAATGGAATCTAATTTAATTATCTAAGATGTCTCTCTACCCTTGTCTAAATAATGTGGATCACATCCATATTATTTATGATAATTAAATATAATTTAATCATCATTATTTATCTTTATTTTATAACGCTCATATATCATAAAATGAAACTTTTCTTGAAATCTTTCAAGGATAGTATGAATTCTCTCAAATACTTGGAGATAAGGATAGAGTGACTGTATAAGCCATGTATATTGACTTGCATAGTAAGATCAAATCTCATATGTAGATCTAGAAGTCTCTCAGAGATGTCTGACCATATCATCTAAATCCTACATATCAATGTCCAACATTTGATGTAAGATTGGATAATTACTTTACTGAGTGGAGTTATTAAAATCTAAACTTGTTTAATCACCCCCTAAAAAATGGAAGCATCTTGGTATATAATAAATTAAGATCACATCAGCCTCGAGTATTCTTAATACCTGTAGATCCTGCATATTAGAAAATGGTGATTAAACGTGAAGTTTTAATCCCATTTTGGATTGTCGCCTTCATAGTTTTATCGATAGGTTTCTCATTCAATTATTGAGATTTGGGATTATTCATATGCTTTCCAAAAGCATATATAATACCTTAAATTCATGTCTTGGTTTCAAAAGAAGACGATCAATGTTGGAACTCATGAGTGATATCATGTCTTTCAGTTCAGTAGTGAACATGTATGATCCTTTTTGAGAGATCGTATTACTTATATGCCCTCATATGCACACTAACTCACTGGTGTATAGACCTTGATTAGGTCATCAACCTAATTATCTTCCTAATGCTTATCCCTACAATAACACATCAATCTCTGATCCGAGAATGCGTGCATGTATCATGACAACTACTATATAGGTCTTGATTATCTTGATCTCTCTAAGCCAACTCTTTGACTTAATTCATCCTACACCTCTGAATCTCTATTACTATGCAAAGGACCTACATCAAGAGGTCGGTCAGATGTCGACCTTTGAAGTAAGGATTGTCATCTCCTTCTCAGGATGGAGATCTCTTCTTGATAATCACTTGACGGTGTGGTTAAGTCATCAATCTAACTCTTTAGATATTCAACCTTGCACCAACCTCTATGATCCAACCTTTGGATCAATAGTTTTATGATATCAATATTGACATGGTACATAACACTATTAGTACTAAGGGACCTATGGTGCAAATGAGTTATTCTTTATTTCTGATTAAGGAGTGATATGTAATAACTTTATTGCTTAATGGAAACAATCTCCCACTAGCTCTAAGAGTCGTTAAAGTGCTAATCTATATACCCATACTCATGTGCTAAGAAATAAGTTATGTATATAAAGCTAAATCAGTGGATTAGTCACTCTGTCCATATAGACTATGCTAAGTCCTTTTACAGACTTGCATGTCCCCTATTAACAATGCTCGCATCCAATGCTAATGTTGCATCTAAATGCGGCAAATACATGATCTTGTTAAAGTAGTTACAATGTTTTGGATCTTACTAGTTTTAGCCTTTGCCACTTCAACTAAGTAGTCAACATAACCAGTGAGGTATTTCTATTATCCTTGTCAGAATACCTTATGTCTAGAGATCTCTATCTCCTTAGACTAACACATAGTCTCAAGATATCTATAGGTAAGATTTTGATATCACTATATATAACGTATTAAGTTCTTGAAGATGTTTTTATTACTACGATTAAATTCTTTATCTCCCCAATACGATTAGCAACAATTTACCATTCCCACTACATGATAGACATTTGGGCTTTTGTACACATCTGGCATACACCAGACTTTTGATAGATGATGCATAAGGACGCGTAGCTTTTAGTGCTCATATACTCAATACTTTGAGGTGCTATTCATTTAGATAGGTCAAAACCATATCTCAAGTAAAAGAAGCCTTCTTTCAAATTTCCAATGTGGGATCTTTCTGAGGTGTACCCTTCATGTGATTGTTCTAATGCCCTCTTTTTTTGCTTCTAAATAAATTCATAACTAAGACTTAAGAGGCATTCTTGAGGTCGTTTATCTCCAAGTATGAGACAACCAAATTATGTTTATATCTTTCCAAACAATTAGGAATTCATCTATATTTAGCACAATAAATGTAATGGCACTCCCACTATGCTTCACACGGTTCATCAAGATTTTGTCTGAAATCATAACCTTTATAATTTCATTAAATATGATGTTCCAACTACAAGAAGCTTGTATTAGTCTATAGATGGAGTTCCTTTACTTGCAACCTTGAATTCCTCATTTATGGATCCTTGGAGCTACTCTATATGAATATTCTTGTTGAGGTATTCATTGAGGAATGCAATTTTGACTTCCATATTCCTGATATCATAGTCAAGTTGTGTAGCTATCGTTAGAAATATTCTGATGGGTATAATCACGGTCACAAGAGAGCATGTCTAATTGCATGTGATGCCTTCTCTCCATGTGTAGCCCTTGTCTACGAGCCATGATCTAAAGGTCTCTACCTTCTCACTAGGTTACGTCTTTCTCTTGAAGATCTATTTACGCCCAATAGGTCTGAATCCTATAGGTGGATCCTCAAGGGTCCATACACAATACTTGTGCGTGAAGTATTCTTTAGACTTTCTTGCTAATATCCATCTCTCCATGTCACGATCCTCGGAATCTTCATCATATGAAGTTCTATCATTGTCATACTTCTCTGACACATGGAATCCATACACTCTAGGTGGTCTTACCATCCTCAAACTGATTTGAAGAGGTATGAGTGTTTCATCTTTGATTATCCTTTTAATTTTTAGTTTTAGTAACCTCATTATCCTCCTAAGATTCGATAAGTCCCTTTATTTCATCCTTATCTTGACTCCTAATGAAGTCATCATTATCTAAAAATCGTATCCATAGAGAAGAAATCTTTTAAGAATACCATTTTCATAAAATAGGTACCATCCTTTGTATACTTACGAAGTAGCACTTTCTAATTCTAGATTTCAGCTTACTTACATCCATGTTTCTATCATGGACCAAGAAACCCTCAATCCTCAAGTTCCTAACACTGGGCTTGGTTCCAAACCATAGCTCATGAGGGTTTTGAGTAAAGATTTGCTTGGAATCTTATTAAGGGTATATATTATGGTCTCTACTACGTATATCAGGAAACTAAGACGTAATTATGCTAAGAGTTATCATTGATCAAATCATGTCAAATATGATCTAGTTGCACCTCCCTACAACTCTATTGGGCTGAGGTCTATTATGAGGAGTGAGATATGAACAATATTCTTTCTCTATAAGGTATTATCTGAATTTATCTGATAGGTACTAGCTACCTCGATCAGATTAAATTCTTTTCATCTTAATTCTAACTTTAGTTCTCAACAAAAATTATGAAATCTTTGAATATTTCAAAGGTTTGTAAAGTGTAAAGAAGAAAACCCGTACCATGAATGATCATTAATAGATATCACATATCGTTAATATTCATTTTAGTATAGATGGTCTACATACATCAATATATATGAGGTTTTTAATACCTTGTCATCTTACACCATTCCCAGAGAAGGGTGCATCGAACATTCTTCTTTGAATGCAGTATTCACAAGTATGTAAGCTTTGAACATCCAGAAAATCTAAAGTTCTATCTATTACTAGTCTCTTGATCTTATTCATAGACTTATTTCTTAGTCTTGATGCTAGATCATTGTCAAATGATCTTTATCCTCCTTTTGATCCTTTAAGCTTTACTTTCTGGCTATAGAAATGTCAATAAATCATTCATTAATGTTCTAGTTTTGTAGAGTCTTTTAGATGTTAGATTACTATCTAAAATGTATCCATCATAACTCTTTATGTTAGGTTTGTCTTAAAATGTATGTTTTTTCTAACAAGTTTAGAAATAATCAATGAATCTATTATAATATCTAGGTCATAAAGAAAACTAAGGTCTCTCCCACTGGAAATAAACAAAATATCTATCCAATGGAGATTGTTGCTATAATTGCATCAAATGCCGTGTGGATAACGATGAACCTTAAGATCTAATTTTTTGGTCTTCCAAAACATGTGCAACTGATTGCATGTTTTAGTAGAATAACGATATACAATTATTCAACTTTGATATTATATAATAAGTAAGTTGATTTTAATGATGATATGTAGGTGTCGAATACATCGATGCACTATCTGAGTCCTTCTCTAAGGATTCTAAACAGTATGGATAGTCGTACTGTAAAAATATTGGCTAGTTGGAGTTTGAGCATTCATCCAACTCCTTGGAAGTCACAGGTGTGGAACTCACAAAATTACAATCAACTCTTGGACTCTCCTTCTTATGAGAGTCAGACACATACTTACATTGTGTTTAAGATAAAGGACCTCTCTATTTGTACAAGTCCTCAGAGAACTTCAATGTGAGATTATTTTAACATTTACTTTATCTATCCTATTTATACAATATGAATATTATGGAACTTCATGAAGTACTTGATTAGAGATAGTAAAATGATGACATTCGTCATATCCATGCCAATATTAAATCTTAGGGACTTTGATTCAGGTAGGTACTCAAACATTTTGAGTACATCATCTCTATGAAGTCACCATTCAACATATTGGAGTGAACTATGTCATTCGTGTCTAAATGTTGCGAGTGCATATGTTTGCCAAAACATCTCCAATTTAAGAAGGATCTTGACAATTTCGGCCAACAACATGTTACTCCAAAGCACACTCGATGAGAGAACAAGACTATAAAGACATACAAATCCTTGGTTGTTATCATATTATCTAATTAATTATGATTCCTCATTATTATGAGAAAACTAGCATATTGTATCCACATACATTTTGTGTCCAACCACAAGTACTACATCTTTATCATGGATGCAATCCATGATATTGTATTTGTTATGATTGAATATAGATTTGATTGGGTTTAGTGAAGGTTATCTGAAATAAGATAATTTGTATAAATATATTTACTTTAATTGAGGTTAATATTATTTTAAATCAATGTTGCCTCACTTTTTATTACTTTCAAAGTATATTCCCTTTCAAACTTTCAAAGCATGAGGTGTGCTAACCTAGATACCTCCAATGAGATATGGGATCTCCCTTCCATCATTGTTACACCCCAATAATATGAGAAATGGTAACTTGAGTGAAGGAAGGGAGAATTTTTTTTAACTTGCAAGTTCAACTAACATTTCCCAATTCGGTCGTTGACACCCAAGCCCATCACCCCTAAGGTGGTGTTAACCTATTTTCAATTGAATCAACCATTGATAGGAATATAACTCGTTATGTGCAATCTAATGCTGCCTCAATTATATGGGGAACAATGTTGGGATCACAACGGATACAACCTTACTTTTTCGAGAAGCAAAGATCCTGATTTATGTGCACTTGTACGTCAGAGCTATGATTTTGCATAGGTGTCTCGATCGTACAATCCATGGCAATGGAACCCTACGTCATGACATGAGACCATGTATGTCATATTATGCTCCTCCATATACCATTCAAATTTTGATTGATTATTTGAATCATATTCTCACGATCAACCCTTCCAAGGAAAATCCATTCTTATTAATTATAGATCGTGCATTTTAATCATATTAAATTAACTTAACCACATTAAATTAATTCTCAATCTAATGCAACCAACAAACAATTCATTTGCTTGATATTACTATATAGTATACACCCTCATTTAGTACATTTTATTACAATTTCATTGTTAAATGTACACATAGACTTATCATGTAACCTTTCCTTGGAAAGGATCCGGTCAAGTCGTACATACTATGCTAATAGGAAGAGATTCCACTGAAAATGTGGTGCTTGATGCCAATTAAGCAATCCATTAGCATATCCAGGCCTAAACACTATCACGGTCCAATTCGAGACAACACAAGTGGTATAAATTGTACTACGGAATTTTATCAATCTTTTGATCATGTATGATACTATATATCAATCATTCAGAAATTTAGAAATTTAATATATTTTTAATTTCTCTAAACTTCTAGTCATATCTAGAAATTAAGTTATTTTCCATGGAAATTATTGAACTACAACTATTGTAGTTTCCAATTTAGGATTTTTCATGAAACAATCATTCAAATAACTTGTTGTTTGTCAATTATTTCTCTAAATAAGTGATACAACAATTAATCAAGGAAAATTACTAATTTCCATGAATTATTTTGAATGATAAATATATTAGAAACATCATCAAGATAATCTGATCATCTTTCGATCTATTCCCACTAAATATCACATATCTATGTCCAACAAAATCACATAGAATAAATTTGTACGGTTTGTCGATTTGATTTTTAATGTTATTATTGTGTTTCTATCATGCTTCATTCAGGAAAGATGTAACTAAAAGTCGTGAAGTTACAGCATGCAAAAATAACACTACGGAAATTTTTTTATATGAATCAATGCTCAATCACTGCCAACCTTTGGTGAACCATTTATGGTCAAGTCTAGGCATTATAAACATTTTTTGTTACCCTAATTTATTTCATATCATGCCAAATTAGTAGCTATATCATATATGCATAGAATCGATTCAAAATCGCATTTATGTGTAAAAATAAGTCCCCGTGCATCCGATATCCAAAACCTTGTTCCCTTAGGGTTTGTATCATATCCAAGACCTTTAACATGGCTCTGATAGAGTCGACTATGACTGGCACATCACATAAGCGTGGAGATCATATCTTATATGATCTAGGTCGACTAGGCATACTAGTCAATGGGGCATCAGAAATAAAATTTTTTGATGAAACCTTGTGACATGGGAACAATCCCCGTGTCCTTTCATCATGATCACACCAGTATAAGATTAACATCTTGAAGCGTGAATACGATCTCATAGCCTCTAAAGGAAGATGCCTGTTTTCAATACTATCCGACAGGAGAGCACTTGTGGGTGCATGGATGAGAAGTATGCTTCCTATAATCCATGGTGACGATATGATAAAAAATCTTCGAATTTCATATCATGAAATATGATGTCTCCTTCACATGCACGAGGCATTGAAGAAGATGGAGATCCATGATCAATCAATTTGGCTGCACGACGACAACGCAACGATGATGGAGCTCATCAAAATCCTAGGTAGATGACCACCAAGAGTTGAGAGAGCGAACATGTGTAGAGAGAGAGAGAGTTGTGGTAACTTCTGCTTCAACTTAATAGTGTAGAGAAAGAGCTAAAATTGAATGGCTATGATGCACTCCAAATAACATCAACAAGTTCTAAGATTATAATTAATTTTAAATGAGAAAATAAGTTGAAGACATTCTTCAACAAATTATCTCAAATAAAATCAAATAACATGTAGAATGAATAGGAAAGAGAGAGCCTCCTTTCCTTAAAAGTGGTGGATGACCGCCACAGTTCTTCCACCATGGTCATCCACTCCTAATATGGAGCAAAGTGCTCTCCGCTTAATGTCTTAATTGGTGAGATCTCAAGTTCCACCAAATCTTGTACATGTGCAACAATTTTAATATTGAATTATCACCAAAATAATTCTAAAATAATTTTGTTCCAATTCCAATCATGTCACAAATTATGAACCATATTCAACATATGATATTAAATGTATTTCACATTTACATTTAATTGTATAATGTGAATCCAGTTCCATTTAATTGTATAATGTGGATCTAACTCACATTAACTCACAGTTTGTGAATCATATTCACAATTAAATCTCTCTCTCTCTCTCTCTATGATATCATGGATCACATCCACAATATCCATGATCATTATGAATAGTTCTATCCACATTAATCATATGTACGATAATTTAATTTAATTTAATTATCCTAGATGTCTCTCTACATATGTCTAAATAATATGAATCATATACACATTATTAATGATGATTAAATCCAATTTAATCATCAAATTTCTAATGATCATATACTATCAATAATGGAATTATTATTGAACTCTAATGTACCTTCTCTGCATATACTTGGATATAATGACAGGGAAATTGCGTATTCCTTGTATAGTGACTTCGATATTGAGATCTAATCTCATATACAGATCTAGAAGACCATTCCGAGATGCCTTATCAAGTCGGATAGAACATCCAATTTACGCATTGCATCTGAATCATATTCAAATCAACGTCCAACATTTGGATCGAGATTGGATAACTAGTCTACTAACTGGAGTCACTAAAATCCAAACACATCATTCCCTCGGAATGGAAGTGCCATGGTTATAGAATCGATTGAGATCTCATCACCCTTGAGTATTCCTAATACTAGTACTTTCTACATCTGAAAGACTATGATTAAACCCAAAGTTATGCCTATTTGAACTATCTTCTTCATGGTTTTATCATTAAGTTTCTTATATGATCTTTGGAAGTTGGTATCGATCATATGCTTTCCAAAAATATATATCACACCTTTAAATCATCTCCACTTTCTAAAACAAGATGACCAATGCTGGAATTTGGTTTATCCCAGTATCTTATAAGTGAGCTTATATCTTCTTGGTCAGCAGTAAACATGTATGATCTCTTTGAGAGATCATATTACTCATATGCCCTCATATGCACACCAGCTTGTCGGTATATAGAATTTGATTAGGTCATCAACCTAATCATACGCTTAGTATACATACTTAGACATGTAGTATTATATATGTCTCCAGTTATAGGGTGCATGTCTATATATGACATCATACGACAGTTCTTAGTTATCTTGATCTCGTTAAGTCAACTCTTTGACCTAACTCATCTAACATCTCCGATTCTCGAGGTAAGCCTTTGGAGTAAGGATTACCATCTCCTTCTCAGGTTGGAGATCCCTTCTTGATAATTACTTGATGATGTGGTTGAGTCCTCAATCTAACTGTTTAGATATTTAACCCTACACCAACATCTATGATTCAACCTTTGGATCAACATTGTATGATATCAAGATGATCATGGTATATAACCTCATTATACTAAGGGATCTATTATTTAAATATATTATTCTTCATTTCAAATTAAGGAATGATCTCCAATAACTTCTACGGCATAATGGATCATCGTCGGCTCACTTTTCCAAAATGTAAGTGGTGATTGTTTTTGTTATTCATAGGTTCTCAAGATTCAATCACATAATTGTTGCAAAGGTATCATTCATGACTTGTGAAATACATCATGTGACTTGTAAAGTTGTATATTTGTCTTAACCTTGCATCCATACCCTCTATTTCATCTTAAGCCAATGTCATAGGACTATTCCTTATGACTCTTAGTGCCTTGGTGGAACTTTGTTGAACAATGATCGATCCATCTTGACCTTTCACATGTGAAAATTGAAACTTATATTAACTTACTAATTCAAACATTTTTATTATCTTGGATGCCAAATCAGATCAAAAGTATTCTATTGCATGAGGCTTCAATGGTTGGAATAAGTATTTGAGGCCAACAATCCCATCTACATTTAGGCAAGAAAAGCCAGATTCTTTAAGAAGGATATAAAGTCTTGGAGGCAACCCAAAGTGAAACTTATTGAGGAAGAAAAAAGGAATTTATTACTCATTCATGAAGCTGAGCAACTTACTCTAAGCACAACCATTAATCTTGCGATGAGGCTCACTAACCTCTACTCCTCTCTAGAAAATCTACTAAAAGATGATTCGAGTTATGTGACCAAAGAGTGAAACTAAAATGGTTTAATGAAGGTGACCAAAATTCTCGTCTCCTAATTATCGATGTGTCTATTAGGAAAGGTAGAAACCAGATCCTATCTATCAAAAGCGAGGAGGATTACCCATTTGGATCCAAATGTGGTTGCAAACATCGTACTTGGCTTCTACACAAGACTTTAGTTTGATCCCAGCTGCAAATATGCCATGACTTATAACTTAAACTATGATATAGTGGATAACATTAACAATCCAGAAGATTTGATAAAGCCTTTATCCATAATTGAAACAGATAATTTCATGCAACAATTTTATCATGTAAAGCCATTGACCCACTGTCTTTGCTAAAGAATTCTTTAAGGCCTTCTGGCTCACTCTCAAAGGAGACTCCATGTCCCACCTACATCATATGCATTCAAATAATTTTGATGGAGGTAACTTTAGACACATGAACCATTCCATGGTATCTTTAATATATAAGAATGTGGATGAGGAAAAAAAATAAAAAAATTAGTGTTTCGACCAGTCTTATAAACATGTCCATCAGAATTATCTCTAAAATCATTAAATTCCATCAGGAAATCAAAATTTTAAGTTGGATTCCTCAAACGCAATGTGTCTTAAAACATATGGCAACTGTGATTGCATTTTTACCACCTCTAAACTTTTAAGGTATTTTACCAAATATAAGACAAAGGTTTTGATTATTAAAAAGGATTTTGATAGTATGAAATGAGTCTTCCTTATTCCCAGACTAGAGATATCAGGTTGCGCCCAAGAATACACTCTGTGAATCATGGTGCTTTTAAATACCATGCCCCTATCCATCAGCTTAAATAGATTAGCGAATGGCTTCTTCAAGATCGAGAGGGGTGTGAGGAAAGGAGATTAGTGTGCCTGGGTCGAACACAAGGAGACAGAATAGGGTATTTTGATTTTTTTTTAAGAGAAAATATTTTTGTGATTATTTTATCTCTTCTTAAAGTGATCAAGAAAAAAACTACAATTTTTATGGGATTTTTTAATTTTTATTTGATTTTATTCTTTTCCAATTTTTATTTATTTTTCAAAGTGGTATTTTCACACAATTTATTTACTATATAATAGGTGAAATATAGAAGAAATATAGATGATATTATATAGTATGTAAAACAGCCGAGCAAGGGGCTCGAACAACACACGAAAATAAATCAAAACGGAGACAATTGGCGGCAAAGCAAATCACGATGAAAACATTGTCGAAATATACGAAAACTACTGAAAACCTCGCGATGGTAGTTGTGTAACTACCCCAAGAAAATATACAAAAAATTATGTCAAGAATAGGTCCAAAACTCCCCTACAGGCCAAGGGTATAAGTACAAGAAAAAGAAACAAAAAGTACTGCAAATTGGTCCTAGGAGGGGACTGTTTTATGAAGAAAATAAGAAAGTTTACATTTAGGTCCCTGCGCAGGGACCTAAATGTAATATCTGGAAACATCAGAGCTGGAATGAATCTCTGGAAGTCTTCTGTATTTATTCTGCAATTTTTCCACCGGTTCTGATGGACGACTGAGATTATAACGTGCGATGCAATCCAAACCGCCCGCTGCCTCCACGTGTCAACAGCCTGTGCGCTGGCTGTTCTTGAAGTGCTTCAGGTTCTTTGCGAGGATGACGAAGGTGGCTCCTTCTCTGATTTTCCTCGGGCGGCTGGCAACGAACTTGGACCTCCGACGGGGCCAGAGGGTTAGCTCCTCTAACCCTCGAGCTTGCCCGCGGTGGACGTCAGGCGGCGATGGCTCAGAGCGACGACAGAAGCTCGATGAAGACGGTGGTTCTCGCTGCTCTGTCCTGGAGTTAGGTTGTTGCACCTTCTTTGAGAATGAATTGCGTAAAGATCAAGGTTCCAAACGCTGTGAAATTTCTCCTGAGGAAAGATGATCCTGCAAAGAAGGTGTGGGCGTGCTCGATTCACAAGAAGTCGGCCAATTGGATATAATTTTGCAAGCTCAAAAATGGTGTTTCCAGACTTTGATGAAGTTTGCGTGCAAAATATATGAAAATGAGAACGCGATTTGGATGGATTTGAAACGAATTGGGAATTGATTTCAAGTGTGCGTGTAAACTACATGTTTAGGCTAACTAATTACGTGATTAGCCACGCTGATCGTGGCACGAGATTCGAGAAGAAAATTGATAAAGATAGAGGTAGATATCTGTGAAAATAGAGGTGTATTACCTCTAGAAGATGCTGCGACGACCGATCTTCGCTGGAGTTGAATGCGTGCGTGGCGGCAATGCAAGGCGGAGCTTCGCCTTGGAACTTCTCCCCGACGATCCCTCTTCTACGCGGGGTAGCCTTCGGGTACTGTCACCACCGGAGTGAGGTGGGGCGAGGTGGAGGAGATGGGAGTCGGCCACTGGCAGTTTGAACTTTGGGTGGTTGAAGGAGAGTTAGTTGCGAACTGCCAACTTTAGGGGTATAAATAGGTAGATTTCGTGATCCCCAAGTTAGATCTAAGGGTGGCCGAGTATTTAGGTTGTTAGGAGAATCAAATCAAAGGTTTAGATCGCCCGAATGGGTTATAAGGCACGCTAGATAATTGGTTGAAGATGGCGGTTCAGAATAGAAAGGCTAACAACCTTCTTGAAGAAGATGAACCAGGTGCTGACACGTGTCAGCACCTGGTTGGCCAGATATGTAAAATTCTTTATAATTCAATATTAATTAGTAAATAGTGTTATTTTAAATAGGTATGAAAAACAAGAAATGTAAATAATTAAATTATCTACATTATGGAATAATTACTTTTATAAATAATAATTATTATTTGAAATATAAATATTATAATAATAAATATATATAGATACATATGTTTTAAATTTTTATTTTAATAAATAAATAATTAAATATTAATTTTATATTTTCTTTTTTATTAGAATAATATATAAGGGTTGTTGAATTTTTAGGGATTTTAATAAATTAATTTACATATATTAATAAATATAGGTATAAGTTATCCAGTTCATTTTTACCTATAACTTAGGGTTTTGGATTTTATTAAAATAATGAATATGATACAAAAATTCTGAAATAAATTGGGGTTAAATTACAATATCATGAAAATAATTAGAAATTATAAAATTAATAAAACTATAAATAATGTGTTCTACAGAAAATAAATAGCCCAAAAACCCCATTGTCATTTGGTCCCAAAACCGACTTTTTCTGCAAACGAACTCTGAATTTGATAAAACCATTCTATTAATTAGAGAATATTATTTTATGAACTTTAAAGGTTAGTAGAGTGAAATCGGAGTTCGTATGAAGAAGTTATGATGTTCGGAAGTTGAGATTTTGACAATTTACAAGTTAGATTTCTTGGCATATATACAGGATAATAGTTTTAACCTTTTTTTATATTTTTATATACATTTTTAGAGATAATTAGGAAAAGATTTTGGGGAAAAATTTGTACATATAAATTAATTAAAAATTATCGAATTTTTATAATTTATTTGATAAATAGTAGAAAGTACATGAAGTGTGTCTTAATTTATTTTTAAAGTTCTCTTTCCTTATCTCCCCCTACTTATTGGTTTGTCGACCAATCCATGCTGACTTGGTCTCGGGGGTTAGGCTATAAATATACCTTGCGGTTATATTTATATTTATAAGTCATATTGTATATATAAACATATCTCCAATCTGCCTTCTTTTCTTTTTCTTTGTTCTTTATTTATTTACATGATTTTTATGCTTAAAAGTGAATATTTATTCATGAATGAAGTTTGAATAAAAGATGGGAATTAATGAATATTTACATGCATTTGTTAAGGATTTTAAGACAAAATGCGATAGAAAAGTTAATGAATCATGGATTCATCACCTCAACTCTTGAATGGTCGCTCAAGAGCTTTCTTATAAACTATATGAGATTCCCTCTATCCTCTGAATTGCCAAATGCATATGGTTAACAACCTATGATGGACTTATTGATAATTTAGGTGGGTGGAAAGCTAAAATATTAGCACTCCCGACCATAATAACATCAGTCAACTATTATTTAACCCCTATGGAGAACCACCTTCTCTCTATTCTCAAACTTCCCAACTATGTCATAAAAAACATAAATGAAGTTAGGAGAGATGTATTATGGTTTTGGAAATAAAATATTGACCCCCCAAGCTCATAGAAATTCCGAGGTGGTTTGGAAAACGATCTATAAACCTAAGCAGAACTATATTTGGGGGATTGTAGACTTAGAACCCTTCAATAATGTGATGCTCAATAAATGCATGTTGGAGCAATTGGAGAGGAAAGAGGAA
This sequence comes from Ottelia alismoides, assembly GCA_037367405.1. Classification (NCBI taxonomy): domain Eukaryota; kingdom Viridiplantae; phylum Streptophyta; class Magnoliopsida; order Alismatales; family Hydrocharitaceae; genus Ottelia; species Ottelia alismoides. Next base: position 1,546,563 of record JAZKJV010000718.1, on the reverse strand, counting down.
TTACATTATAACATGGTGTGTTCTACTTCCTATTGGAGTAAGCCTATTTTGCTCCAAACCTTGTATAAAGAAGGGGATTCTATGTATGAAAATCATGGAAAAGGAATCTTATGTTATCAGAGTAACAACCATAAAATCATTATTTTGATGGGAGGCGATAGTTCCTTGCACTTCACGAAAGCGAGAAAGTGGGATCATATATATTCCAACATGGATTGAGAACTTTTCCCAGTTCCTTCCATCATGATCAGACGACTATAAGGCATACCTCTCAAAGTGTGCCTACGATCTTTAAGTTCTCTAAGCAAAGTGACCTTCGATCTCAAGTCTGATCTGGCGGGGATAACACTTGTAGATGTAAGGATGAATCATGTGATTCCCACAATCCAAAGAGATATTCTAAGTCGTGAAGCTCCTGACTTCATCGTATGAAATACTTCTCCTTCAAGATCATGGGATGCTGAAGAAGCAAAACCTCCATGTGAGATCGATTGAATTGATCCAACATCATGACGACAAGGCAGCGCCTGTCACGGAATCCAAATCCCCCAAGAAGGAGGAACCACAAGGGAGATGGAGAGAAAGAGAGAGGTATATATGTATGTGTGGTGATAGAGAGAGATAGAGAGAAAGAGAATTCAATTTTCTTAACCTAGAGGATGATTAGGGTTGCCTCCTCTTTTATGTTATTTTGGATGGTTAGGATGCACTCCTAATAATAGTAATCAATTACCAAGATTAAATGTAGTTCTCGACCACATTATAATAAATATTAGGATTGGGATTTAAAAAAATTATGAAATCTTATTTCCAAATTCATTTCTTATATAAATCAATTACTAATAAACAAAAATTAAAAAGAGAGAGAGAGAGAGATTCTCTCTCCAATTAGGGTGGACAACCAACCATGGTAGAATCTACCATGGTTGTCTACTCCTAATAGGAGTGGATCTCTCTCTTATTCCCAATTTGATGTAATATTTATTATCACCAAATATTTATTTATTGAATGATTTTGTAAATGAATTATCATCAAATAATTCCAAATTATTTTATGACAATTGCACATAGATTATTGATAATTATGAATCTATTCATACATTCAAATTTAAATGTAAATCACATTTACATTTATTTACACATCTAATACAAATCTGATTTCTTGTATCATCAGCTCATGATCAAATACCTCCCGAATAAATGTTAGGTAGGAATTACATCCCTGATCAACTAATCTCTGAGCTCGCAATACTGAAATGTACTCCATTTTGAGTCATGTAATGTTCCCTCAAAAGTAAACTCAGGTAAATCTAGAATCCTGAAGACAACTATCTTCCTAAATCAATCAACAAGAGCATGATGATCTGATAATCGATCCATGCCTAGAATGAAGTCAAACTTAACAAGCTGTAGAAGTAAACAATCTGCGGTCATCTCATGACCACCAATCAGTACTGGCAAGTGCCTGACTATCTGTGAAATGATAAACAACTAGCCACCTGGCCCACGAATGTGATATGGAGAAGATAGATTCCCTGCAACTCTTCTTAATGAAGCTAGCGATCCCGATGCAAGGAAGGAATGTGTCGCTACATAATCAAACATAACGTGGAAATGTTGCCCCAAAACTGAGACCATACCTTTCACCACAATAGCTGTTGAACAAGCATGCTCCTCGATCACTGTGTGTAGCTGACCCTATCTGCCTTTGCAGTACTAGAACCTGTCACACTCGGTGTCTGTCTCTGCTGTTGCCTCCAGAAGTTGGAGTTCCTGTCATGAAAACTCCTTGTATGGTGTGCATGTGATTGTGACGACTATTTCTGTAGGCGAATCTCACTAGATCTCTAAGGACACTGATGCCGGTAATGTCCCCATTCATGGCACAAGTAACATCGGACTGGTCAGGTAGATGGAGTGGTCGTGTCTGTGCTCCGAGTCAATCCTGCTGGGGGTCTGTCTGCTCGCTGCGATCCATATGGTCGAGCGAAATATGTACGACATCTAGCTAGTGCTCCTCCTAAAGTAGACAATGGAGACGAGCAAGCACCGCTTGAGAATTATGAACCTGTAGGTTGGAATCTCCTGGCTGACCTATGCTACTAAAATGGTCGACGAATCGACCTAAAAGATCGATGTGGTCTAGGTACCTCTCCATACGAGCTCCCAAATCGTTGCTCCCGGATGTCCTCGAACTTCTCCGATGCATCAATAGCCTCGAGATGGAAGTGATGTGTAATCCGGCCAACTTCTCCTGTACCTCTTCCCAAGTTCTGCAACAAGTTGACACAGAGACTCCTTCCACTTTGCAGAAATAAAGTGGGACCTGAATCGTGTCTCAAAATCATCCCATGTAGGCTTACGACCCAACTCAGAAACTATTGTGTACCACCATCTCTCAGCGAAATCTGCTAGTGAATACTCCATGAAAGATAGACACGTGTCTCGTGGATTACGAATCATCCTCAAACACCTTCATGACCCTCTTCAGCTACTGCTCTACCACATCTGATGTCTTTGTGCCCTTGAACATAGGCACATTGACCCCTGGTAGGAAGTGAAGACCGACTGGTGTCTGTGGATAGTGGAGTACTCATGTGCATCCTCATCTACAAAGTTTACAGGATCCTGCTCTCTGTCATAGTCTCCATCATCTGCTCTATGCTCTGGTATCTCCTCATATGGATCATAAAAAATGAGGTTGTTATACATCAATTGGCTGAGGGTGGTCCTATCGGGTCCCATCTTGAGATGGATGGTATATGAAATATGACAGCTCCTCAAATCTCATCTCTATATCAGTCTGTCGGTCTGCAATCTCAGTCTGTTGTTCCAGAATCTGATCCTGTTAGCCTCACATAGCAGATTGTTGTTGTTGGAGGTTGGTGAGCATGATCATGATGCGCTCCAAATGATCAGTCATATCCTGAGCATCTCTGGGCGTTAAGGATCTGCATGAGAACCATTATTAGTTATAAAATTTTTTGTTCACAGATACTATGATATATATTTTTTTCCTTTTGGGACATAATATGAAAATTAATGAAATTGATGACATTTGTGGTTGTTGAATTCGAATGTCATATTTCCCTTCTCAAACTCACGACAACTCTGAAGACTATCGCTATTTGAGAACTTGATGCGATCAAAATCATAATACTGCAAATGTGTGTATTGGGGTACCACGTCTCTGATACTAAACTGTAAATCCTCGAGGATCCAGACATCCGTTTACGTTGCATTCATGGCATTACATTCACAAATGGTCGCATTATGTTATTGAAAATCAAGGGAAATTTCTAACGTTGCTATTTGCATATGACATTCAAAACAATATAACAATCACAAAACTAACAACGACATGTGCCACTAACATTGATTTTCATTAATTTCCATGATATATAACATACTAATAGTTATACATATATCCTAAAATTTACAGAAGAGAAAAGGAAGTATTTACATTATGAACTGAACAAAAACTGACAAAAGTAAATGTACCATCTGGTATATACCTGGGTGTCAAAAATCATCCACCTGCTACCGAGATGCAGACTGCTTGTATGCCACACATGAAAGGTAGAATAGACATCATCGAACACTAGTACTTGCCATAAACTTTTTAAAATAAACATGTATTTAAAGTGGTTGCAAAAGCAACAAGTAGTAAGGCATGTTATTCCATTTTAACAACTTCCATCATAGAGAATGGTTTTCCAAAAGTTCTGCAGGTATTTACCCTATCCACCCATTATCCAATATTATAATATTTTCATATAGTAGTTGATGGTTCATATATATTACTCCCTTATTTTTTTAGAAATGATAATTATGGATTTTGGACAATAAGATGATGATTTATTTTACTCTTAGTTTCTTGATGATGGAAATGATGAGGTTCTAATCAAATTCTCAATTCTATCTAACTTTTCGGGTCTAGTGGACAATTTTTGATCTTGGTCAATGTATGACCTCACACTATACCTCTAAGGCGTGAATAATGCCTTAGGATTGGGGTGCCTTCGTACGCGTGCGGTGTTGTGTAATGCATCCTAGCTAAGTTCCCATAACGTCCACTAACTTAATTATAATTAACTCTAGTCAACACAAATTATAATTAACTTCATCTCTTAGACAAGATTCTTAATACTTCATTCTGAGTTCAACTGTAACTCCTTCAAATTTAACCTTGGATGATTCAGATGTAGCATCGTCAAGCTTATTGGAGGACAGTAACCAAAACTCAAGCGGTGAAAAAGTATCCTAAGAAGACTCTTGCATCTCACCCTCTAATTAGAAGTGCGGTCCAATAGAGGGATAAGTCTACTCCAAAACTACACCATAGAGACGAGTGATAGAGACTCTTCAGAAAAGTCACTCTAGAAATTGATCTGACTAGTACGGGCAAACGAGCTCGTACGAAAAATTAAAACCAAGGATCTCCTGCATGGATATCCTAAAACAGAAGATCAGCAGAGCTGGTCAAAAGTTGGGACCCCAACAAAGCGTAAAAACATTGTGAGCCCCCGTAAAAAAAGACTAGGATCCTAAACCCGCGCACTTGGCGACTGCGGCCCTAACTGGGCTTCCTATCTCCTGTCCAGCTGACGCTCACTGCGCCCTCGCATGGTCAGGTGTAAGGGTCACCATGACCAGCACTATATCTACCACTATTTATCCACCATTTAGATTCCAACCCATGCCATTTAATTCAGATCATATACACAATTTTGACAACGTGGAATTAATGACACATAGCTTATATGATCAAAGACCTCTACCAGAAAACAATGGTAATGACCCATATTTAAATTTTTCCACCATTGTGCATCTTACTACGATTATATTCATAAATATATCTATCTTAACAAAGCCACCATCTAAGAGTCTGTTTTGAGAAGAGTGTCTACTCCATTGAAAATGTTAAACAAATTGCTATCAGAAAGGTATATATTTGAGTGATACATTGTAGGATGATGTTGTTTTATATAATCGGTATCAGAGTTAAATGTAGAACTTGTAGGTATATTTGACTATTATTAGGACTTTCAGTGGCACAAACAGATTAAAAAATAAAAATAAAATAAGATACCATGACAAAACAAGAGAAACTGGTTGGAGATCTACAATGGTTCTAAATATCAGATTAGAAGCAATATAATGATTGAATTCATATATTGCATAAGAAAAATTTTCATCAACTTAATATATATAATTAGCAACCCTACTCTTAAATGTTTGATTGATTAGTAGTATATATATATACACGTTTGTATGAGGACTTATATATTTAGTTTTATTTATATATTTAACTTGATTTACAGGTTTAAGAATAATATTTCACACATCTCGATATAGATATGGGTACTATAAGTAAAAAATGAGTGTTCATGCATGATATTGGAATCAAAAGGGTTCAAATCTATTATTTTTGAGATCTCCATACATACATACATGCATACATACATGCATACATACATGCATACATCCATCCATGCATGCATCCATGCATCCATGCATCCCATGCATGCATGCATGCATACATACATGCATACATACATGCATGCATACATACATACACACACACACACATACATACATACATACATACATACATACATACATACATACATACATACATACATACATACATAGACTCCCCCATCCCATTTTGGACAAATTTTTTTATTTTTTTTTAAAAATATCATCATGTATATTCATCCCTATATCCCTCCTATATACCATTCGAATTTCGTCAGAAACAGAGACTCCTACGGCCTCCATTCAGAGAGAGTTGATTTAAAAAAATCCTGCGACCGTTAAAAAATGACGTCTGGATGGAGGCTGTAAGAGTCTCTATTTCTGACGAAATTCGAATGACATATAGGAGGGATATAAGGATGGATATACATGGTGATATTTTTACAAAAAATAAAAAAACATTTGCGAAAAATGGGGTGGGGCAGCCATGTTGACTACCCTTAGGGGGCAGCCCCATTTTTCCGTATATGTATATATAATCATGTCACTTTATAGCAATAACTATTAGTATGAAATTGAGGATACGACATTACTTAATCTGATCCACTGTATTTTGAATACTATTAGATTAATTGGGGGTATATTTCCATTTTTTTGTTATTACTGATTGGATTTTGAACAAATTTAAATGCATAGAATAAATCTATTTTGACTACATAGGTTGGACGTGGGATGATCATGGTTCCTAAATCTCTAGGAGATTTTCAATGTGACATATGAAAAATAATAGAGGAAGGAACAAATGCATTAAAATTCCAAACTACACAGATTCTTGATTGCTTTGAGTAGTACGAATAATTTGCTATGAATACTTCAACATGGTGGAGAAGGTACCATATGTTCTATGGTGTGGTCATACCCTATGTAAGAATAGTGTTCTTGCTCTACAATGGATTATGGTGAAATTATTAATTGATTGGGAGGAAAGATTATCACAACAGAAATATTTCAGTTTCACAAATCTTAGGATACAACCCAATTTCACCCAAATTTTTAGACGTACAAGGTGATAGAAAGACATGAATATAGCAGCAAAAGAGTGTTTTAGTTATACACGCATGGTAGCAAAAAGATAGGCATTATGATTGTACACAAGATGTAGTATGGAATCTGGGAATCGTACATGCAGAGCAACGAGGAAAAGGGGAGGGATGTACCTTAGTTCCTAAGTTTTGAGATGCAAATTAGGCTCCAATCTGTAGCATGCATGGCTGATCTAAACAAGGAGCAGGAGATGGCTTCAATTTGCAGCAAAGGTTGCAATGCTAGAGTAGCAAGAAGGCTAGAATCAAGGCTCCATGTTGTAGCAGAAGCAAGAATATGAAATGGTTTTTTGGGGAGGATGGAGCGATAGAAGGGGAAGGAGATGGGAGAAGAAGAATGCCTTTGAAGTTGGTGATGGGTTTAATAGGGAGAGAGAGGAGAGGGATTTGAGATGAGGAAGGTTCTTGGAACCTTCCTCAATCCATTTTTTTATATATTATGACATCAACAACATGACATCAGTAGTGACATCAGCCTATTGTTGTCAGCTGCTGCTGTCATAATAATATATATATATATATTAATTATATTTTTTTAACAAAAAATAAAACTGTAGCAATATGTTAAAGAGTCTGTTAAGAAAATTTAAATTTTGTTATTAAATTTTTTAGCCATTTTATTTTATTACATAAGGTGTTAAAATTGACCGTATTCGCACTTTGAGTATCATATTTCGACGTGCAATATCTGATTTGATCGTCTCTGAATGACGATAAAAATGAGTATAATATTGATATACTTTTGATTGACTTTGAATGCCCAAGATTTTCGAGATACGATTTTGGTTTGAGTTTAAATTTTGCGATTTAAAAATACAAAACGCCATCTGATTGACGAACGGTTGATTCCATTGGTCTTATTTTGTCGAATCAGATTTTATGATAGTCTCGTTTCGCTTTGTAGTTTCCAAATTTCCATCATGACTTTTCCAAAGCACGCATTACTGTGCGATCAATCTTTGATCGATTTCACTCGAATGACTTTTGATTCATGATCAGTTGATCATTTAGATTTGATTAATAACTTTATTGAGTTATATAGACCTTAATCGGGTTAGGTTTGGGTTTGTGCGGATCCAGATGTTACACTTGATGAGTCCTCATTCTAACTCTTTAAATATCATCCAAGCACCGACCTCTATAATTCAACATTTGAATCAACACATGTATCATTATTAAGATAGCCATGGCACATAACCCTAATTTTACTAAGAAATATATTATGCAAATTAGTTATTCTTTATTTTAGATCAGAGAATGATTTGCAATAACATTTATTGTATAATGGCTCGTCGTGGGCTTGCATGTCCAACGAGTCATAGGAATTGAGCTAGTCAACTTACACAAGCTTTAAGTTGACTACCAAAGAGGTCCATCAACTCTATTTTCACAAGATGATTGATCATCTACTAAGTCAGCTAAGGTTTTTAGTTAGTCGGCTTATTGTCTACCAAAACCTCTAGTCCAAAGACCAATCAATTACTTGGTTGCAATTTAATGTTTCCAGGGGTTTTTTTTAAGATTTTGGGATGCTTGGGATATAGCAACTTAAACTCCAATGATCCTTACATGTCGGAGGCATGTTTTTAAACTCAATTTCAAATTTATATTACATAATTTTTTATCCATGTTAGTTTCTTAAAATCTTATGACGTTTATGCGCTTTTTTGTAGACTGTTGAAACATACATGAGTTTATATAATACATATTGTGCCATATGTTTGCTTTAATTGTAATTGTATCTCTATCCTCAGTTTTAATAATGACATACAAAATCATCGTCAGACATTCGTATTATTGTATGTTTGTAACTTGCAATATTGACAAAGATACCAAGTCTAATCCCTAAAAGCAAAGACAAAACTTTGCTCTTTTTACTCAATTATTATTGTATTTATGACATGCATGTATATTTGGTAAATCTCACTGATGTATAAGCATGCATGCATGATCATAAGAACATTTCAGGTACATAAAATGCCTTTTTATATAAAATCCCTAGATTGATAGACCACTTTCATTAACCTAATCAATCATATTTGGTTATCGGTTGAACCCTAATTGGTCACTTTTTTTACCCGATCGATTACTTTTTATTGCTGATAAAGTGAATGATCGATCACTTTTTTCTACTATTTATTTATGATCAACCATTCATAATGATCTAATTGTTCTCTTTTCAATTTATAATCTAATTGGTTACCTCTACTTGACTTAGTCAATTAACTGATAATTAGAATGATCATTTTTTAAATTTCATCGATAAACTGTTTTCGGAGAAGTTTTCAAAGTTGATCTTATTCCTGAGTTGAACCTTAATGACTTTATTAAGAATCATTGTCTATAATGACTCTATATAAGACTCCTAACACCTCTTTCTTTTGTATGTACCACACATTATAAGTTATATTCATTTAAAAAATGATATTGTGTTTACATTTCCATATTCATTGGGAGCCACAAATACTTTTATGAAGTGTTTTATTACTCTCTTCTTGCTTCAAGCCCCAATTGCTGATCAATCTCTATCTCTCGATGATTCACAAGGGACATACTTCAAAGCAATTCAACTCACCAGTAATCGTCACTCTATAATTTATTTGGTTTATCATGACTTTGAATTTCCAGTATCTATTGCAATTGTACTTATTACTGATACATACTACATAGTATATATATTCTGTGAGATTGATTAAAAGTTATTTGTAATTGTCTTTACTTATCTAAGTATTGTAATAGTTACTTAGTACGTGAATTAAGTTTTAAAGAACAGTAGTGCGTGATCCTAAATTATGAAATGTCTTTGGTGTATGATCTAGAGCATTATACTATAATAAGATAACTTTGATGTATGATACAAATCATGCGAAAAAATGATTGAATTATTTATGATAAATAACTCGGTAGAGTTATTGGTTGATTTTATCAATCAAAAATCTTGAGCAAGTTTTGGATGAATGCTACTATGTAAGTATTGAACATGGAAATAAGTGCATGTTATGCCTAAATAACTTAGTGTAATATCGACAATGGTCATATATATGATGATTAACACTTCTATTTTGATTGTATAAACCCCTTCGCCACTATTTTCAGCACTTAATGGTGTGCGATATATGATGCCATAAGAAGTTATAATTAGTAGCATGATATATCTTAAGAACAATATAAATGTGTAGTTGTTGGTATAGAACTAATGAAGGGATAAGTTAGGTAAAACAGGCCTCGGGTAGCTTGCAAACATTGGTTGGGTAATGTAGTTCCTACAAGTTTAGAAATTACCATAAGGATTGGCCACATTTAAATGAAGGAACGATGTGACAAATACCTCATAGATAGGTCTGATTTAGAAAATTTGGGAATGACTGAAAAACTCAAATCTTGATCGACTGAAAAAGGAAAGAAGTGTTGTGTGTCGATGTATGATTGATTAATTTCTGATTCATTAACTTAATATTAAAGCTTTGGCTTGAATCCCTATTAAAACACCCTATAAATACTCCTAAAATTAATAGATTAATAAAATATAGTTAACAATAAAATTAGACTATTTATGTGTATTATGTGTAAATAAGTCATTTTAAAAATTCATGCATGTTAATTAATTTTTATTAATTATGTATAATTTACAATAAGGAGTTGCATATGTATATATATTAACCTAAATATAATGCAAATTTTAGTCATTTTCAATAAATTCATGTTTGTTAGTTCATATATGAGCATGCATATTTTGATGATAACAAAACTTGTGAGGTTAAGGCTACTGGACCAAGAGCAAGATCAAGCTCAAACCAAGGAGCTTAAACTTTTGGGAAGAAGAAGCCAAAGGAGTTTGTTGCTAAGGAACTTAATCTCAAGTTTAAGAAAGGAACTCAAGCTCAAGAACAAGTAGAAGACTTTTCTTTTATTCAGTCATAAATTTTGTAATTATCTTAGTTTGTAAAAATCTCAAAGAGTATCTTGCATATTGTAGTTCAAGATCTTTGACTTCAACTTCATACCGACATGTCAAGTTGATCGATCAACCACTTTTCGCTGACCGATTACCTCTCATCGATCAGATTTCTTGACTGATCTATCTTCATCCTATACCCGATCAATCAATATTCAAATTCCTATTGACTTGTGAACCCACAATGAGACATTACACAATAAATGTTATTAGGGATCTCAAACTTGAGAAGGTGATGCCAATAATTACTCCAAATGTTGGCATTTGACTGACCTCTTGATGCAATTCCTCTATATAGGAATAGAGATTTGAAGGTGTTAGATGAGTTAAGTCAAATAGTTGACTTAACGAGATCGAGATAGCCAAGATCTATATTGTAAGTTGTCACGATACAAGCATGCATCCTCAAACCGAAGACAGATGTGTTACTATATGTCTATGTATGTACATTATGAATACCATTAGGTTGATGACCTAATCAAGGTCTATATATCGGTGACCTGGTGTGCATTCGAGGGCATATGAGTAATACAATCTCTCAAAGGGATCAAACAGTCTCAATACCGAACCGGAAGACATGAGCTCACTCGTAAAATATTAGGATAAATAAAATTCCAACGTTGGTCGTCTTGTTTTAGAAATAAGATATGATTTAAAGGTATTATATCTGCTTTTGGAAAGTGTATGATTGATACGACCTCCCAATGGTTGAATGAGAAACTTACCGATAAAACCATGAAGGAGACAATCCAAATGGGATTAGAACTTCAGATTGAATCATAGCTTCCCAATATGTTGGATGTCCGGGTAGTAGGAATACTCAAGGGTGATATGATCTTAATTGATTACATGGCATGGCATTTCCATTCCGAGGGAGTGATGAAACAAGTTTGAATTTTAGTGACTCCACTCAGTAAAGTAGTTATCTGATCTTGATCCAAATGTTAAACATTGATCTTAATATGGTTAAAATACAATGATAAGATTGGATATGTTGTCTTATGCAGTTAGACATCTCTGAGAGGTCTTCCAGATTTGGATATGAGATTAGATCCCACTATCCAAATCATTATGATGGTTTATATAGTTGCCATGTCCTTATCTCCAAACATCTGAGGACTATCTTTGAAAGATTTCAAGAATTGTTCCATTAAATAATATCAGAGCATTGTAAATTAAAGATAAATAATGATGATTAAATTGGATTTACTTATCGTAAATAATGTGAATGTAGACATATGTAGAGAGACATCTTAGATAACTAAATTAGATTTAATTATCATAGATGAAATGTGGATAATCCACAATAATTTTTGATAATGTGGATATGGTCTGCAATTGCATTGAGAGAATTAATTGTGAATATTATTCACTATTTAAATATTAATGCGAATTAGATCCACATTATAGAAATAAAAGTAAATGTGATTTACATTTATTTTTTATGGATAAATATGTATCGTAAATATTAATGGTCTATTTGCAATAATCACAAATAATATGTAAATTATTTGGTGAAAATTATTGATACAAGAATTCTATGAATAAAGATTTGATGCAATAAATTTACATCAAATTGATTGGAGAGAGAAACTCTCTCCCCCAATTCAAGGTGGATATCACCCACCAACTTAGGAAGGAAGCTTTCTCTTCTCCACTTTTATGGAAGGATGCTTTCTCTCCGTTCCACTTTATTCACAAGAGATGATTTTTTATATTAAATATTGGATCATGAAATGATAATTGATTTATCACCTCCTAATCCTATTGTTCTTGGAGCACTAATGTAATCTTAAAAGATTATATTTAATATTAACCATTAATTATTCCTAGAAGTGCATCTCCGCCATCCAATATATTATAAAAGAGAGGCTAACCTTAGGCCTCTTAAAAATTTGAATGCAAATGTTGTAACGACAACAGGTATGTGTGTGTCTACACTACACATGCTCTATCTCTCTCTCTCTCTCCATCTCTCCATGGTTGTCCCCTTGGCCTAGGGTTTTGGAGTCTACTACCGTCATTGTGTTGTCATCATGCTGCTAGATCGATTCAATGTATCTCTTGTGGAGGTTCTGCTTCTCTTGATGCCCCATGCTATTGGAGAAGGAGAAGGATTTCATATGATGAAATCAGGAGGTTCATGACTTAGATCATCTTCATGGATTATGGGAGTCACACGGTTCATCCCCTCGCTCGCAAGTGAAGGCTCCATCGGATTGGACTTGAGACAGGAGGTATCTTCACTTAGAGACTAGAAGATTGCAATCATCCTTCAAGGGGTAAGCCTAATACTTATGTAATCTTAATGGAACTGATTGGTAAATGTTCTCAAGATATGCGATTCAATCGATTTTTTTCAATTCTATAGCTACCCGATTTGTATGACAAGTCTTGTTTTTGTCGTATACTATTCGACTCTCATGCATTCATGAGGAATGAGCCTTAATTGCCTCCATTAAGTTAGCATCAGAACCTCAGTCTTGGATGTGATACAAACCCTAGGGACATAAGACTATGGAGATCAGATTGCGGGAACAATGTTTTCTCCACGCTTATGTGATTTCAAATCGATTTTGTACATATATGATACATATACTATTTTGCCTTGATATGAAAGAATTTTGGAGTACTAGATCATGGTTGGAATATTTGAACATGACTCTAAAAGTTGCGCCAAGAGTTGACGATGCTCAAGCATTGATTCGTATATGAAAAGTTCACACATTGTGTTTTTTTTGCATTTTTTGCATGAATTTCATAGCCGTGACTTAATGAATTTTATTTATTATTTTCCTATTATTAGAAAAAAAGAATGCATAAGATTGATCAAAGAAATAGAAAGTATAAAGATCACCTAGATTTTTATGTGGAATCCTGCTCCCTAAGGAGCGGGATGAAACCACAGGGGAGTGCCTCAAAGGGCTAATATGTCTATTTCACTTTCTCATTCAATACAAGGGGTGTGGGACTCTTTTTATAGCACCACAGATAGACTGGAGTCCTACAGTTAGTAGATGTGTGACTAGACATGAGTGAGTGGTAATTGATTCTGGAGAGATCCAATTACCACTCTGTTACATTCTCCAACACCCCCCTCAAGTTGGAGCTGAGAAAGTAGCAGCTTGGAACAAAAAATAAAACGTATACCACATGTCTTCACATGATACATCCCAAGAAGAATGTCTCTGATGTTGGTAGAAGACCTCGCTTGAGGATGAGTCTGCAACTTTCAGGTCATCGGAACATATCTCTACCACGCCTGTAGATTCGCTGCGACATCGGTCATCGAAACATATCTCTATCGTGCCTGGAGAAGAGTCGCAATCGGAGAAGTACGACACAGAGTACTAGTCATGTCATAAAAGAAGAGGTATACACCTTGACAAAGAAGTCGACTCCCGGTGAAGACAGTTGATCATAGTAGCAGTCTGTAGTGCTGGTCAATCAGTCATGGTCGGGTAGTTTACGTCTAGAAAATCCATCACTGACTCCCCTTTTTCTCCCAAACTTGATAGAATAAAGAGCTAGGAACATCAAGTTGGGAGAAATAAAAATGCATTTTTTGGTGCTTCTTTTTTTGCACAAATTAATTCTTTTTTTGTCGTCGATTCTCTCGTTTTTTAACCATTCTCTCTCTCTTTTGCAAACATGACTCCTTTTCTATTGAGCCTTTTCATCCTATTTTTTATCGCAGAATAATAGCATGCCTCCCTTTTTTTCTAGCTTTTTTCTGTGGCCCTTCATTTTTTGTTGGGCCCTCTTTCATCTTTATTTTTCTTTTGTAGGCCCCTTTCCCGTGGACCTCCCCCTTTTTTTAACATTTCGAACCAATTATGATATTGATATAAAGGACTTAGGGTTACAGAAGCACCCAATGGAAAAAGTACAGTTGCCTGCTTCACCAGCTTCTTCTTTAAGATATGGCGACACGAGATCTTGCGATTCGAAGGGCTGGTGATTGGGAGTTTGGGATGCACAAATCCTCTTAAGGGTGACGCGAAGTGTTAGCGATGAGGAGCACAGCTTGGGAGAGACAGGATGAGCTGCGAGGACCACCACTGCTTGGAGGATTCCCTCCAACATCGGTGCACGTTGTCGCTTGGGATAGGGCTCATGACAGAGCTCCTAAAGAGTTGCAAACATATCACTCGTCATCTATGAAGGTGGGGCTCATCACATGGGAGCTTCCTACGCATGGACGGTTCTCTACCTAGAGGGTGCCACAATAGCCTCCACCGATGCTCCCGTAGATCCACTTTAGAGTAGGGTTCTACGAGAGATGAAGTGGTGTAGCAGGAGCACCGTGTGGAGGAGTGAATGGAGAGAGGTGCACAATCTGGGGATAATATTTTCTTTGATTTTTCTTTTATTTGAAGCTCTTCTCTACCCCTTGGCTGATGTAGGGCGACATGAGGAGGGTGGGGGGTGCGATGGTGCACCACCACAGCTTAGAGGTTCATGCAAAAGAGATCCGTCAGCCTTCGCATGGGTTACACATTACCACCACGCTTTGGGGATCTTAAAAAAATCCTAAACTTGAACAAGAATCCCAGGTAGGAAAAAATGATGTGAAACCAATCTTGAACTTGAATGAAAAATAATAATCTTCAAGATCAAAATATCAAAACTGAATCTCGCACAAGTGATAAAAATTACTCCTAAAGAATCTAATTTGCTTTGATACTATGTTAGAAAATAAGAATGCAGAAGCTTAATCAAAGGAATGGAATAAACCATAAAGAGCACTTGGATTTTTACGTGGAATCCTACTCCCTATGGAGCAAGATGAAATCATGGGAGAACGCCTCAAAGGGCCGATGTGTCTATTGCACTTTCTCATTGAGTACAAGACATGTGAGACTCCTTATATAGCCTAACAGACAGTTTGGAGTCCTACAGTTAGTAGATGTGGGATTAAACATGAGTGGGTGGTAATTAGATCCTGGAGAAATGCAATTATCACTATATTACATTATCCAACAAATATCATGAAGTATGAGAAAAACACATTATTCGTTTCATAAATAAAACTATCAAACCACATGAAATTATTTCACGTGATTCCAAGAATGATTGTCCTAAATATTCAATATTTAGTAGAATTGGGTCATAGGATGATTAGATCATCTAGACAGTGAATTTTATTGTGTTTTCATTCAATATAAATAATATTAATTTGGAATTTATCTTGATTACATGTTTTATCATTTATTTAGAGAAATAGGTAACAAACAATTACCACATTGAAAGATTGCTTCCTAATAAATCCTAAATTGGAAACTACAATAGTCGTAGTTCAACAATATTCAAGCAAAACAACTTGCTTGCTTGATATGACTAGAAATCTAGAGAAATTAAAATATTTTAGAATTCTTGATTTAATGAGTGGTTAATATATAATATCATACACAACTGAAAGATCAATAAAACACATTAGTACAATTTGTACCAATTATGTTGTCCAAAATTGGACTGTGGTGTCTAGGCCTGGATATGTTAATGTGTTACCTAAGTAGCACCCTACACAGCATTAGCAGTGGAAGTTCTCCCTGTTAGCATAGTCTATATGACTTGACCGGATCCATTTCAATGAAAGGCGGCATGAGAAGTCTTTGCCTACTTTTAACAACTAAATTAGAATAAAATATACTGAAAGAGGGTGTATACTATATAGTAATATCAAGCAAGGTTTTGTTTGTTGGTTGAAATGGATTAATGTTGGTTTAATATAATTGAATTAATATAATATAATTAAAATATGTAATATATAATTAATAAGATTAGATTTCTTTTGTAAGGGTTACTCATGAGAATGTAACTCAAATGATCAATCAAAATTTGAACAAGATATGGAGGAAGTTCATAACATATCATCCATTGTTTCCTATCAAGGTGAAGGGTACTGTAGCCATGGATTGCATAATGAAGATGCCTTTGCAAGGTCATAGTTCTAATTTACAAGCGCACATGCATCATGCTCTCTACTTCTCAAAAGAGACATGTCGTATGCGTAGTGACCCAATATTGTTCCCCATATAATTGAGCGGGCATTGGATTACACATAGCGAGTTGAATTCCTATTGATAGTTGATTCAATTGACAACGGATCAACATCACCTTGCAGGTGGTATGCTCAGGTGTCAAAGACCAAATTGGAAAATGCATGTTGGGCGTGCAAGCACAAAGAGTTCCCACTTCCTTTACCTAAAGTTACATTTTCTCCTAGTATTGAGGTGTGACAAAGGTGGAAGGTAGATACTATATCTTTCTTGAGGTACTTGGGATAGCATAACTCATACTTTGAAAGTTCGAAAGGAAATAAACTTTCAAGGTAATAAAAAGTGAGACAACTTTGATTTAAAATAATATTAACCATAATTAAAATAAATCGAATTATGAAAATTATCATTAAATTCAATTGATCTTCACTAGACCCAATTTGATCCATGATTAAGATGTAGCACTTGTAGATGGACACATAATTTATGTTATTGCAATTTGCAAGTTTCCTCATTCTATTATCTCTACGTAAGTCCTTCATGAAACTTCATATTTTCATATTTTCATGAAAGATATGAAGCAAGTATAAATGTTGAAATACTCTCATATTGAAGTCCCTTCAACATGTTTAAATTAAGAGATCCTTTATCTTAAGCAATAGTTATTTATGGATCAAGGAAGTGATGTGAAAGCTTGGGTCCTGACCCACAGTAAGAGAAAAAAGTCAAATAGTTTATTATACTTCGGTGACGTCCACACCTACAACATCCAAGAAGTTGGATGAACGCCAATACTGCAATAGGTCGATATATTGGAAGTTTGACTATCCAGGCTATTTAGAATCCTTAGAGAAGGAGTCACATAGTGCATCGGCTTATTCTACGTCATATAAATCAACTTACTTATAAGATAAGATTAAGGTCAGATAATTGCATCTCGTTCTTTTAGTAACACTTGCAATCAGTCGCACAAGATTTAGAAGACTAGAAAACTTAATGTTAACGTTAATAGTCATCCATGCAGGATTTGATGAAATCGTAGCAACAATTTCCATTGGATAGATAGACCACCTCATTCTAGTGGGAGAGTCCTTAATTTTAGAGATTGTCTCTATGACCTAAATATTAGAAATAATTCATTATCTATTTCTAAACTTTTTAGAGATAGATATACACATTCTAAGATAGACCTATTGTAAAGAGCTATGATGGATATATTTCACATAGTAATCTAACATATAGAGGACTCTATACAATTAGAATATTAATGAATGGTTCATTAATATTTCTAATATTAAAAATTAAACCTTAAAATATTAAAAGGAGGATGCAGATCATTCAACATTGATATAGCATTATGACTTGGGCATATGTTTGTTGATAAGATCAGCAGACTAATAAGAGATAGGACTTTAGATTGTTTAAAAGTTCATAACTTATATACTTGTGGATACTATATTCAGAGTAGAATGTCCAAGGAAACCTATTCTAGGAATGGTGTAAGATGCAAAGGTATTCAAGACCTCATACATATCGATATATGTAGACCCTCTATACCATAATGAACATTAATGATATGTGGTATACATTCAATGATCATTCGTGGTATGGATTTTCTTCCTTACATTTGAAAACATTTTAAATGCTCAAAGATTTCACAATTTTTGTTGAGAACCAAAGTTAGAAATAGAATTCAATCATACAAATGTAGCCAGTACCTATTAGATGAATTTAAAGAATACTTTATAGAGAAAGGAATAATGTTTCTATTTCACTCCTCCTGATACACCTCAACTCAATGGAGTTATAGGGATACAACATGATCATGTTGGACATGGTTAAATGAATGACGAGTCAACATAATTTCCTCCTTATTTTGAGGGATATGTAGTAAAGAATACAATGTATAACTTAGTAAGATTCCAAGAAAATTCGTACCAAAGATGCCCAATGAGAGATGGTTTGGAACTAACACCATTATCAGACACTTGAGGATTTAGGGTTGCTTGGTCCATGACTGAGATATGGATGCAAGTAAGCTAGAATCTCGCAAGGAGAGTGAGACCCCTAAACCAGAAACTGAAAGAATAATTGAAGATGAAACACTCGTACCTCTTCAAATCTATTTGAAGCTAGTGAGATTACCTAGAAAACATGAATTTCATGTGTCAAACGAGTATGATAATGATCTGACTTCGTATAATAAAACATACTAGGATCGTGACTTGGACAGATAGATGTGAGAAATAAAGTCTAAAGTATACTTCATGCACAAGTCTTGTGTATGGACACTCGAGGATCCACCTGTAGGGGTCAGACCTGGTTGGTATTAATGGATCTTCAAGCGAAAGAGGAAATATAATAAAAAGGTAGATACTTTCAAAGCATGGTTTGTAACTAAGCGCTATATATAGAGAGAGAAGGCATCACTTGCAATGAAACTTGCTCTTCAGAGACCATGCTTATATCCATTAGGAAATTTTTAACTTTACTTACACAACTTGATTATAACATATGGAATATGGAAGTCAATATTGCATTCCTCAGTAAATACCTCAAGTAATATATTCCTAAGAATTAGCCCCAAGGTTTCATAGTTGAATAATGCAAAGTGTGATAGCTAAGTTACTCCATCTATGGGCTCAAACATGCTTCTTGTAGTTGGAATATCATATTTAACGAAGTTATAAAGGTTATGATTTTAGATATAATCTTGATGTACCATGTGAAGCTTAGTGGGAATGTCATCGTGTTCATCATGTTAAATATAGATGAAGACCTGATTTGGAATGATATAAGGATGATAATAAGTGTTTTATAATCTTTCCATCCCATGAATTCGAGATAAAATATCTCAAGGATGTTTATTACATCTTAATTCTGATTTTTTCTGGAAGCAAAGAAAAAGACATCATGACCATCACATCAGGGGTACGCCTTGGACAAATCTCTTATGGGATATTCCAAGGAAGGCTTCATTTACTTAAGATATGGCAATGACCTATCTAAAGGGATAACATCTCAAAGTATTGGAGATGTGAATGCTATAGCTGCATGCTCTTGTACATTAGCTATAGGAAGGCTGGTGTATACTCTGAAATGCATAATGACCAAATATCTACCATGAAATAGGAGAGGTAAAACATTACTAATCATACCGTGGAGATAAAATACTTGATTGCAACAATAGAAACATCTTCAAAGAGACAAAACTTTAGAAACAATGACATCAAAGTCTTATCTTCAAGGACATGGGACTTTAGAGATAGTGATATCAAAGTCTTATCTACGATTCTACAAATAGCTTAAAAGACTTAAGTCTATGGCTTAGTCTAAGGAGATAGATATCTCCAAGCATAAGGGCTTCAGATAAGAACAATAGAAATCCCTTACTACTTATAATGATTGTTGAGTTGCAATACCATAGTTTAAAAGTAGCAAGATGCAAGGCATTGTAACTGCATTAACAAGACTGAGTATCGATTGCATAAGATGCAACATTCACATTAAAATGTTACCAAGGGATATGCAAGTCTGTAAAAGTACTTGGCAGAGTCTCGCATGATAGAGTAACTAGTCAACTAACCAAGATATTTGTCAATATGGCTTATGATTAGCACATGAGTGTAGAATTAAAGAAGCTCTTAAATGGCTCTTTCGTCTAGTGGGAGATTGCTGGACATGTGAGCCTACAACGGCCATTACTCAATAAAAGTTATTGTTGATCACTCCTTAATCATAGTCAAATAACTAATAATTTACATAATAGCCCCCTATTACAAATAGGGTTTGTACCCGATCATATTAATGTCATACAACAATTGATCCAAAGTTTGGATCATAGAAGTTGGTGTTGGGTTGAACATCTAAGAGTTAGATTGAGGACTCAACCACGCTATCAAGTGATTGTCAAGAAGGGATGCCCATCCTTAAAAGGAAATGAAAATCCTTACTCTAAAGGTTGACATCTGACCAACCTCTTGATGCATGTCCTCTGCATAGGAATATATATTCGGAGGTGTCGGATGAGTCAAGTCAAAGAGTTAACTTAGCAAGATCAAGATAACTAAGACCTATGTCATATACAATCACGTATAGGCACACATCCGCTGACCGGAGATGTTTTATTATATGCTAAATATGGATATTTTTCATTGACGGCCTAATGAAGGTTATACACCAGTACATTGTATGCATACACGGACATATGAGTAATGTGATCTACCAAAGGAATTATACATGTTCTCTACTAAAATAAAGACATGAGATCATCCATGATATATTGGAACCAATGAATTCCATCGATGATCATCATTCTTCGAAACTAGGACATGATTTAAAGGTATTATATATGCTTTTAGAAAGCATATAATTGATACCCGCTCCTAATGATCGAATGAGGAACTTAAAGATTAAACTCTGAAGGATACATTCAAATTAGATGCTAACTTCAAGTTTAGTGACGGTCTTCTAATATATGGGATGTACTTGTATTAGGAATACTTGAGGGTGATGTGATCTTAAATGATTGTATAACATGATGCTTCCGTATATGACGAGGAAGTGATGAAACATGTTTGGATTTTATTGAATCTGCTCAGTAGTCTTGTTATCCAATCTTTGTCCAATTATTGGATATTGATATGAAAGATTGGCATCATATCTGACATGATCAGACATCTCTAAAGGGTCCTCTAGATCTAGAAATTAGATCATATCTCACCTTACAAGTCATTATATATGGTACATGCAATCAGTGTCAAGTATCCGAGGAGAAGGTAGACTATCCATGAAAGAGTTTAAGGATTGTTCCATTACTGAACATCTGAGTATTAGAAAATAAAGAGAAATAATGATCATTAAATTAGATTTAATCATCAATATTGATGAGAATATGATTCACATTATTTGAATATATGTAGAGAGACATCTAAGATAATTTAATTGGATTTATTTATCTTGGACGAGATTAATGTGGATAACACTATCCACAATAATCATGATAGTATGGATGAGATTTATAGTATCCTATTGAGACTTAATTATGAATATGATTCACAATTTTAATATTAATGACCAGATGTTTTTCCTGAGTAGTTACCACGATTACCTCCTACGAGAGAGAGAGAGAGAGAGAGATGAAGTTTGAGATCACATTGCTATCATATACACAACCAATCTTGATGGCACCTTACCATACGACATCAGCTGAGTTGAGAAAGCTGAAGGTGCAGTTGCAGGAGTTACTTGATTTGAGATTTGTGAGGCCGAGCGCTTTACTTTGGGGTGCTCCAGTGCTATTCGTCCGGAAGAAGGATAGATCCATGAGATTATGCATGGATTATTAGCAAATAAATAAAAAAACGATGATGAACCGTTATCCCTTGCTACACATCGATGATTTATTTGATCAGCTCCTAGGATCTTCAGTGTTTTCAAAGATCGATCTTCGTTCGTGCTATCATCATCTGAGGATTCGAGAGTCTGATATTCCGAAGATAGCTCTCAGGACTCATTACGGACACTACGAGTTTGTGGTAATGTCATTTGGGCTCACCAATGCACCTGCAGCTTTCATGGATATGATGAATAGGATGTTCCGTCCATACTTGGACAAGTTTATGGTCGTATTCATTGATGATGTGATCATATATTCTCAGAATGAAAGGGATCATATGAATGATCTAAGAACTGTTTTGGATACAATACGAAAGCACAAGCTATATGCAAAGCTAAGCAAATATGAGTTCTGGTTATCCCAAGTCTCATTTTTTGGGCATGTCATTTCTAAAGCAGGTATCGTAGTTGATCCTGCAAAGATTGAGGTAGTTATGTATTGGGAGCATCCCAAGACAGTTACTCAGATTTGGAGCTTCCTTGGGCTAGTGGGCTATTATAGATGCTTTATCAGAGGATTCACACATTGCTCGTCTATTAACACGATTGACATAAAAGGGAGTTCCATTCATTTGGGATGATTCATGTGAACATGCCTTCATGACACTGAAGGAGAGATTGACTACAACGCTTATTCTTGCTCTCCCTTCAGACACTCAAGATTATGTAATCTACACAGATGCATATGGAGAAGGTCTAGGAGCGGTTTGATGCAGACATGCCATGTGATTGCTTACGCATCACGACAGTTGAGACCACATGAGCGGAGCTACCCTACGCATGACTTGGAGTTGACATCAGTTGTCTTCGTCCTGAAAATCTAGTGCCACTATCTACGTGGGATGAGTTTCAAGATCCTCACAGATCACAAGAGTCTGAATTACATTTTTTATCAGAGGGAGCTGAACATGAGACACTGCAGGTGGCTCGAGCTACTGAAGGACTATGAATGCACGATCTCTTACCATCCCGGTAAGGGAAATGTGGTGGCTGATGCACTTATCAGGAGAGTTCATGTAGAGAGTACGATGAACTGGCTATACATGTGGGATATGCTCACTGCTTTGACTGATTGGTATCCTTAGGAGAGTGCATCCATATCCACCGTTGTACCTCCACGATTCAACAGTTTGTGGGATCACATCGTTGAAGGCCAGAAGACAGATCCTTAGATTCGAGATAGATACATGCATGCTATCAAGGATGAGATTGATGATTTTGTTGTGGTGGAGTCCATTTTATGGAAGGCAGGTCGGGTCATTGTACCCAACAACGAGCAGTTGCGCCGACACATTCTAGATGAGGCCCACAGTTCACAATTATCCATCCATCATGGCAGCACCAAGATGTATCATGATCTGCATCAACATTTCTGGTGGGATGGAATGAAGCACAATATGGAGCAACATGTTAGCAGATGCATGACATGTCAAATGGTCAAGGTCGAGCACAGGAGACCATAAGGATCACTGTAGTCTCTCCCCATTCCTGAATGGAAATGGGAGAGTATCTCTATGTATTTTGTCACGGGATTGCTGAAGACACCAGGTGGCCATGATTCCATTTGGGCTGTTGTTGACAAGTTGACCAAGTAACCCATTTCGTACATGTCAACACGACCTACACTCCATCATGATTGGCCAGGCTTTATGTGCAGAATATCATCAGACTTCATGGTATACCACGCGATGTGGTGTCTGACAGGGACTCGAAGTTTACGTCACACTATTGGCATCAGTTCATGTCAGCACTACAGACATAGATGAAGATGAGTTCGGTGCACCATCCACATACCGACAAGCAGAGCAAGCACACTATTTATACAGTTGAGGATTTACTTCATGCATGTACTTTGGAGTGGAAAGGATCACGTAAGGACCATCTGCTATTGGTTGAATTCACGTATAACAATAGCTATCATTCCAGTATCAGCATGGCATCAATTGAATCCCTATACGGGCAGAGATGTATCACACCTCTCAGTTGGTGTGAAGTAGGTGATCATGCTCTCTATTCCGTAGATCTCTTGGAGGAGATTGCGAGGGTTGTTTATCTGGTGATGCGTAAGCTTCTGACGGCACAAAGCCACTAGAAAAGCTATGCAGACCGTCGGAGAAGAGACTTAGAGTTTCAAGTAGTCAAATTCTTTTCTCTTCATCCATTCAATTATGACTTATCTATATTCAACTTAAACTCACATATAAATGACATTCCTGTAAATTACAGGTGGGATATTGGGTATTGCTTCGAGTATCCCCCATGAAGGGAATACAAAGATTTGGCGTTCGTGTCAAGTTGGCACCACGATATGTTCGAGCATTCGAGATACTTGTTAGAGTGGGGAAGGTGGCCTACCGGGTAGTCCTTCCTCCACATCTTTCTCCTATTCATGATGCCTTCCGCATATCCAACCTTAGAAGTATGTGTAGTCAGAGTTGACATACGAGGAGAGGTCAGTGCAAATACTTGATCGCGTTGTGAGGAAGCTTTGCAGCAAAGAGATTCCTCTGGTCAAGGTGTTGTGACACCGACATTATGTCGAAGAGGCAACATGGGATATCGAAGCCGACATGCAGGCACGATACCCGCAACTTTTCTCAAGTATCATTGAGACAAGCCCTAGTAATTATTACATATTAAAAGAATATAGCTTGTTTTCTCTTTGAGGTTTTTATGGGTTCAAAATCTTCGAGGTTTTTATAGTCGTATGAAATCTAAACAAGACATTTAATGACCTTGAATCGAGTTTGGAGGACGAGACACCATTTGAGATTTTTATATTTGTAACATCTGGATCCGCACAAACTCGAACCCGACTCGATTAGGGTATGTATAACTCAGTAAAGTTATTAATCGACGTTAAATGACCTAAATTGATTAATTAAAAGTTGATCAAAAATCACCGTAGTGCATGTTGCAAAAAAGCCACGACACAAATTCAAAAAACGAAAAGCGAAACGAGACTATCATAAAATCCGATTCGATGAAATAAGACTAGAATCAACCATTTGTTAATTGGATGATGATTGGTATTTTTTAAATTTCAAAATTTAAACCCAAACCAAAATCATATATCAAAAATCTCAGGCATTCAAACTCGTTTAAAAGTATACCAATATTATACTCATTTTTATCGTCATTCAGATATGATCAAATCGAGATATTACGTGTCAAAATCCGATGCTCATGGTGCGAATATGGTCAATTTTAGCACCTGAAGTAACGAAAGAAAATGGTTAAAAAATTTAATTAACAAAATTTAATTTTTCTTAACAGACTTTAAACAGATTACTACCATTTTAATTTTTGTTAAAAAAATTATAATTAATATATGTAAATTATTATTACTAATATGACATTAATAGGCTGATATCACTACTGAATCCATGTTGATGATGTCATAATACATAAAAAATGGATGGAGGAAGGTTCAAGAACCTTCCTCATCTTAAATCCCTCTCCTCTCTCTCTCTCTCTCCCTATTCAACCATCTCCAATGCCAAAGGCCCTATTCTTCTCCTATCTCCTTCCCCTTCTATCTTTCAATCCTACCTAACAAAACCATTCCATATTCTAGCTTCTGCTACGGCTTGGAGCCTTGATTCCAACTTTCTTGCTACTCCAACATTGCAGCCTTTGCTGCAACTTGAAGCCATCTACTGCTTCTTGTTTAGATCAACCCTGCATGCTACAAATTGGAGCCTAATTTCCATCTCAAAACTTAGGAATTAAGGTACATGCCTCCCCTCTTCCTTGCTGCCCTGCGTGTACCATATCCAAATTCCATATTACATCTTGTGTACAATCCTAATGCCTATCTTTTTGCTGCCATGCACGTACAACTAAAACACTCTCTTGCTGTTATCTTCATGTTTTTCTATCACCATGTATGTCTAAAAAAATTCGGGTGAAATTGAGTTGTATCCTAAGATTTGTGAAACTAAAATATTTGTGTTGTGATAATCTTTCCTCCCAAACAATCAATGATTTCACCATAATCCATTGTAGAGCAAGAACATAATTCTTACATAGGGTATGACCGCACCACAGAAAATATGGTACCTTCTCCACCATGTTGAAGTATTTATATCATATTATTCGTACTACTTTAAGTAAGCCAAAATATGTGTAGTTTGGACTTCTAATGCATTTGTCCTTCCTCTATTATTTTTCATATGTCACAGAGAAAATCTTCTAGAGATTTAGGAACCATGATCATCCCAGGTCCAACCTATGTAAAACAGATTTATTCTATGCATTTAAATTTGATTAAGATCCAATCAGTAATAACAAAAAAACTGGAAATATACCCCCAACTAATCTTATTGTATTCATAATGCAGTGGCTCAGATTAAGTAATGTCGTATCCTCAATTTCATACTACTAGTTATTGCTATTATTGACATGATTATATATATATATATATATATCAAATGTGATACCATATACATTTAGCATCATATTTCGACCCACAACCAAGGGGAAGAAGAATAGAGGAGAGAACTCAAAAATAGTAGATTTGAACCATAACTTTTGATTCCAATGTCATGCATGAACAATCGGCTTTTTACTTATGGTACCCATATTTATATTCATGTGAAATACTATTCTTGAACCTGTAAATCAAATTAAATATATAAATCAAACTAAATATATAAGTCCTTAGACAAACGTATGTGTATATACTACTAATCCATCAAATATTCAAGAGTAGGGTTGCTAATTATATAAATATAAATAAATATCAATTCAATCATGATACTGCTTCTAATATGACATTTAGAACCATTGTAGGTCTCCAACTAGTTTCTCTAGTTTTGCATGGTATCTTCTTCTATTTTATTTTTTTATCTATTTGTACCACTGGAAGTCCTAATAATAGTCAGATATACCTACAAATTCTACATTTAACTCCGATATTGATTATATACAACAACATCATCCTGAAATGTATCATTCAAAAATATACCTTTCTGATAGCAATTTGTTTAACATTTTCAGTTGATTAGAATCTCTTCTCAAAATACTCTTAGATGGTGGCATTGTTAAGACATTTATATTCAAGAATATACTCCTAGTAAGATGCACAATGGTGGAAAAATTCGAGTATGGGTCATTACCATTGTTTTCTGGTAGAGGTCTTTGATCATATAAGTTAATGTGTCATTTACTCCTTGTTGCCTAAATTGGGTATATGATCTGAATTATGTGGCACGGGTTGGAATCTAAATGGTGGATAAATAGCGGTAGATATATTGCCGGTCATGGTAACCCTTATACTTGACCGTGCGAGGGAGCGATGATCCTCATCTTGGCGGGAGATAGGAAGCCCCGTTAGGGTGGCGATTGCTAAGTGTGTGAGTCTAGGATCCCAGTCCTTCTTTGATTTTTAATCGAGCTCGAAGTGTTTTTACGCTTCGTTGGGATCCCAACTTTGTACCAACTCTGTTAACTCTCTGTTTTAGGATACCCATGTGGGGGATCTTTGATTTTAGTTTTTCGTACGAGCTCGTTTTCTCATACTATTCGGGTCGGTTTCTAGAGTGACTTTTCCAGAGAGTCTCTCTCACCCGTCTTTGTGGCATAGTTTCGGAGTAGACTTATCCCTCTGTTGGACTGTACTTCCAATTATAGGGAAAGACAGAAGAGTCTTCTTAGGAGACTTCCTCACCGCTTGAGTTTTGGTTACTTTTCACCAACAGGCTTGGTCGTGCTACATCTGAATCATCCATGGTTAAATTTGAAGGAGTTACTGTTGAATTCAGAATGAAGCATTAAGGATCTTGTCTAAGATATGAAGACAATTATAAGTTGTATTGGCTAGAGTTGATTATAATTAAGTTAGTGGATGTGTTGGGAACTTAGTTAGGATGCATTATACAAGACCGCGTGCCTACGGAGGAACCCCAACTCTAAGGCATAATTCATGCCTTATAGTCATAGTGTGTGGTTATACATTAACCAAGATTACAAACTATTCACTAGACCCAAAAGTTAGATAGAACTAAGAACCTAATTAGAATCTCATCGTTTCCATCATCAAGAAACCAAGTGTCAAATCAATCATCATCTCATTGTCCAAAATCCATAATTATGATTTCTAAATAACAAGGGAGTAATATATATATATATATATATATATGTATATGGACGATAAACTACTCTATGAAAATATTATAATATTGGATAATGGATGAATATGGCAAATACCAACAGATGTTTTGGAAAACCATTCTCTATGTAGGTAGTTGTTAAAATGGAACATCATGCCTTACTACTTATTTTTTTGCAACCACTTTAAATGCATGCTTATTTTAATAAGTTTATGGGAAGTACCAGTGCTCGCTGACGCGTATTCTACCTTTCATGTATGGCAGGCAAGCAACATGCAATCTCAAAAGTTGGTGGATGATTTCTGGCACCCGGGTATATACCACATGGTACAGTTATTTTTTTCAAATTTTTTCAGTTTATAATGTAACTGCTTCCTTTTCTCTTCTATAAATTTTGAGATATATGTATAACTGTTAGTATGTTATATATCATGGAAATTAATGAAATGCAATGTTGGTGGTACGTGTCGTTGCTAGTTTTGTGGTTGTTATATTGACTTAAATGTCATATGCAAATAGCAAATGCAAAAAATTTCCCCTGACTTTCAATAACATTATGTGATCACTTGTGAATGTAATGCCACGAATGCAATGTAAACGGGTGCCCAGATCCTTGAGGGTTCACATCAAGCATCGTCAAATGAATGTTAAGAAAGGATCTCCAACCTGAGAAGGAGATGGCAATCCTTCTCTAAAGGTTGATATCTGACTGACCTCTTATGCATATCCTCTGCATAGGAATGGATATTTGGAGGTATTAGATAAGTTAGGTCAATGATTTGGCTTAACGAGATCAAGATAATCAAGACATATGTCGTACACCATCACGATATAAGCATACATCCTCTGACTGGAGATGGATGTGTTACTATATATGTAAATATGTGCATTTGGTAGATGGATATGTTGGTGATATAATAAAGGTCTATACATTGGTGAGCTAGTGTGCATACGAGGGCATATGAGTAATACGATCTCTGAAAAGGGATCACACGGGTTCATTACCGAACCGGAAGGCACGAACTCACTAAAGAGATATCGGGATCAAATTCCATGCATGGTCGTCTCGCTTTGGAAGCTTGACTGAATTTGTAGGTATGATATATGCTTTTGGAAAGCATATGATCGATACCAACTCGCAATGATCAAATTAGAAACTTAATGATAAAACCCTAAAGGAGACTATTCAAATATGATCTAAAACTTTATATTTATTTTAGGTCTTCCACTATGTAGGATTTATAGATATTAGGAATACTCGAAAGTTATGTGATTGTAAATGATTGTATAAATATGACACTTCCATTCCGAGGGAGTGATGAAACAAGTTCTGATTTTAGTGACTCCATTCAGTAGATTAGTAATCTGATCTTAGTCCAAATGTTGAACATTGATCTGAATATGATTCAGATACAATGACAAGATTAGAATTGCAATTTTATTTAATCAAACATCTTTGAGAGGTCCCCTAGATAGTGATTTGAGATACGATCTCAATATCCAAGCCACTATACATGGAATGCACAATCACCATGTCCTTATATCCAAGTATCTGTGGAGAAAGCACATTGTTATCGAAAAAGTTCAAGAATAACTCAATTTTTGATAATGTATTTGGTAATGGTAAATGGATAACTAAATGTGATTTATTATCATGAATAATATGAATACGATTGATATTATTTGGACATATTAGAATTAACATCTAGACAATTAAAAATGATTTAGTTATCAAATATATGATTAATATAGATACTATCATATATAATAATGATAAATATTATAAATGTGATTTTTAATATGTTAGATAGATTTAATTTTAAATAGAATTTATGAATTAAATTTTGATGTGAATTGAATTTACATTGGACAATTATTTGTAAAAATAATTTACATTGTGGTTGTTTGATTCATAATTGTTAATATATTTATTGAAATTATCACAAATAATTTGCAAAAATTATTTTGATAATTAATTTAGTGAATAAAGAATTGACGTAATGAGATCACATTAGGATTGGAGAGAGATTTCTCTCTCTAATACGAGACATGGGCGTCCAAGCTCCATAAAGGGAAGGAGGCTTTCTCCTTCCCCTTTACATAGAATGTTGATTTCTAGTCCTATTTTATTCATGATAATCTATTGATTTAATTAAAATAAAATATGTTGAGATTATATGTAACATAATTATTTTATTTTAAATTACTTATTTATTGTTGCAGATTGTTGCAACAAAACCTCTACCATTAATTTGAATTAGGAGTGCATCTCCCCATCCAATATAGTATAAAAGGAAGGGTAGCCCTAGCCTTTTATTCTACACAATATAAGAAAAACAAATCCCCTCTCTCTCATTCTCTACCACACATCCAAGTTCCCTTTCTCTCTCAATATTATGGTTGTCCACTTTATTTTAGCAGAGAACCTTGTTGTCGTCGCGACAATGTTGTTCTGTCAGATCGACTACTCAAGGATCTTTACTTTCTTCGATCTCCTCGCTCATGAAGAAGGATATGTATTTCATGAGAAAAAATCAATAGATTTCATCCTCGAATTATGCCATCTACGTGCTTGCAAGTGCTTCTACATCGGGTCAGATTTAAGACAGGAGAGGTCTCTTACTTTAGAGATTAACGATCGTAAACTTGATCTAAGTGGTAATCATAATTACTTGTTGTGATCTTGATGAAATATTTTTTAGAAGTGTTCTCGAATCATGTGATTTCATATATTTATTTTTTGAAATTCTATTTCCCCTTGCAACTAGTACGACTAGTTACCTTAGATCGTATTCGATGCGATCTACATGCTTTCATGATGCGCTAAGGAATAAGCCATAATCTTCAAAAGGTATCAAATCCTTGGTTGAAGTTCTTGAATCAGATCCATACCTAAGGTAACAAGGTTTTATATATCTGTTGCGCGGGGACTCATTTTTTTTGCATTTGATGCATCTTTCGAATTGTTTTTCATTAAAATAAAAAGCTACTATTTGTGCACTATTTTGGACAAATTTTTAGATAATAAAATTTATTTAAAATATCTAACTATAGCCACAGATTAGTAGCCAATGGTTGGCACCAAAGGTGCATAAATTAATATTTGAAAAGTTTCGGCGGTGACATAATTTTTGCATGTATTCATGAATCTGTAACTAATTGATTTTTTATTATTGTTTTTCCTTCAAAAAATATGAAATAAACACTTTGATTAAGTAGAGAATTAAATCAACAAACCATACAGTTTTATTTCATGCGATTCCAACTATGTTTGTCCTATTACATATTTAGTGGAGATGGGTCAGATGATGATTGGATCATCATGATTACTTTCTTAATATGTTTATCATTCAAAATAAATCAAGGAAATTATGAATTTTCCATGATTAATTAATAGTTAATATTTATTTTGGAAAAATTTGATTAAACATCAATCACCATTGAATGAATGTTTCATGACAAAAACCCTAGTTTATCTTACAATAGTTGTATGACAACTTTTACATGCAAAACCAACATGTTTGCTTTATATTACTAGAAATTTAGGATAATAGAACTTTTTTAAGATTCGTAAGATTTCTGAGTTATTACTATATAGTATAATGCCGGTCATCGAAGGAATGATCGATAAAACTACAAGTACACTGATCCAACAATTATTGTTCTTGAGTTGTGGTGATGGTGTCTAGGTTGTGGATATGCTAATAGGTTAGTTAATTAGCACCCTCCGCGAAATTTGGAGTGGAAGCGATCCATGTCAGTATTATCTATCCGACTTGGCTTGATCCATTTCGGTGAAAGAATAATATAAGTAAGTCAAGTTGTACTCTAATGACTAAAACTAAAGAATAATATGCACTTGTGAGAGCTAATACTATATGATAATATCAAGAAAACCCTAACTATTTGTTGTTTGTTTGAATGGATTGATGATTGATTTATATGATTAAAATAATTTGATCCAATTAGAGTAAACTCCCTATTATGAATAGATATGAAATTCCCTTGGATGTTGACTATGTAAATATGATTCATAATGATTAATTAAAATTTGAATGGGGTATAGAGGATCATATAACTGACATCCATGGTCTCCCATCAAGGTTAAGGGTTCCGTCGCCATGAATTGTATGCTGGAGATGCCTGCCAGAAGTGACAACTCCTACATACAAGCACACATGGATCAGGCTCTTTGCTTCTCGAAAGAGTAAGACTATATGCATCGTGTCCCTAATATGGATCCTCATATAATTTGGACAATAGTGGATTGCGCACAGCGAGTGATATTCTTGTTGACGGTTTATTCAATTAACAACGGGTCAACATAACCTTAGAAGTGGTCGGTCCGGGTGTTAAAGACCGAATTGAGAAATGCAAGTCGGACTTGCATGGCTGAATGGGTTCCGCTTCTTTTTATTTGAGTTGCAAGTTCTGATATAATTGGGATGTAACAAAGGTAATAAGGATATCCCTGATCTTGCTAGAGATATAACGGTAAGTATATCTCTTACTTTGAAAGTGAATAAGCGTATGAACTATCAGAGTTCAGAAGGCAAGACAACTTTTATATAAAAATCCTTAATCAAAGTAAAATATATTTATGCCAATGATCTTATTTTAGATAACCTTCACTAAACCCACTCAAACTATACTCAGTCTTAACCAGTAAAGTATCATGGATTCAATCCATGATCAAGATATTGTACTTGCAATTTGACACATAATGCATGTGGTTGAAATATGCTAGTTTCCTCATAATAATATGGAATGACAATTACATAGACAATATGACAACAACCTTTGATTTGTGTGTCTCTATAGTCTTGATCTCTCATGAAATGTGCTTCGAAAGAATTATATCGATAATGATCGTAATTGTTGAAATCCTTGTAAAACTGAAGAAGTTGTTTTGGCAAACATATGTGCTCTCAACATTTAATCATGAATAACATGATTCACTACATTATGCAAGATGGTAACTCCATAGGAGATGAGACGAAACTCAGTTTCATCGTATTAATTCGCAGATATTAATCCCCTAGCTTAGGTCAGTGTCAATAAAAACCAGATAAATCATGGCACATATCTGAGTCTTAAAATAAAATAAAAATACAAAAAAATAACGAAACCAAAAATTGTAGTGTTTTTATACGCTTAAAAACACACAAAAATATTTCTCCCTTCATTTGACCTCATTTCCGTTTTTTGTCAACATGAAACTTGTTAGATCTCATCGAGATCTACAACCTTCATGTTTTGAGTTTTTCCATATTCGGCATCCTTCTCCATTCTTTTCATATTCTTTATCTGAATAACTTGATTGGGCGACGTGGTGCTTTCAGGTTGCGCCACGTGGCCCACTTCTTTGTGCGCCAGCCGTACCCCACTGTCTACCGTCCGATCACTCTCTTCTCCTTTATTCATCGACATCCACTCCAGTATTCTTTTCCACCATCAGATCAAAGCCCATATTTCATCACGACCATCCACCACCACCACCTAAGTCTCCTCTCTCCACATGTCGCTTTCCACCACCACTCGATCGATTTAAAGCGCCTCATCATCACCATTCATCTGTTCTTTGATCCTAGCCCTCCGATCCATATCCAGATTGCATCTAGATTGCCTGCCTCCGCCGACGTTTCCTCATGACACATGGCACTCTCCTCGATCATCAATTATTCCTCCATCGATCTGATCAGAACCACTCGTTAGCGCCCACCTCTCGGTCGTTGGATCACAAGATCCAATAGCCAAGAGACCGTCTCCTACCTCCAGCCCCCCCTCTCTCCTACATCTTCCACCTCGCATACCCATCGCCCCCTTTGCTTTCTCCCCATCTCCTAACCCACCTTCCCTACTCGTTGACCATGCCACTACCAAACATGATCCTCCCTCTTCCTCGTGGACACCCACAATCATCAAATCTCTCTCTCCTTTGCTGGACATCTCCCATGCAATCCACATTGCCTATTATCTAAACCACCAACATCCCCCCTTCAAATTATCCCTCACCAACCACATTCAAGGGCGTCCACATTTACGAGGGGCTCCGCCCAACACCTCTCTGCCTCCCCGTGAGATGGGGAGGTTGGATCGAAGGCACCAAGACGACAGCGCCTCCGATGTCGACCCCTGGCCATGGTAGGCCAGGTCTCTGGTGCTCGCTCACCGATGAACTGCTCCCCATGGCCGCGGGAGTCCAGTGAAGACCAGGATTTTGCCAAGAAGCTCTAGCACAAGCACTACGTCCGCCATTTCTCCTTGTAAGTCCTCCGATCTTCTTTTATATTTTATTTTCATTTCTCGAAATTTATTAGGATAATCAACCCGGTTTCACCCTCCATTGTTCATCCCTCAAGCTTCATCACACTTCCACCATCCTCGCACCCTCTTTCAATCATCTTCTCGATCTCCCATACCCCCAAACCACTCCGTCTCAAGCTTCTCTGTCTTGCCGGAGAAGATGACCAGGCCTCTGCCTTCTTCACCCCACACGACCTCCCATTCCATCCACCTCGCCTCATTTATTGTTGCTTCGGCTATAACACTAACCTTGCAGGTACCGTCCATTTCAATAGTCGGAGCATTGCCAGATCCTATTTCATGAGCACCGCCTCCGGTGTACAGGTGTAACCACTCTCCTTCAGATAGCTCAGCTGCTTCGTCGTGCTTCAACGTTGATCTACAACCGTCCAGGAGCAGTCAGAGTTCTCTAGAGAGTCGGAGAGATGGTGGCGGAGCTGAAGCAGCGTTCTCTAAGATCTAATCTCGCTGCTCGCCTCACAAATGAGGAAGACCTCCATATCCTACATGTGTCGTTGAATGACTCCCTCCCGGTGGCCATCCAACGGTTCCTACTTGGCCACATCCAAGACTCCAGGTAGCCACAATCACCGTTCGATCTTTGAGATCGGACGATCTAAAGAAGGCCACGTCGACTTTCCCGAGCCTCCCTTCCATGCCTCTAGCTTCGGGCATCCGAGCCTCAACAGACGCATCTAGGTGACGTATGGCCCGGGCCTCTGTCCGAGCCATTCCCGAGCCTCTGTCCAAGCCTCCATCAACCATCGAACCCAACCTCATGTACCCGGTCACGTGAGGTCTGAGTAAATTGTAGGGAGGCCCTGAAGACTTCTTCAAATTGCATTCAGGTCCTGACTCACGTGGAAACCACATGCCTGGGGTAAATTGCACCCGACCCCCTCTAAGTTTTAATAATTACAATTTTACCCCCATACGTGTGGGTAAAATACATGGAAGTCCTCATGACTTTTTGTATTTGCATTTTAATCCTTTTGGGGACCTGTTTGTAGTATTTTCCCCAATTATTTTTCATGTTTTCTTGCGTTTATGCCCCTAAGCTCTTTTGTTAATATCTTGAGCATCCGAGCTCTGTTTGAGTCTATTTCAGTTATGTTTTGAAGCTTATTTCAGTATCTTCCTAATGGCATGATTGATTTCCTATTTTGGCACTTTTATGTTGATTTAATTTTAATCATGAAGTATCAAATAGGTAATGATTCTTAATGTCATTAAGTAATTTCTTAACTAAGTTTGCTTCATCAAATGTCCTGAAATTGATATGATTTTCCTTGCTCAATGATATCATCTGGATCGGGCATTTGTGTATGTATTCATATTTGTAGTTCTTTGCATGATAAAAAAAATTAAAAAAATCCCCATGTGTCCGCATTGTGTCTTTGTGCATATTGACCTATGAATTTGTAAATTTAACACTTACTCTATATATTAATAAGTGTCTAGATTCATACTTAAGAGGCTCGTGTCCCAAGTTCGACCTTGGGCTTACCCAATTCAAATAAAATCGATCGCTTTGTTTCAATCGATGAGTTTTAAAGCGGTTTTTTATTGATTCAAATTTATCCGACTGCAATGAAATCGTTAATTCAACATAATTAAAAAGATAAAATTCAGCTTATCAGTGATGTACTTAAAAATGTTTGAGAACCTACCTGAATCAATGTTTTAAGGATTAAGATGGATGTGGATATGATGAATGTGATCATTCTATTATATCAGCTAGAGTCTTTCATTAAGCTTCACAATATTCATGTTGTATGAAAGAGATCAATCATGCATAAATGTTGAAATACTTTTGAATTGAAGTCTCTTGTGGACTAATTTGAGAGATCCTTTATGATGAGTCGTTAAATACGTGATATAATTTGTACTCGTTGTAATATGGGTACTTAGGGAATCATGCAGAACCGAATCAAATGTCTCTGTGAAGAGGACTCAGCTTAAATTTATATCCCAAGCAAATCTGGTGTCGAACACAGGGAGGTAAAGGAACAACTTTGGGTTAATTTCGAATACTTAGGTCTATATTTCCAGTGCAGATTTTTTATTTCTTATGCAAAAATAAATACGAATGAAAAACATATGGGTGAATTAAGTTAATAGGGAAATACACAACTTAGCCAAATTAACTTTAATGTGACATTAATCCATTTTAACCATATTTTTTTCTAAAAACCTAATCCAATTATGAATGCATAACACATTTTTTTGGAATTTTACGAATTAAAATGCAACAACGAAAAATGCGCACTTTTTATGAGTTTTTATGCGATTTTTCACACAAACAAAATGAAAAATAATGAACATTTTATTAGAACTTAAAATGATGAAATTAGGATATAATATTTTTTGAATTTTCTGACAATATATGAATTTTTTAATGAAAACAAAGTGACTACGAGTATTTAATTCCTAATAAATCCACAATGTCAATTAATTCAGAGAGCAAATAATATAAATAAGGTATTTATATGAGAAATGCATGAGAGTTGGAATTTTGCAAAAATAATATGTGTGGATTTAATTAAAAATAAATTACCAAAATTACTCTAAAAGTTATTTAAGGTACATGACAACCCCAATTAAGAAGAAATTTGGATAGCAATTAAAGCACATCTCAAGGCATTATCTCTGATTTTTAAGGAATTTTTGGAGCAACTGTGAATTACATATGAATTTAAGACCACAAATTGGGTAAAATATGCAATTTTTCACTAAAATAATTTTAGTTAATTACCAATGCTAAAAAAATCCAAATAAATATCATAAGATACAAAATTAATTTCTCAGCAACATGACAATTTTCATTAATATAGATGGTGCAAGAAAGATGTCCAAAGTAATGCATAAACACAGGAGTACCCATGTAATTTCAGAAAACAAATTGTCAATGCAAATTGTGCATAGGGACACTTATGTAAATACTAAAACAAGTAGGATAAAATATGCAATATTTACAAATTAAATAAATGAAAAAAGGAAGACCTTCCTTGCAGTTAGGGTTGGACGACGGTCGAGGAAAGGGGGCGGTGCACGGGAGGGGCTGTGGGCGGTGGTGGCTGGCCTACTAGAGCGCATTGGCGGCTGGATTAAGGGAGGAGTTGCGTGATGGATGACCGGTAGCGGAGGACGACAACGCGGTGGAGCAGGGAGGACCAACGGGTAAAATTTTGGCAAAGCGCACTGTGGTGGCATGAGGAGGGCAGCGTGCGTGGAGGGAGGGGCGGACCTGCGGTGGTGCATGGTGGGGGAGCAAGTGTGGTTGGCTGCTAGTTGTAACGGGGCCGCGCACGGTAGTGTGGTTTGCGATAGCGCTGACGTCGGCAGAGGAGGTGGAAGGGAGGGCCAGCGGTACGGTAGGGGGTCATGCGCGAGGAGCATCGGCAGTAGGATGGCATCCGATCAAGGGGGAGCAATGAGCGGCTAGCTCGCTACTTCTCCTGTTGTTTTTTTATTATTTTTTTTATTTTTTGTTGTGGATTAAATTTTTGAATTTTGTTTTTTTTTTGAAACATAAAATCTAACTAAGAAGAATATGGAGGCGGATGTGGTGTTGATGATGGTGGTGACTGTGGTGTGGTGAAAAAAATGAATATAGGATCAAAACAAAAAAATGAAATTAGATAATATAAAATAATAAAGGAAATGAGAATGAGAAACTTACCTGAATCTTCGCAAGAAGGCGTAGTAGCTACGCTAGACTCTTGTCGTGGCATCGAGCGACATGGAAGATGTGTTGCGAAGCTGAGCGAGCTCAATGGAAAACTCGCGACGTGGGGACGATCGTCGTCGCAGATCTCTCCTGAAAGGAAGTCATCACTTCGTATCGTGGTGGAACGCTGTGACCGATCAACCTCGATGAGGTCTCTCCTTTTTCTCTAAGAATGGCAGATGAAGGGAAACGAAGATGAGGAGATGAATAAAAAGAAGAATGGGAAGTTGGAGAAAAATTAAGGTAGAGATTAAGGAGTTGAATAGGAGGTTAGAAAAGATGGTGGAGTTGAATGGAAGTCGGTGGTAGAATGAGAGGTTAGAGTAGAGAAAATAAAAAAATAAAAAATAAAAAGAAATTAAATGTTGACTACTAAAAAATAAAATAAAAAGAAAATAGAATGGAGAATTTACAAAA
The DNA here is from genome assembly GCA_037367405.1 of Ottelia alismoides. Taxonomy (NCBI): domain Eukaryota; kingdom Viridiplantae; phylum Streptophyta; class Magnoliopsida; order Alismatales; family Hydrocharitaceae; genus Ottelia; species Ottelia alismoides. The sequence continues at coordinate 1,508,059 of JAZKJV010000718.1, read as the reverse complement.
TAAGACAAACAATATGTGCATGTTTTTTTACTATTCTAATTTTGAGTTTTTTGTATTTTACTCAAAGATATTTACAATATAAAAATAAAATAAAATACTAAAAAATAAAATAAAATACAAAAATAATTTTTTGGATTTTTTAATAAATAAATAAATAAATAAATAAATGAAGTAAGAAAAATATTTACAATATATACAATATACATCGAGGTCCCAAAACTCATATTTTGCAAACGAGCTCTGATTTTAATGAAACCACTTTCATTAGATAGATTTCTAACTTAAACTTTAAAAGTGAGTTTATGAATTTGGAGTTCACACTGAGTGGGAATTTGGACGAGAAGTTGGAATTTACTGTCTTTTCTCTTTAGGATCTAGGAGTAGTTATTTGAGGTGAAAATTATTTTGAATTTTTGTATTTTTATATACATTTTTATAAACAAGTTAGAAAAGAATTAGACAAAAAGGAGTTGAAATGAATTTATTAAAAATATAAGAAGGTTGGGTTATATTAAGGAGAAAAACTCCTTTATTTTGCAATTTTGATTATTAATTTATTTTATATAATATTATATATAATAAATAGTGTATTTTATTTACAAGAGTCATTTTATTAATTAATTTATTTTATGGATACTTATTTGAGATGTTACCCAGGGATTTGCTAAGATCAATATATTGATATGATGAATCGTGGATTGATCACCCCCTATACTTAGATTTTGCTAGTCCTTGAGAAAATAAAGAATGAATAAGCTGGATTAACCCCTGACTGTGCATGCGAATACAAAACTTGATCTGTTCAAGAACTCTCAATTTTAGAGATCCTAAAATTTTAAGTTAAACCAAGCTCTAGTCAAAAGGTATCCAATTTCCCTAATCATCAGACTCTCTCCATATACATATATAATAGGGATATGACTTTAAGTGTGGACTGCAATTACAAGAGTAGAGTCGCAACTTCACCCAAGGTTCCAATCCAAGAGACTCTCCTAAGAACCCGACCCTCACACTAGGGAATAAATCATTTATTGCATCCAATTCACCGTCTCTTTAGTTGTCATGCTTAAAAGTTTATATGGAAGGCCAGTTTATAGAGGTCATAAGTTTGTGTCATTTTTTCTCTACCTCTCATTGGAATAAGGATCCTGAGTGTCTTATTAACTCAACACATGTATTTTTTTGTTGTTAATCGGTGTGTCCGTTAAGAGAAGTTGGAGTCGTCTGCACTTATTTTCCAAGGAGTACATCAGGGTGTGCCCTTTTGAGTATCTAATATATCTTCTACATCCAAACTTGTAGCATTTACGACGTAGAGCCATTTTTTGGTGTTAGCCTGACTCTCGGTCCTAATAGCGGTGGTCCAAATGGACACTTTGAAATGGTTGGGAGCGCTCTCTTTGGTGGAAGCTCTTTGGTATATGACTTTGTAGGGTGAGAGCTTTTCTTTCAACATTTCTTTCTTTCTTTGCTTTTGAATTTTGTCTAGCTCCACTACTTTTACCAAGATACTGATAAATAATTTTTTAGATTTCATCACACCCTCACACATAGGTAAATGTCAAGCGACATTACAAAAACTATGTTCTCATACTGTCTAGAGGTGTTGACACTCAGGTTTCGTGAAGCCTTCATTGATTTTATCCCATCCTCGAGCATCATAAAATCATGTACAAACTCGAATCCATCATCTCAGTTCCTCAAGTGAAATTTCAACTCATCTCATCACAACTACAATCGTGTAAGTGAGGTGTTGATCATATTCTTGAGGTAGAGACTAAGAATGCAATGTATCACGTAAATCTTTCAAACTAGGGAAATGTGAATAATCAAGTCAAAAACCCTAATGACTAAGGCTGGTTAACTCAAAATCTCAAGACCTCATAAACCAAATGTTCTTGAACTTCACTAGTCTTGTGTGAATGTGAAAGTGTCAGGGACTAAACCAACTCAATAGCTAGTTTTTTTGTTATTTTTTTATTTTTTTAGATTTTTGATTGATTTTTTTGAACAAGAAAGGAAAAAAGAAATTTTTTTGAAAAAGGTTTTTGTTGAACTCAAAATTTTTGGAAAACATTTTTTGAAAAAGAAAAAGGATTTTTTAAAAGTTTTTTAAAAAGAGATTTTTTGAAATATTTTTTATTTTTTTCAAAAAATGAATTTTTTGAAAAAGGAGAGTTTTTAGTTTTATTTTTTTTGAAAACCTTTTGTTTTATGAAAAAGTTTTTTTATTCCTCTTATCTATAACAATTTACCCACAACCCTTATTTTAATTACAAACAAGTCAAATTTCGAGCTATTGGTAAAGTATATATATTATATATACAAACCTCCCTATACTTAGCCAGTGTTATGTTCTCATGGCACTAGATGACAAAAAGTCATAGCTCGTATTAATCATAAGTGGGTGAAAAGGATAGAAGATAAAAAATATAAGAGCGTGGGGGAATATAATGGGCATCAGTCCCCCTATACTAGGCTCTGGTCGGCCTAAGTATTAGAGAGAACACAAGATTAGGGACCAATGAGGGTGGAAAGTAATATACAAGGAGGAGTGAGAATAAACAAGGATCAAAAAGGTTTGTGACAGACCTTCTTACGGGAGTGAGGGGGTGGGTAGTATACATATGTGTTGTTATCAGAATCGTCCTCAGAAGAATAATAATGAGGGATAGGGAACGCCCAACGAGGGTAGACACATGACTTCGTGCTCAAAAATGGCTTCAGAACAGTCGAACTGAGCTGACTCATGTAGATTACCTCATCCGGACCAGATGAGGACTCCTCATAAAATTCCTTCTTTGGTATGTCAAAGGCAACTTTCTTAACCGATTTTCTAGAACCTGAAGCATCAAGAGGAAGATGATAGTGATACATCTTGAGGAGTTTGGGGGAACACCTCAAGGAATCAATACTCTTATTCTTATTACTATATGATCGACTAGAGTATGGAGCAACCGATTTATCGAGATTGGTTAATTTGGTCCCGGTTGTCTCTTTTGGTGTAGGTCCTGAATGTAGTGAGGTGCTGACCAGAGGTTCATCATCAGATGAGTCACCATATGCATTATATTAATTCTATAGGGTCATCACTCATCTCTGGTATGGAATAGTGTTGTTCGTGTTCTTGGCATTGGTCGGCTCATGTGTCAGATCATCTAAATAGTCAAGGAAATCAGAAATGATCGTGTCTGACTCAGGGGCAGATTTTGCTTGTGAGTCCTCTCTAGAAGCTGTCACAAAGGTGGTGATGCAATCAGTGGTGATGTGGAGGTGTAGGAAGTCTTTGAACCAATGGTCGCCTGGACAATTGGTATCTCAGATGTAGTAGAGAAACAAGACTCGATTGTCTCTCAGAGGTCACGACTATCTGCGACTTTACATGTTACTTTAGAATATTGTGTGTCCTCAAATATTGGTTGAGGTCAGAGTGCTCCCAATGTAGTGACATTGATCTCTCGAGTCTTGTAATCTATAGTTGCCTTAGACAAGGCTAAGAACGGCCGCCGAGAATGATCGGAGACTGGGAGAACTCTCCTCGGTGCTCAATGTCAATGACCGTGAAGTCTACCTAGAGTAGAGCACCTTGGAAAGTAATGATGACCGAAATGGTTCCCTCGACCGTTTTATAGATCGATCAGCCAGCTGAACGATCTATCTCGTCTTCCTACCTGATCTGAGTTTGATCTTAGAAAACATAGAGGTCGGGAGGATATTTATTGGTGAGTCATCATCGATTCTTGCATGGATGAAGGTAGTGTCTTTGATTTCACAGTCAAACCTAGGAAACCGCTTCACTCTACGGCTCTTAGTTTTTCTCCTTATCACCAAAGAGGTTGCCATAGACACTATGTGTCGCTCAGTCCTTGTTCTCTTATTGCCTGACCTTTTAGTCATCACCTTACTTCTCACAAATCTTTTAAGGTCGAGAAAGTGTTCAATGGTCAGTATTAAGGGAAGATCAAAAATCAACTTTCTATCAAGTGCTTCCCTAAGTACATGATCCAATTTTTTAATTCCTTTTCATTTTCAACTTTTATGGTGTTTTTGCGGTTTTCAAAATTTTTGGTCTTTTTAATAGGTGAAGGAGGAATAGGAGAATGCATAGAATCAAGTTTTGGAGGAAACGTAGTTAGTAGAAGAGGGAGGTAGAAGGGACTCCAGCTGTACATGACCTGTGGCCAATCCGGTGTCTTCCAGGTTTTCAAAATTCAATTCGTGAAATCTATGATCCCTTTCATACCTGGACTCTTGATCAGTCTAGAAATGTCAACCTCTAATAAGTTCCCATGACACATCATGAGATAAGTCTTCTCAGTTGGAGGATACTGTTGGGAACTCGGGCTCTTATACTCAACACACCTTGACTCAGGCGTGTAATGCTAGGCTGAGTATGGCCCATTTGTATGGAAGATGTTGGTTGGATCCTCATAAGGTGGAGTCAATAGACAATAGGTCTGTAAATTGGTTGCATGAATCCCATCCCCTGTATATGCCGACTATCTGAATGGGTGGTATGAAGGTTGGTCAATGTGGGCTTGATCACTAAGGTTAATCAAGTCACGACGATCATGTAGTGCACACCTCTCCATTTGGTCTGTTTGGTCAACCATGTTATACCCTAAGGTCAAGTCAGGATTTGCATAGGTCAATTATTGCTTGGTCCCAATTCGAGGTGAGAATGGGGTCTGTGGGGGCAACTGATTTTGCCAATCATTTATCTCAGCAGTGGCTTGCTCTTCGATTTGTTTCTTGATTGTAGAAAGCATATGGGAATATGGTGAGTCAATCCATGGTGAATGTGGGCCAGGGGAGTAAGAATGTGGGGTAGGTGAGAAGGATGAAGAAGTGGAGAAGTCAATCAAAGTTCCGACTTCACGGTCAGGGTGTGGGTATGAGGAGGAATAAAAGGGTGGAGATGATCGGAATATGGTCTAGGAAGAGTGACCTTGATATGATGACTAGTATTCCGACATCTTTGAAAGGAGACGGGGGATTAAATTGATCAAGGCAGAAAGCGTGCAAGTGCACCGAATAACACACAAAACATACAAACGCAACCATGGATTCACCTACTCAACACTATGATGGTCGTAAGAGTTTGATCATTTATCTTTTCAATTTTAATTAGGTGATAAATCAAGATATATGTCCAATTACGCAAGGCTTGAAAGTAGGTTTTGGGCACTATCCTAGGTATGCGTCCTCACATCTGAACGAACACAATAACACAACCATAATGAGGGTTTTGCTCTCCCAAAAACAAGTCTTAATTTTAGATAATTTTTTGGTCAACTCTGATTAGCAGTCCTGAGTTTAAGTTCATTTATCTCTTGATTAATCCACCAAGCATGACACGCCTAACAATTGATCTTGATTTTCTTTTAACCTAAGTTTCAAAATCACGGGGAAGGGAGTCGAGAAAAACCGATGTAAAATTGAAATCAATGATGCACGTCCAGTTTAGAAGACTTACAATGATCCTCATGCTTTATATGCGGGATGCAACACAGAATTGAAATTTTATACTATATGAGATGCAAACGAGAAAATCGTTCCTACACAGACGGTTCTATTAATATGTGATGAACAATTTAATTTATACTAATAACTCTATGGTCTAATTACATCTCGTTAAATGTGATGTGTGTTCCTAAATATTACGAGCATAAGAAATACAAATATTCTACTCAAAATGCTCTAAGAGCTGCTAGTGCAAGTCATATTCTACGCCAATCAACCACACGACCACAAACGGGTCAAATGTCCAGTCCTGATACAAGCATGAGCTCTCAAACAAGAGCCACTATACAGAGAAAATTCCTAAATTATTACAACACAATAATTACAAAATTTTACAAAAATGATAATGCTCTCAAAAATAAATTAAATATTCCTTGATCTCCAGAAGTGGGCACATGTCATGTCCTTTGACCTCCGATGCACTCCAAGTCCACCGGGCCCTCGCAAATAAAAAATTTTATATTGGAGAGATCAACAACAAAATATATAAAAAAATGACCAGAAAAATAATTGAGAAAGTAAATACAAGATGGCTAGGGGATCAGACTAAATCTAATTTTCTAAACTAAACATAAGCCGTTTATCTCTCCGACAATGACACCATCTGATGAGTCACTAAATATGTGATGTAATTTGTACTCGTTGTAATACGGGTACTTAGCAAATCATGCAGAACTGAATCAAATGTCTTTGTGAAGAGGACTCAGCTTAATGTTATATCCCCATCAAGTCCAGGGTCGAACATAGGGAGGTAAATGAACAACTTCGGGTTAATTATGAATACTTAGGTTTAGGTTTCCAATGTGGATTTTATTTATTTATTTATGAAAAAATAAGTGTGAATGCAAAAAATGTTGATGAATTAAGTTAATAAGAAAGTACACAACTTAGCCAAATTACTTTTAATGTGAAATTAATACAATTTAGTCAAATCATTTTTTTAAAAAAACTAATCCAATGATAAATGCACAACATATTTTTTTGGAATTTTATGAGTTAAAATGCAACAATGAAAAATACACACTTTTTTGTGGGTTTTATGCAATTTTCACACAAATAAATGCGAAAATTATGAAAATATTATTAAACTTACAAATGATGAAGCATTTCTACATTAATATTTTTGGAAGTTTCAGATAATATATGATTTTTTATGAATTTTGAATGAAAATAAAGTGATTGTGAGTATTTAATTCCTAATAAATTCGCAATGTCAATTTATCTAGAGAGCAAATTATCTAAATAAGGTATTTATATGAGAAATGTAGGAGAGTTGGAATTTCGCAAAAATAATATGTGTGGATTTAGTAAAAAAATAAATTGCAATTTATTTAAGGTACATAACAACTCCAACTAAGACGAAATTTGGAAAGTTATTAAAGCACATGTCAAGGCATCATCTTTGAATTTTAATAAATTTTTGGAGCAACTATGAATTACATATGAATTTAAGACCACATATCGGGTAAAATATGAAAGTTTTTACTAAAAAAATTTAGTTAATTACCCAATGCTTACAAAAATCCAAATAAATATCAATAAGATACACAATTAATTTCTCAACAGCATGACCTTTTCAATAAGATAAATGATGCAAGAAAGATGTCTAAATTAATCCGTGAACACATGAGTATTCGTGTAATTTCAGAAAACAAAATAGCCAATGCAAACTACGCATAGGGACAATTATGTAAATATTAAAACAAGCAGGATAAAATATGCAATATTTACAAAAAATAAATGGAAAAAGTAGACCTTCCTTGTAATTAGGGCTGGACAATGGGCGGGGGAAGGGGGGCGGTGCACGGGATGGGCTGTGGGTGGCAGTGGCTGGCCTGCTCGAGGGCATTGGCTACTGGATCGAGGGAGGAGTCGCGTGATAGATGATCGTTAGAGGAGGACGGCAACGCGCTTGAGCAGGGAGGACCAACGTTCGGCGGTCGGCGAAGCATGCGACAAGCGCGGGGAGGGAGGCACACGTGCAGGGAGGGGCGGACCTGCGGTGGCGCACGATGTGGGAGCAGGCGTGGCTGCGGTCGTGCTGGTTGGAGAGTGACGACACCGCCGATAGAGGAGGAAGGGGGAGACGGTGCTGCAGGGGGCAACGCACGAGGAGTGCCGGCAATAGGCTGGCGGCCGACCGAGAGGGAGCAACGGTCGGCTGGCTTGCTGCTTCTCCTGTTGCTTGTTTTTTTTTTTGTGGTGAAATTTTTGTGATTAAAATTTTTAATTTTGTTTTCTTTCTAGAAATAGGAAATCTAATTAAGAATAAAAAGATGGAGATAGATGTGGTGTTTGATAATGGTGGTGATTGTGGTGCGGTGGAAAAAATGAATATGTGATCAAAAACAAAAAAATGACGGCAGATATTATAAAATAACAAAGGAAAAGAGAACGACAAACTTACATGAATCTTCACCGGAAGACGGAGCAACTACTCTCGACTCATGTTGTGACCTCGAGCGACGTGGCAGATGCACCGTGAAGCTGAGCAAGCTCAACGAGAAACTCGCGACGTGGGTATGATGGTCGCCGCGGATCTCGCCTGAAAGGAGGTCGTTCCTTTGTATCGTGATGGAACGTTGTCATTGATCAACCTCGATGAACTCTCTCCTTTTTCTCTAAGAATGGCGGATGAAGGGAAATGAAGATGAGGAGATGATTAAAATGGAGAAGAATGTGAAGTTGGATAAAAATGAAGGTGGAAATTAAGGAGTTGAATAGGATGTTAGAAAAGATGGTGGGTTGAATGGATGTTGGTGGTAGAATGAGAGGTTAGAGTAGAGAAAATAAAAAATAAAGGAACTAAAAGTTGGCTACTAAAAATAAAATAAAAAGAAAATAGAATGGAGAATTTACAAAATAAGACAAACAATATGTACATATTTTCTTACTCTTCTAATTTTGATTTTTTTAATATTTTTAATAGAAGATATTTAAAACATAAAAATAAAATACAATACAAGAAATAAACTAAAACATGAAAAATAAATTTTTTATTTTTAACTCAGCCATGGCCGGTCCCAAGCACGGGTAAATGAAGAGGGTTGCGTTAGGAAGCCGACAGCCAGTGTAAAATAGTCAGAGACAATTTCCTAAATAGTACTTTTTTTCTAAAAAATACTATTTAAGAAGTTGCCTCATGATAGTCGGATCTTTTCAACATGGATGTAAGCAAACATACAGATTTAGTTGAGGCGTTCCCTACTTGCGATGCGTTGCATCGCCCAAATGCAATGAAAAATTGGCAAGGGCCACTACATCGCAGCCTGGATGTAGTTCAATATTTGCAAGGGTTCTCGCATGAGGAACTCATGTGGGTAATTAAGCTAGTTCCATTGCATCACCGCCCGGATGCAGTCCAAAATTTACAAGGGTTCTCATATAATGGACGCATGCGAGTAAAGAAGTTAGTCCAGAAGAGATTACAACGGAAGTTGCGGATTGGTAGTTGGAATATTGGCACTTTAACTGGAAAGTTGATGGAGATAGTGGATACGATGGAAAGAAGGAAGATTCATATACTATGCCTTCAAGAGACTAAATGGGTTGGAGAGAAAGCAAGGGAGATTGAGCAGATAGGCTTTAAACTTTGGTATTCAGGTAAAGATAAGGGTAGAAGCGGTGTTGGAGTGGTTGTTCATAAGGATTTGAAGGATTGTGTGGTTGAGGTGAAAAGATTTGGGGACCGAATTATTTTGCTAAAATTGGTGCTTGAAGAAGAAGTTCTGAATATCATCTTAGTTTATGCACCACAAATTGGTTTAGATGAAAGGACTAAACAAGCTTTTTGGGAGGATTTGGATAAGAGTCTACAAGGAATCCCACAAGGAGAGATGATTTGCCTCGATGGAGATCTTAATGGACATGTGGGAAAAGATGCTTCAGGGTATGCTAGTGTTCATGGAGGACATGGTTTTGGGGATAGAAATGAAGAGGGAAAATCCATTCTAGATTTTACAACGGCATATGATCTTTTCATAGAAAACACTCTCTTCAAGAAGAGGGAGGAACATTTAATTACTTATAAGAGTGGACCAACTAGAACACAGATAGATTACTTTGCGTTGAGGAGAAGAGATAGGTTGTGTTGTAAAGACTGCAAAGTAATCCCGGGAGAGAGTTTGACAACCCAACATCGTTTGTTAGTCTTGGATGTACAAAGGAAAGGGTTGGTTAAGAAAAGGAGGATTTCTAAGATAACTAGAACTAGATGGTGGAATCTTCCACTGAAGCAAGTGAGCTTTAGGGAGAAGGTTTTAGAAGACTTATCTTGGGATTGTAGCGGTAGTGTAAATGAGATGTGGGAGGCAGTAGCATCTTGTATCCGAAAGGTAGACAAAGAGATGCTAGGTGAGTCAAAGGGAGGAGCTCCATGTCAAAAGGAGGCTTGGTGGTGGAGTGAAGGGGTGCAAGAGAAGCTAAAAATAAAAATAGCTTGCTTTAAAGCTATGTCTAAGGATAGAACAGAGGTAACTATCACAAACTACAAAATAGCGAAGAAGGAAGCAAAGAAGGCTGTAAGCGAAGCTAAGTCAAAAGCTTATGAAGTTCTGTATAAAAATCCAGACTCTAAGGAGGGACAGAAGGATATATTCAGGTTGGCTAAAGAAAGAGAAAGAAAAACTAAAGACCTTTCTCAAGTGAGATGCATTAAAGACGAGGAAGGTCATGTGCTTGTTACTCAGGAGGATATAAAGGCTAGATGGGAGCAGTACTTCCATAAACTTTTCATTGGGGAAGGAAATAGAGATATCACTTTGGTTGACTAGCTTGTAGTGAAAGTTACTTGAATTGTGCATACTATAGACGGATACAAAGAAAGGAAGTAGAGGAGGCTTTGAAGGTTATGAGACCTGGAAAAGGTGTAGGACCGGATGACATCCCTGTAGAAGTATGGAGAGTTTTAGGTGAGCGTGGTTTGACTTGGCTTACGAATCTATTCAATATTATTTGGCGAAGCAAGAAATGCCTGAAGATTAGAGGAGTATCGTGGTGCCTCTTTATAAGAATAAAGGAGACATTCAAAATTGTTCAAATTATTGAGGTATTAAGCTAATGTGTCACACTATGAAAATCTGGGAGCGTGCGATCGAAAGAAGGTTGAGGCAAATTTCCAATGTAAAAGAAAACCAATTCGGATTCATGCCAGGTCGCTCAACGACTGAAGCCATCCATTTGTTGAGGAGAACAATGGAGATTTATAGAGCTAAAAGGAAGAACCTCCACATGATCTTTATTGATTTGGAGAAGGCTTATGATTATGTCCCACGAGAGACATTGTGGAGAGTATTGGAGAAGAGACAAATAATTGTCCTATACATTAACCTCATAAAGGACATGTATGATAGGGCTTTATCTTGTGTAAAGACCCCGTCTGGGAGGACTGGATATTTTGACATCAACATTGGTTTACATCAAGGTTCTGCTTTGAGTCCATTTCTTTTTACTTTGATTATGGACGAGTTGACCGGTCACATTAAGGATGAGTTACCTTGGTGTATGTTATTTGCTGATGATATTGTGTTAATTGACGAGACTAGAGATGGAGTAAATGAGAAGCTTGAGGTCTAAAGACATGAGTTGGAGACTAAAGGATTTCGTATAAGTAGGGGTATGACAGAATATATGGAGTACACCTTTGATGGAAGCAATGGTGAAGGAATCGAGGTGAAGATTGGCGATGATAACATTTAGAAAAGAGATTCCTTTAGATATCTGGGATCTATTCTGCAACATGATGGGGAAATTGATGGAGATGTTACTAATAGAATAAATGCAGGATGGCTAAAGTGGAGAGGAGCCTCTGCTGTTCTCTGTGATAAGAAAATTCCTTTAAAGATTAAAGGAAAGTTTTACAAAGCAGCCGGGAGACCTGCTATGCTTTATGGATCTGAATGTTGGCCTGTAAACCATAGACATGTGCAGAGAATGAATGTAGCAGAAATGAAATTGCTAAGGTGGATGTATAGACACACACGTAAAGATCAGATTCAAAATGATGCAATAAGAAAGAAAGTTGGCGTAGCTTCGATCGAGGATAATATGCGCGAAAACCGCTTAAGATGGTTTGTACATTTGCAAAGAAGATCGGCTGATGCACCAATTAGGAGATGCGAGTGTTGGGATGTTGAGCCCGCTAAGAGAGGGTGAGGACGGCCCAAGAAGTGTTGGAAAGAGACCATACGAAGGGATCTTGGTTTTGTTGGTATAAGCCCGGGATTGGACCAAGATAGATCTGAATGGAGGCGAAGAATCCATGTAGCCGACCCTACTTAATTGTGGGAAAAGGCTTTGTTGTTGTTGTTGATTTTTTAGTAGTTAAGAAAAGTAAACAAAAAATGAAGAAAGAAAAATACTCGCAATATATACAATATACATCGAGGTCCCAAAACACAAATTTTGCAACCAACTCCGATTTTAATGAAACCACTTTCATTGGATAGATAATTTTCTAACTTAAACTTTAAAAGTGAGTTGGGTGAATTTGGAGTTCACATGAAGCTGGAATTTGGCTGAGAAGTTGGAATTTACTACTTTTTCTCTTTGAGATCTAGGAGTATTTATTTGAGGTGAAGTTTTTTGTATTTTTGTATTTTTATATACATTTTTATAAACAAGTCAGATAAAGAATTAGCCAAAAAGAGTTAAAATGAATTTACTAGAAATACATGATGTTTGGGCCATTTATAGGTGAAAACTCATATATTTTGCAGCTTTTTATTATTAATTTATTTTGTACAATATAATATACGATAATTAGTGTATTTTGTTTACAAGAGTCATTTTATTAATTTTTTGATTTTATGGACATTTATTTGAGATTTACCCGGGAATTTTGCTAAGATCAATATATTGAGATGATGAATCATGGATTCAACACATTATCTCAAGCAATGGTTGTTTATAGATTAAGTAAGCATAATGGAAGCATGGGTTGAACTCAAGTAAAAAAGGAAAGTCAAAGAGTTGGATGTACTTCTTTGACTTCCACACATATGACATCCAAAGAGTTGGATGAATGCCAATACTGTAACAATCTGATATATTGATAGTATGATTATCTACACTATCTAGAATCCTTAGAGAATGAATCAAATAATACACCGGTATATTCTACATATACATATCATCATTGAAATCAACTTCCTTATAGAAAATATTAAATTTTAATAATGGTATCCCATTCTCCTAATAACACTTGCAATTGGTTGCATATGTTTTAGAAGATTAGAAACCTTGAGCTTAAGGTTTAACAGTCATCCACTTGGGATTTGATGCAATTGTTGCAACTATCTCCACTTGATAGATAGATTACATATTTTCATTGAGAGAGATCTTAGTCTTAGAAAATGTCACTATGATCTAGATATTATAACACACATTGTTTATTTCTAAATTTATGGGAACTAAACATATATTCTGGAATAAACCTATCATAAAGGGTTATGATGGATATATTTTATCTAGTAATCTAATATATAGAGGATTCTACTAAATTAGAAAATTAATGAATAGTTCATTAATAGTTCTAATACTAGAAATTAAACCTTAAAAGATTAAAAGTAGGATAAAGATCTTTTGACAAAGATCGAGCATCAAACCTTGGATATATGTCTATTGATAAGCTCAATTGATTAGTGAGGGATTGAACTTTAGATTGACCAAAAGTTCAAATCATACATACTTATGAATAGTGATTCAAAGTAAAATGTCCAATGCATCCTTCTTTGGGAATGGTGTAAGACGCATAGGTATTCAAGATCTAATTGGTGTATACAGACCATCTATACCGTAATGAACATTGATAATTATTTGTGATATGAGATATCTTCCTAGAGACCTTTGAAATGTTCAAAGATTCCACAATTTTGGTTGAGAACCAAAGTTAGAAGGAAGATGAAAAGATTTTGATCTGACCTAGGTTGTCAGTCCCTATCAGATAAATTCTAAAGACTACCTTATACAAAAAGGAATTTTGTTTCTATCTCACACATCCTTATACGCCTCAACTCAATTGAGTTGTAGGGAGATGTAACTGAATCATGTGTGACTTGATTTGATCAATGATGAATCTTATCATAATTACACAATGTTTTTCGAGTATATGTAGTGGAGACTGTTGTATATATCCTTAATAAGGGTCCATGCAAATCAAAACCCATAAACCACCATAAGTTATGGTTTAGAACCAAATCCAATGTTAAACACGAGAATTTAGGGTTGATTGGTTTGTAACCATAACAAGGATGCAAGTAAGCTGGAATCTAGCTTTAGAGAATGTTGCTTCATTAGGAATATAAAGGATGGTATTAGATACATACTTTATAATCTTGAGACTCTTAAGAGATTCATCTTTATAAATACGATTCTTAGAATATGACTTTCTTGAGAATCAATATAACAATGAAGTAAAGGGACTCTTTAAATCCTAAGAAGATAATGGGGTTCCTAAAATAAGAAATTAAAAGGACAATTAACGATGAAGCACTCATACTTCTTTAAATAATTTTGAGGGTGGTAAGACCACCTAAATGGTATGGGTTCCATGTGCCAGATAAGTCCGACAATGATTTGACTTCATACGATGAAGCTTCTAAAGATCATGACATGGAAAGATGGATGTTAGCAATAAAGTCTAAGGTCGACTTCATACATAATTGTTGTGTATGAGCCCTCGAGGATCCACCTATAGTGGTTAGACCTATTTGGTGTAAATGAATATTCAAGAGAAAGAGGGAACTTGATGAGAAGTTTGAGACCTTAAAATTACGGTTCATAGCCAAGAGCTACACACGGAGAGAAGACATTGCTTGCGATGAGACTTGTTCTCTAGTGGCCATGCTCAAACCCATCAGAATATTTCTAACTAAATCTACATAGCTTGACTATGACATCTACAAGATGGAAATTAAGATTACATTCCTCTATGAATACATAAACGAGGATATTCACATTAAGTAGTCCCAGGGATTCATAGTTGAGGAAGATAAGGTGTGCAATCTGAAGAATTCCATCTATAATCTCAGACAAGCTTCTTATAATCGAAACATCGAATTTTATGAAATTGCAAAGGATATGATTTCATACAGAGTCTTGATGAACTGTGTGAAGCATAGTTGGAGTGCCAATGTGATCACCATGCTAAAAGTAGATAAAATCTTAATTATTTCAAATGATTTAATGGTAATAATAAGTGTTTTATAATCTTGTTGTTCCATATCTTGCTATGAAAGATCTCAAGGATACCCCTTAGATCTTAGTTCTGAATTTGTTTAGAAGCAAAGAGAAAAGGGCATTAGGACCATCACATTAGTGGTGCATCTTGGACATATTATATTTTGAAAAAATCCAATGAAAGCTTCTTTCCCTTAAGATATAGTACTGACCTATTTGAAGGGATAGCATCTCAATGTGTTTGATGATGTGAATGCTAAAGTTGCTTGCCCTTGTGCATCAGTTGTGGGAAGCTCGAAGTGTGCTAAATGTGTACAAAAGCCAGATGTCTGCCATTCAATGGAAGTAGTAAAGTGTTACCAATCCTATTATGGAGATAAAACACTTAATTGCAGTGATAAAAACACCTTCAAAGATAACAAGTTTTTTTTAAAATTTTGATGTCAAAGTCTTGTATTGAAGAACTCGAGATTTTAAAGATAATGATCTATAAGGTCTTACCTATAGATAACTTACAAGACTTAAGAATGTATCTTAGTCTAAGGTGAAAGATATCTTCAGGCATAACGGTATTCTAATAATGATAATAGAAATTTCTTATTGGTTATAATAATTATTGAGTTGTAGTGGCTGATGAATCCATGATTCTTTAACTTTTCTGCCGCATTTTGTATTAAAACCCTTAGCAAATACATGTAAATATCCATTAATTCTCATCTTTTAACAAATCACCATTCATGTGTAAATATTCATTTTTAACCACTAAAATCATGTAAATAAATAAAGAACAAGAACAGAAACAAAAAGGCAGATTGAATATATGTATATATATATACAATATGACTTAAATATAAATATAGCTATAAGATATATTTATAGCCCAACCCCCGAGACCAAGTCAGCATGGATTGGTCGACAAACCAATAAGTAGGGGGAGATAAGGAAAGAAAACATAAAAAAATAATTTAATACACACTCCATACATTCTCCATTATTTATAAAATAAATACAAAACTTCAAAGATTTTTAATTAATTCATATGAACATATTTTTCACTAAACTCTTCTCCTAATTATTGCTAAAAATGTATATAAAAATATAAAAATAAGTTAAAAATATTACCCTATATATAAGCCAAGAAACTCAGCCTGCAAATTGTCAAAATCTCAACTTACGAACATCAAAACTTCCTCATACGAACTCCAATTTCACTCTACTCACCTTTAAAGTTCATAAAATAATATTCTCTAATTAATAAAGATGGTTTCATCGAATTCGTAGTCCGTTTGCAAAAAGTCGGTTTTGGGACCAAAGACAACGGGGTTTCTGGGCTATTTATTTTCTGTAACACACATTATTTATAATTTTCTTAATTTTATAATTTCTAAATTATTTCATGATCTTGTAGTTTCACCATAAATTATTTCAAAATTTTTGTATCATATTTATTATTTTAATAAAATCAAAAACCCCAATATATAGGTATAAATGACCTACTTAGATACTAACCTTAATTATTAAAATATACAAATTAACTTATTAAAATCTATAAAAACTCTTATAAGCCTTATTTATTATTCTAATAATTAATAAAATATAAAATTAATTTTTATTTATTTATTTATTAAATTAAAAATCTAAAACCTATTTATAAATACATATTTATTAATATAATATTTGTATCTTGAATAATATTTATTATTTATTAAAGGTAACTATTCCATAAATTAGATAGTTAATTTATTTAACTTTCTTGTATTTATACCTAATTAAAATAACCTTATTTACTAATTTTTATCTATTTTACAAAGTATTTTAACCTCTGGGCCAACTAGGTGTTGACACTTGTCAGCACCTGGGCCTTCTTCCCCAAGAATCTGTTGTGCCCGAGTTGTTCTGAGCTGCCGACTTCCCCTAATTTTCCCGCGTGTCTCTCGAACTTTCCGACCGATCTCAACCATCAGATCCCTTCTCCTAACTACCAGCTACCTCGCCAGCCCTAGATCTAGGCTTGGAGCCCAAGCAATCTTCCTATAAATACCCCTCAAGGTCGCCATAGCCAACTAACTTTCCAGCTCTCTGAAACCCTCCAGTTCCAGAAGCCCGACCCCCATCTTCCAAGCCTCGTCTCGGCCGACCTGAGGTGGTGACAGCACCGCGCTCGACCCAGCGAGGAGGAGGAGACGTCGGAGATCGTTCCAAGGCTACACTAGTCTTGTATCGCCGCCCACGCGTGCGTCGGAGCTCCGGTCTTTGGTCGCCGTCGAGCAGCTATTCCAGGTAATATACCTAGAATCTTCATAGACCTCTTCATCCATAGTGGCAAAGACACTATAACTGCTTTAACAAGATTGAGTGTTGGTTGCATAAGATGCAACATTCGCATTGGATGCGAGCAATGTTACTGTGAGATATGCAGGTATGTAAAAGGACTTGGCATATTCTATTGGGAACATACAAACTAGTCAGCTTACTAAGTTATTCTTCTAAACAACTTATGATTAGCACATGAGTATGGGTTTAAAGATTAGCCTATTAATGGCTCTTTGGGCCAGTGGGAACTTGTTGGGCATGCAAGCCCATGGTGAGGCATTATGCAATAAATGTTATTACAAATCATTACTTGATCTAAAATAAAGAATAACTAATTTGCATAATAGATCTCGTGGTACAATTAGGGTTACGTACCAAGGCCATCTTAATAATGATATAGCTATTGATTCAAATGTTGAATCAAAGAGGACGGTGCTTGGATGATATCTAAAGAGTTAGATTAAGGACTCATTAAGCACCGTCAAATAATTGTTAAGAAAGAATCTCCTACCTGAGAAGGAGATGGCAATCCTTCTCTAACGGCTGACATCTGACTGATCTCTTGATGCAGATCCTCTGCATATGAATAAAGATTTGGAGGTATTAGACAAGTTAGGTCAAATAGTTGACTTAATGAGATCAAGATAACCAAGAACTATGTCATATACTGTCATGATATAGGCATGCATCATTCGATTGAAAATGGATGTGCTAAATATATCTGAATATGGACATTTCACATATGGATAGGTTCATGATCTAATCAAGGTCTATACACAGTGAGCGGGTATGTATATGAGGGTATATGAGTAATATGATATCTCAAAATGGATTGTACAGGTTCATTACTGAACCGAGAGACACGAGCTCACTCATGAGATATTGGGATCAAATTACGTGTACTATCATCTCGCTTTAGAAGCTTGACTGAATTTATAGGTATGATATATTCTTTTGGAAGTATATCATCGATACCAACTCCCAATGATCAAATGAGAAACTTAATGATAAAACCCTTAATGAGGTATTTCAAATATGATAAAAAACTTTGGTTTTATTCCAGTATGCAGGATGTAAGGGTATTAGGAATACTCAACGATGATGTGATCATAAATGATTATATAACCATGACACTTCCATCCGAGAGAGTGATGAAATAGTTTTGGATTTTAGTAACTCATTTTAGTAGATTAGTAATATGATCTTTGTCTAAACATTAGATATTGATCTGAATATGATTCAGATATGATGGGAAGATTAGATTTATGATTTGGTTTAATCAAACATCTTTGAGAGGTCCCCTAGATCTAGATTTGAGATAAGATCTCAATATCCAAGTCAATATACATGGAATTCACAATCGCCATGTCCTTATCTCCAAGTATCTGCGGAGAAAGAACATTGTTCTTGAAAGAGTTCAAGAATAATTCAATTGTTGATAATGTATCCGAGTAATGAGAAATGGATAATTAAATGTGATTTGATTATCACGATTAATATAAATATGATTCATATTATTTGGATACATGAGAATTGATATCTATGATAATTAAATCTGACTTAGTTATCAAAAATATCATTAATGTGGATAATGCTGTCCATAATAATCATAAATATTATAAATATGATTTATAATATATTGGAGAGATTTAATTGTAAATATAATTTAAGAATTAAATGTTAATGTGAATTGGATTCACATCGGACAATTAATTGTAAATACAATTTACATTTTATATTGTGTGGCTATCAATCGCTTGATTGCAATTGACACAAATAATTGGAAAAAAATATTTTGACAATTAATTCAATGAATAAAGAATTGATGTAATGAAATTACATTAGGATGGAGAGAGATTTTTCTCTCTCCGATCCAAGGCATGAACGTCCAAGCTCCATAAAGGGAAGGATGCTTTGTCCTTCCCCTTTACATAGAATGTGTATTTCTAGTCTTATTTTATTCATTGATAATCTATTGATTTAATTAAAATTAAATCTTTTAAGATTATTTATAAAGTATGTATTTTCTTTTAAAATAATTATGTGTTGTTGCAAATAGTTGCAACAAAATATTAACAATTGATTTGAATTAGGAGTGCATCTCCACCATCCAATATAGTATAAAGTATGGGTAGTCCTAGTCTTTTCTAATACATAATTGCAAGAGCAAAAAATCTCTCTCTCTCATTGTCTATCACATGTCCAAGTGACATTTCTCTATTATTATTGTGGATGTCTACTTTATTGTGATTGAGAACCTCATCGTCGTCATGACATCGTTGGGTTGTTGAATCGATTGCTCGTGGATCTTTACCTTCTTCAGTGCTCCTCACTCATGAACAATGACCTATATTTCGTAAGACACAATCAGGAGATTCTATCCTCAGATTATCAACTCAGATTGTCGGAGCTTTGCATGTCATCTACGCGCTCGCAAGTGCTTTTATGTCAGATCGAGCTTGAGACAAGAGAATCTCTTATTTTAGATATTAGCGATTACAAATATGCTTCAAGAGATAAACCTGATTACTCATTTGTGATCTTGATGAACTGATTTGAGAAGTGTTCTTGAATCATGTCATTTCATATATTAATATTTTTCTACATATTGTTGCCCTTGCAACTAGTATGTCTAGTTTCCCTTTGAGAAGTGTTAATTAATTTTATCCCATCCTCGAGCATCATGTAAATCAAGTCCAAATTCAAGCCTCAAATCCTTCTCTCCTCAATGATTTCTCGACTCATCTCAATCATGATTGCGCATGTGAGTGATAATCAAATTATTTAAAGGAGATTAAGAATGCATTATAACATGCATACATTCTAACAAGGGAAGTTTGAATTTTTAAGTCCAAAATCCTAATGATTAAGACATGATAGCTCTAAGTCTATAGACTCCTTAAACCCAATGTCAAAGACTATCTCAAGCCTTGAGTGCATAATGAAAGTGTTAGAGAACAACTCAAATTTATAAGTTTTTTTATGATTTTTATGATTTTTTTCATTTTTTAATGACGTTGGAGATTTAAGCAATTAATTATACTCAATTACACCCTTAGTTTTGAAAAGATTTTTGAAAACTTTTACAAACATTATCACATATGTATAGAAATTTTCCAAACATTTTCCAAAGATTTTCAACATTATTAAAATCCCATTTTTCAAATCTCGGTAAAATATTTTTCATAACAATGTCAAATAAATATAGTATTTCAAAATATACTACAAATGATTTTTTAAACATGCCAATCCGTATTTTCACAAACCAATTAAAATATTTGAAAAACATGTTAAATAAATAAATATACATATATACAGTTTTAAAACATCATTTTCAGAATATTTTTACAAAAATTGGGTCCAAAATGTAATATGATACATGTAGCCCAAATAGTTGAAATTAAAAAAAACGAGTTATGGCTAAAGTATATATGTAATATACATGGTGCACCCTCCTATACTTAGCTTTTCCTATGTCCTTGATGAATCTCGGATTCATCACTCTAAATCTCATTAATTAAGCTCAAGTCCCTCAAAATCAACAGTATTTCTGCATCTATTCTGCATAATTAGCATTCATGCATGATTTCATAAGAATTGCATTCTAGCATTAATTTCTGCACAAAATAAGAATCCAAAAATCCAAGCCATACCTGCAAATAGCCTAACTTCCCGGATTTTTAACTCCTTCATGCTAACATCGCATAACCCAAAACCATTCCCACGGTGTACATATCACTCACAAGAATAAATAAAAAATACAAAAAAATCACTAACCCAAATAAGTGGACCAAAAACCCAAACCCTAATTTCAGGATTTTCAAACTAAAAGCCACATATCTTCCCCATCCAGTGTCCGATTTGATCCTACTCACTTTTGAACTAATGTACATTCAATTACCTTCAAAACAAGACCAAGTTCAAGTGAATTGGAGCTCGTATGTGAAAGTTGGTTTTTGGGCCTCTTTTGTACATTGTATATTTTAGCGATTCTTCGACCTGTATTTTATGTACATATTTTTTCATTAATAAAAATCCAAAAAAATAGATTTAGATGTCTTTATTTGTCTTTGATCTTTCCTTATTTTTCCGGTCATTTATCTGGTTTAAAAAATGACAAAAAAATAGAAAACCCAAAAATCTAGGTGTTCTATGCACATGGGATACCCTAAAAATTCACTTTGTTCGTTTGATCGATTTTGGATTTGATGTCTTCATGAAAGTTATAGATCTCATCAAGGCGAGCATTTTTTGTGAAGAAACATTTTCGATCTAAGGTCGTTTACTATTTCTTTTCGATTTTCTAAAGGATTTATTTGGCGATTTTTCTGTTGCTGACAAGTGCCAGTCCTTGAGGCCGCCACGTGTAAGCCATTTTGGCAATTTTATAATTTCGTTTTTATAAAAAAAATAATAAAAAAATAAAAAAAATAAAAGCCACGCATGTATGTCGCACGTGCCCCGCGCTTCCTCCCATCACCGCCACGTGGCAGATGCGTGGCCGTTCGATCTCGCTTGATCGAACGGCCCGAGTCCGTGTCCTCCTCTGGCGCCGCCTCCCCCAATCCTCGCAACGACCTAAACACCGACCACCTGTAACCTCTGCCCCTAATCTCGTAACCACCGCCAACCTCGCGTCGACCGCTCCGCAACCGCCGCTCCTCCAATCTCGCGCTGCCAGCCGATCGTCCCCTTCTCTCCTATATATATAGCGTCGCCGCCCCTCTTCCACGACATCCGCCGACGGAGGAAGCATCCGGGGTGACAAACCGGAGCTCCTTCTTCTCGACGAGATCCGAAGTTCCCTCCCTAGCTTCGTTGCAGGTGCGGCCACGCCGCCAACTGCCACAGCTCAGCCCTTTTGGCGTCGAGCCAAGGCCTTGTCCACCAACGACGGTCATCTTCTTCGACCTATATCTTCGACTCCAGCCGCAGCCCCTCCTCCGAGGTCTCCTTCACCGATCGTCTCCAACTCTGCCTTGGACCGACGCCGACCACCACTACGCCCAGTTCATCTTCAACGATGATACACCTCCGCTCCCTGGTTTTCTTCTCCGACCACCTTCGAGCTTCCACCGGCCACCTTCGACAACAGCAACACCTTCTTCATCGCCTCCAGCAACCACGCGAACCTCCATCGACTTCGACCAACAGCAGCTTCAACCTTTGCTCCGATGTCTTCATCAACAACTACGACAACAACGGCCGCCCACGTATCCACCTCTCCTCCCAGCTGCTACTTCCGATCATCTTCATCGACAACCGCCCCCCTTGCTGACCTCGCTCCCACCGCCGAGACTCCTCCGCCGCTACAACGCCGCCAGCCACCGGGCGGAGGGCCCGAGACCCCCGCACGTGCTTTGCGCGTGCACGGGGGGATGTCATCAGCTGTGTCATCCCCCGGGTCACGTGCTCCGCACGTGACCGTGGGGTCATTTGCAGATTGCCCCCCGAAGTTCCCCTATTTGTGCATCAGTCCACCCAAGCCAAGGGCACGTGCGCAGCACGTGCCACTTCGAAATTTTACAAGGATTCCCCCATGAGTATCGGTATTTACATTTCAGCCCCCCCTCTGCAGTTATTTCTTTATTTATTTTATATTTATTTATTGCACGTATACCCCTATCTTCTCCTTTGGTTTTGAACCTCTTTACTGCATTATTTATTTAATTCAAAAATAGCATGATGTTGGTTGATTAATTCTCTACACTTTGACATATTGTGGGCATTTTTGTGATTGATGGTTAATTAATAAATAAGTATTTTGTGGAAATTTGCAAACTTTGTCTATGTTATTCTCTAAAAATTACCATTGATTAACCGTTGCTCTAAAAATCCCCGAAAATCGCATATTGTAGAGTTAATTGTGCTTGACATTGTGCCTAAAAATATTTGCATTTGCACGCATCGTTTGCCCTGTAAAAATTATTTTGCACATTTCACTATTTAATTTTTAATAGGTATTAGATCTCATAGTTTTGAAGTTTAGGATTTTTCTGAGATCAATCACCTAGTGATAGATCTTAAATAATTTTTGTCCTCGAAAATAAGTAGGTTTAGTATTTATTATAATTAAATATTGAAAATCATTTTGTGTACATATATAAATTCATAAAAAATCATTTTGCATCCAAAAATTCCAAAAAAATCACAGTGCATTCATTTCATCATAATTTACACTGTGACCAAGTTTCATATTTTTTGGACATCGTTTGAACATAGCCGATATTTTAGTCCCTAAAATAGGCCATAACCGCATTCTGCATCCCTTTTTTTGCATTGAAAATTCCAAAAAAAGACCGCCTCGAAAACCATGTACAAACCTTGATAAACACAACTCTAGGTTGTTCCTTTGCCTCCTTGTGATCGACCTTGGGACTTGCCCAAGTAAAATAAACATAAAACCACTTTGATTAAAAATCGAATAATTTCTGTGGTTATTTCTTGACCGATTCCGATCGCCGCCTACAACGAACGACACTTTTATTATTTTCACTCACGAGAAATTAAAAACAACTTCTTAACTCGGCATTTTCGGACTCATCAGATGGCGCCGTTGCCGGGGAGGCAAACGGCTTAGTTTTGTGTTTTGAAAATTTTTGTTCGGTTTTCCGCATTCAGGTAGTCTGACCCCCGAATTTTTCATTGTGAATACCATTTTATTTCTTGCATTTATTTTTCAGCATTTATTTCGTTTGTTCTATTTTTTGAGTCACTCTCTGACATCCTCTCTCTTATTTTTCTTGCGAGGGACCCGGTGTACGTGGGGCAGTTTTTCAAGAAACCGAAGCATCTTCACCGACTTCCGAAAAGCCGCAAATAATTTAAGATCGAGTCGAGTCGTGAGAGAGCATAGAGTCTAGGTTTTTAATCTCTGCAGTTTTATTTAATTGCTCATTTACAGCGGTGTCCGTTTGGACTCTCGTGTATGTAAAAAGACTCTGAACTTTTCTGCGGTGTGTCGTGGCTTATTTCACTCTCGGGTGAGGGTGGGGCCTGACTTGAGTGGCGATTAGGATAGACCTGCACATACGGCTCTCAGAGCATTTTTATTTTTTTTTTGATTGTGCTCGTAGGATCTTAAGCCACACTACACATTAATCGAGACGCACCTAAATCGTTCAACTTAGCCAAATTTAACTCAATTCTTTCCCGCTAGTAGAACTTTCTGTTTAGGTGCGGTTTTTCATCGGCTTGCATTCATTTAGAATAATTTTTCAATTCTGTCTATCATCCCCCATGAAGATTGCGAGGATTCACTGTAAGTCTTCTAACTGAGCATTCATCATAGTTTTTCGCGTGCATCGGCTTTTCTCGAACTCCTCCCTCTTGTTTTATCACATAATTTTAAAGGAAATTGAGACTGGATGGTAGGCGTGTATTTGTGCTCATCTAATTTTTCAGTGATCTCCTCATTAAAATTGGGACTGCTAAATATAGCTGATTTTAAAAATTCATAAAATCAAGATTTTTTGCGGGGGAGCAACCCTGACCTTGGATGATTTTTTTTCTGAGTGAGCGAGAGACGACACTTAAGGTTAGAACCAAGCATCGACACCTAACATCTCGCTATTTTTTTTGCCAAGATTGATTTATCACCAACTAAAATTGAAAAGATAATAGCCGAACTCTTACGGCTTCATTGTGTGAGTTGGTGAACCGGGGGTTTGATTTGTGTTTGCATTGGTGTGCGTGAACTGATATCGAAGATCAAAAGCCGCACATTTGATAAAAGTTCTCTTGACTATCCCGTGCAATCATCTCTCTCTTGATTTAAACCTCATCATGAAACTTTTTCCAAATTGTAGACCCAACCCCTCATTCCTTTCAGCTCTTTCAAAAATGGCCGAACGTTTATCCGAGAATACATCAGAGCTATACTATGAAAATGAATTCGTATCGGTTAGACCCAAAACACCTCCTCCTCAACCACCAATAAATCCATCTCCCTCTGCTAATCCGATCTGTTTCATGAATGACAACCCTTTTTATTCAGAACATTTATCAATCCTCTTTATGCTGATCATACAATTCATCCTTCATATTCGGTAAATGTCAATCCATCATTCATGGGAGATGATAACCACATGATCGAATTGAACACGTCTTCACCTCTTCCATCGTCCCTCCCCTTGAACACCAATGAACAATCATTATCTTGGATTGAACGTAACAACCCCCTCTTCACTCATACAGAGGATTGGGCCGACCACATAGGAACACATCAACCCTGTATGCTGACTCCACAATATCAAGGTCCGACCGCTCAAAGGATTGAACTCTCCTTGGACCAACTCCACATACCTAGACCATATGAGCAGCCACCTTCCATGATTATTGAGGAGATACTTTCAGAAAACGATGATCGTGTATCGGATATTTCGAGAGACTCCTCTCCTAGTACATATAGAAAAATGGAAGAGGACATTCAACTACAAAAACATACCCCAACTGCTCCCATGCTTGGTCATGAAGAGATTTTGGAGAATATTTTAAGGATGAATAAGAAATTTGATTTAATGGAGGATAAATTTCAAGAACTTGCCGATCGATTAATCTCTGGTAGCTCGGATATAAAAATGAATGAGGAAATGATTGGATGTAAGATTAAAAATTTTGAGGATATCCATGGATCTAGGGACGATTCTGACAGTATCACTTCTACATATTATTCCCATAGAAATGACTATACCTCTGACCCTCACTTTGAATATCAGAACCTCTGCTCATCTGAGGAACACACCACACCCCCACACCACACAGAAAATACCAAAAAATGGAAATATTCAAAAACCACAAAAAATTTGAAAATTCAGAAAATTTCATAAAAATTGAATCTGAAGATGATCTGAGGAATTTGGATCCGACTATACGGGAAGCACTGGAAAAATGCTTGATGTTTGAACTTCCCTTTATACAGGCCATTGAACACTTACCCGACCTTAAAAGATTTATAACAAATAAATTGATGAACAAAAAGTCGGGTAGGATACGAACAAAGACTGAAAGACATATCTTGTCAATGGCCTCCTCCTTGGTGTTGAGGAGAAAAACCAAGAGCTGCATAGTGAAGCGGTTGCCCAGATTTGACTGTGAAATCAAAGACACAAGTTTCACCCATGCTCGGATTGATGATGATTCACCGATCAATATCCTCCCGACCTCTGTATTTCACGAACTCAAACTCGGACCGATTCGGAAGATACGAGAGATTATTCAATTGGCGGACCGATCGATAAAACGTCCGAGAGGAATCATATCTGTCATCATTAAATTTCAAGGTGCTCCGCTCAAAGTAGAATTCACGATCATTGATATTGAGCATCAAGGAGATTTATCCAGTCTCTAATCATTCTCGAAAAGCATTCTTAGCATTGGCTAAGGCAATTATTGATTGTGAGACTCGGGAAATCGATTTTAAAGCATTGGAAGCACTTAGATCGGACCATGTCTTTGAGGAACCATGATCTTCTGAGGAAACCCACGAAGTCCTCGACAGCCGCAACCATAAAGAGGTAGAATAGCCCTACCCCGACGCAACACCTGAGATAGCGGTTGTTGATGAGACTATTGGTTTAGAGACTCTCCCCCCTATTTCAATTCCCGAGGATCTCAAAATAAACAAATCCTTCTTCTATGATCCTGAGACTTATGCATGGTCGCACCCTGGAGCAACATTTTCTGAATACCTGGACCAAATCATCCCAAATCGAGAGTGCACCAACATTCGGGAAACTAAGAACAAGCACGCAAGCTGAGCACTGACCAAGGAGAATTCCAATGGCTATTGATCTGGATACTCAAGTGAACTGGCACCTTCACGAATAAATAAAAAGAGAGTCACCTTTGACCCTTCAGAAGAGGAATCAGCTGACAATCCCTCATCCAGCCCGGAAAAGGTAGTATACATAAGTGAAGTATGTTCGGCAACTCTAAAGCCATATCTTCGCAAGGATCTAAAAATCAATTCTCGTTGGACAACTCTCATTCCTAACTACTACTCATCCAAAGCTGATGCTCCTGCCCTCTTCAAGTACACTGGAATTCTTTTATATAAGCTGACCGAGACCGGTGCTTCCGAGTATTCATATGAGGACAAACTACTTGATCCCAAGAAGGAGCGAATTCTGAGAAAACAATTGAAGAAACAAAAAGACCAGAATATTTGGAGTATGCCCACTTTCGAATACTACTCCTTTGAGGATAATTCTGATGATGGATACCTTTCATCTAACTCAAACACTTCATCCACTATCCATCATAATCTTTCTGAGGATGATACTGATAATAGTTGGGAATCATATGCTTCTTCTTCTCATCATTACGATCTCCCACCGCAGGCTCACAAGAAGATCAGCCGAAAATCGCCTTAATCATCGGCTACCCAACCTCCCGCCCGACCACATCGGTCTCCTTGTACAACTTCTTCCTCTACTTAGGCCAAGGCCTAAGTATAGGGGGGGACCGATGCAATTTGTATATATCATTTCTCTCATCGCACTCCCCCTTCACAATTACCTCCATTTCCACCCTTCTCTTATACTTAGGTTGACCAGAGCCTAAGTATAGGGGGAACCGACACCCACCTGTATATACTCTCTTCATACACATATCCCGACCACTTCATTTTTTCTGCTCTTCTTTTACACTTAGACTGTTCACAGTCTAAGTATAGGGGGCGGACCATTGTATATAAATTTCTAACTCTCTTACGCTTAGCCCGAGCTATGTCTTTATTACGCTTCTTGTGCTCTGAGGACACAACACTCGCTAAGTATAGGGGGGTCTGTATATACTTTGTATATATTTTATCCATATCTCGTACTTTCGTGTAAGTCTATATGTATTTACGGGATGGGTAATCTTTAAAAAAAGAAAGAGTTTTGCTACTAACACTAACCTTGCCCAAAATTTTTGAAAAAAAATGGCTTCTTATTTCATTTTTGCATCAAAAAAAGGGAAAGAAAAGAGTGTCTGCATTTCACACACCTGCACTTCATCTAGCATTGCATTCATTGGCATCTGTGAAAAGTCATTGGGTTCTGAACCGAGTTATGAGTAGAAACCGAGAGTGGTCTGTACTTGACCTTAATCCACCTAATTTTCAGAGGAACTTCACCGAGAAATAAGATTTTAAGAGCTTCAGGTCTTTTGACTTAATTCTTTAAGTTCCACATGATAATGTGCAGTGTTTGACTCTTAGTGTCTAACCTGGTCTCTTCTTTCTGGGTACAACTCTGGAATAGAGAATTAATTTGTACTCTCGCACTATGCACTTAGCTGAAACCAGACGAGATGTTGGAAGATTGCGTGAATCTCTTTTCTGGTAGCATGGAAATCTAAAGACCGGAGTACGGGTTGAAATAAAGCTTCGGAAAAGGCATGGACGGATGGGCACAATTTTTTCTAAGATCCCAAAAATGTACGGAATAAAAAGATTCTATATCCGTAGGGGCACAACAAGATCCAAGCAGAACCACCAAAAATTCCAAAATACAAAAGAAGCAACTACCAAATAAAATCCGACCAAAAAGGTCCAAGCTTCAAGAAACCTGCAGATCTTGGTGGAGACTCGGCTACACTAGCCATCTTCACAAGGACAGGTGACTACACTGGCCACCCCCCAGTTCTTTTCCCATTCTTCTAACTTCTCCCCCATTTCGATTGTGAATACAACACGACAGACCTTAGAAGGAAATACCTGACTCCCCGAGGACGAGTTACTGGAGAGGAGAGGAGCATGGTAGTCTGGCATTCTGGATGGGAAGAGCTAAAACCCTTCACACACATGAGTCGGTTATTCAATGTTCATAGGGTATACTTTGGGAAGAGGATTGATCTAAGATGACTTCTGAGCCGAAACTGTGACAATGATGTGTAGAACTTGAGGGCTGTTGATTTTAAAATTCTAAGTCTCACAGAAGTTCCGCCACACTATTAAGCCAAATGTCGAGTCTAGTTTCATTTTCACCTTCAGCTCATGATCTTGGTATGGAACCCAATCTCATTTCACCTCATGGCATTTCTTTTTGATGCTCAGGGACGAGCATGGTTTAAGTATAGGGGGATGATGAATCTCAGATTCATCACTCTAAATCTCATTAATTAAGCTCAAGTCCCTCAAAATCAACAGCATTTCTACATCTATTCTGCATAATTAGCATTCATGCATGATTTCATAAGAATTGCATTTTAGCATTAATTTCTGCACAAAATAAGAATCCAAAAATCCAAGCCACAAATGACCTGTAAATAGCCTAACTTCCCGGATTTTTAACTCCTTCATGCTAGCACCGCATAACCCAAAACCACTTCCACTGTGTACATATCACTCACAAGAATAAATAAAAATACAAAAAAATCACTAACCCAAATAAGTGGACCAAAACCCAAACCCTAAATTCAGGATTTTCGGACTAAAAGCCACATATCTTCCCCATCCAGTGTCCGATTTGATCCTACTCACTTTTGAAGTAATGTACATTCAATTACCTTCAAAACAAGACCAAGTTCAAGTGAATCGGAGCTCCTATGTGAAAGTTGGATTTTGGGCCTCTTTTGTACATTGTATATTTTAGCGGTTTTTCGATCTGTATTTTATGTACATATTTTTTTAATAAATAAAAATCCAAAAAAATTAGATTTAGATGTCTTTATTTGTCTTTGATCTTTCCTTATTTTTCCGGTCTTTTATCTGGTTTAAAAAATGACAAAAAATAGAAAACCCAAAAATCTTGGTATTCTATGCACATGGGATACACTAAAAATTCACTTTGTGCATTTGATCGATTTTGGCTTTGATGTCTTCATGCAATTTGTAGATCTCATCACGAAGAGCATTTTTTGTGAAGAAACATTTTCGATCCGAGGTCGTTTACTATTTCTTTCTGATTTTCCAAAGGATTTATTTGGCGATTTTTCTGGTGCTGACACGTGGTAGTCCCTGAGGCCGCCACGTGTCAACCATTTTATAATTTTGTTTTTATAAAAAAAATAATAAAAAATAAAAAATAAAAATAATAACAATAAAAGCCATGTGTGTGCGTCGCACGTGCCCCGCGCTTCCTCCCATCACCGCCACGTGGCAGATGCGTGGCCGTTCGATCTCGCTTGATCGAACGGCCCGAGTCCGTCGTCCTCCTCTGGCGCCTCCTCCCCCAATCCTCGCAACGACCCCGCGTCGACCACCCGTAACCTATGCCCCTAATCTCGTAACCACCGCCAACCTCGCGTCGGCGCTCCGCAACCGCCACTCCTCCGATCTCGCGCTGTCAGCCGATCGTCCCCTTCTCTCCTATATATAGAGCGTCGCCGCCCCTCTTCCGCGACATCCGCCGACGGAGGAAGCATCTGGGGTGACAGACCGGAGCTCCTTCTTCTCGACGAGATCCGAAGTTCCCTCCCCGGCTTCGTTGCAGGTGCGGCCACGCTGCCAACTGCTACAAATCCGCCCTTTTGGCGTCGAGCCAACGCCTCGTCCACCAATGACGGTCATCTTATTTGACCTTCATCTTTGACTCCAGCTGCAGCCCCTCCTCCGAGCTCGCCTTCGCCGGTCGTCTCCAACTCCGCCTTGGACCGACGCCGACCACCACTACGCCCAGTTCATCTTCACCGACGATACACCTCCGCTCCTTGGTCTTCTTCTCCGACCACCTTTGAGCTTCCACCGGCCACCTTCGACAACAAGCAGCACCTTCTTCATCGCCTCCACCAACCACGCGAACCTCCATCGACTTCGACCAACAACAGCTTCAACCTCTGCTCCGACATCTTCATTAACAACTACGACAACAATGGCTGCCTACACATCCACCTCTCCGCCCAGCTGCTTCTCCCGATCATCTTCATCGACAACCGCCCCCCTCGCCGACCTCGCTCCCACTGCCGAGACTCCTCCGCCGCTACAACACCGCCAGCCACCGGGCGGAGGGCCCAAGACCCCCGCACGTGCTTTGCGCGTGCACGGGGGGACGTCATCAGCTGTGTCCTCCCCCGGATCATGTGCTCCGCACGTGACCTCGGGGTCATTTGCAGACTGCCCCCCGGAGTTCCCCCTATTTGCGCATCAGTCCACCCAAGCCAAGGGCACGTGCGCAGCACGTGCCACTTGGAAATTTTGCAAGGATTCCCCCATGAGTATCGGTATTTACATTTCAGGCCCCCCTCTGCAGTTATTTCTTTATTTATATTATATTTATTTATTGCACGTATACCCCTATCTTCTCCTTTTGTTTTGAACCTCTTTACTGCATTATTTATTTAATTCAAAAATAGCTTGATGTTGGTTGATTAATTCTCTACACTTTGACATATTGTGGGCATTTCTGTGATTGATGGTTATTTAATAAATAAGTATTTTTTGAAATTTGCAAACTTCGTCCATTTTATTCTCTAAAAATTGCCATTGATTAACCGTTGCTCTAAAAATCTCCTAAAAATCACATATAGTAGAGTTAATTGTGCTTGACATTGTGCCCAAAAAGATTTGCATTTGCATGCATACTTTACCCTGTAAAAACTATTTTGCATATTTCATTATTTAATTTTTAATAGGTATTAAACCCCACATTTTCGAGGTTTAGGATTTTTCTAAGATCCATCACCTAATGATAGATCTTAGTTAATTTTATCTCTTAAATAAGTATGTTTAATATTTATTATAATTAAATATTGAAAATCATTATGTTTTTATTTAAAAATTCATACAAAAATTCATTTTGCATACAAAAATTACAAAAAAATTACAATGCATTTATTTCATCATAATCTACATTGTGGCCAAATTTTGCATTTTTCGGACATCGTTTGAACATAGCCGATGTTTTAGTCCATAAAATAGGCCAAAACCGCATTCTGCATCCCTTTTTTGCATTGAAAATTCCAAAAAAAGACCGCCTCGAAAACCGTGTACGAATCTTGATAAACACAACTCTAGGTAGTTCCTTTGCCTCCTTGTGATCGACCTTGGGACTTGCCCAAGTAAAATAAAAATAAAACCACTTTGATTAAAAATGGAATAATTTCTATTGTTATTTCTTGACCGATTCCGATCGCGCCTACAACGAACAACACTTTTATTATTTTCACTCACGAGAAATTAAAAACAACTTCTTAACTCGGCATTTTCGGACTCGTCAGTCCTCATAGCAAAAAGTGATATGAAGCCATATCTCATACGAAATATAAAGAGATATATCATAACTGAATCTAGAGGCACAGATGGATGATGAGTAAAAATAATTAGTTAAAAGAAGACAGGGACATGGGTCCCCTATAACTAAGCTGAGAAAATAGCTTAAGTGGCTAGATGATGCATAAAATAAGGAACCTGAGGAGAACAATGTGAGACGACATGGCATCCACCCTTTACTTAGGCTGAAAATAAGCCAAAGTATAAAGAATAGAAAGCTAAGGGAGGGAGGGATCATGGCCAGCTGAATCTCAAAATGAATGAATCTGAGGAGATGAAATGATGCTAGGGTTTTGAGAGGTTTAAGCAAAGTCAAACACGATCAAACAAACCCAATTATTTCACCAACACATACAATAAAGACCAAAAATATGGTCTAATTATCCTTCTCTTCTATTGGTGATAATCTAAAATTCGAATCCATTACGATTAGGTCTAAGTAGGATTTGGGCACTATCATATGGATGCGTCCTCATCTCTCAACATGTAAAATAATCCAACAAATAATGAGGGGTTTTGCTTTTCCAAAATAAGATGAATTTTAGCTCCATTTTAGTTAGGTCAATTTGCATAACCAGTCTCATTTTTAGAGATTACGTCATCACTTAGCACATAATGCATCGTCTACATCCAATCCCGTTTCCTTTTAGATCCAAAATGATCGAATGTGAGATAAGGAGATGGGCAAAGTCATGCAAACATAAAACTCATGATGAATGCTTGATAAATACTAGATTTTTCAACTTAATCATCATTATTTATCTCTCTTGCTTAAGTAAAATTACAAGATTCATTGCCTAATAACACTAATTATTAAATATTATATTGTAAATAATTAATACTATTTAATATATATTATTATAACTCTATTATGGTGTAATATTTTATGTATTTATTTCTTATTAGAAATCAATTATAAATGAGAGTAATATTATATATAAATAAATTAACATAAAATAAAATAGAAATATTAAAAATAAGAAAAAATAAAAATAAAAAAGTGTTTATATAATTTTTATTACTATTTAATATTTATCTATATATAGATGACCTCTGATCTCTTTGACTTCTACATGAAAGTTGTAGATCTCATCAAGATCTACAACTTTCACATTCATAACCTTTTGTGACTCATCTTCTATATATTTCTTTTTTATTATTCTTTATTTTTTCTATTTTCTTCCATTCTGATTGAGCTACGTGGCACCTTTAGATTGCGCTACATGGCCCTTGCTCTTTTTGCCATCTGCTACATCATAGGTCATCATATCCGCTTTTATCTGGCTGCTTACAATCACCCATACACACCAAAATATGGGTTGTTGGATCTTAATCCAATGGTCCAAATATCTCCTTCAACCTCCCGCACTTACATTTCCTCTTCTGCAAATTGTCCAACTAGTCTTCTTCTCCCCATTATTTCACTGACATTAACCACCTTTTCCACAAATTTCCATCACAAAACCATTCTTCTAACCTCCCTCCTACCTACGCTAACCTCCATAACCACCGGAGGCCACCGTGGTGCATGCATGATGGTTGAAACCACCACGAAACCTCCTGACCGCCACCTTGTGTAGTGGTGGTCCACCCTTGATTAGACTTAGGCCCAGCATCTCTTATCTAGATTGTGACATAATCATTGCAGACATAAAATCATGATGTTATGCTCAAGAGAAGTACTTACAGTGGTGTCAGCTCTCTTCATGCATATGCTGAACTGAATATAAAATATTACCTAAATGCATGAAAGTCAATGAAAAACCATATGTAATAATTAGTTCTATTAGAAAGGAAAATATCAATTTAGTTTGAGCTAGGTTGAACATAGATTATGTGCATCTCATGAATCTTAAAGATGAGTGAATCTCATAAGATGGAGTTAGTGTGACCTAACTTATGAATCAAGCACTTAAGAATAATACAATGAAAGTAGCTCTATGAGCTGTGTGCCTGGTTCCTAAATCGAGCATTCAAGTTAAGTCCCACCGAACATGGGTGAAACAGACTCAACACACCAAACGAATAATATAGTCCAAGTCCATAATAATATACCAAAAAATGAACAAAATAATCTTCGACTTATCTTGAAAGCATTCGTTTAATTATCTTCCATATGGTTACGTTATTCTCTAATTTGATGCTGACTGTTAAATTGTATAATTAGAGATAAATGAGTTATTGAAGTTCGTATTAAAATGAAACTTGTTTTCAATTGGCTTGTGAATTGGATCCTTATCAAATAGATAATTAGCTTAAGTATGAAAAATCATTTTAGGGCATAAATATGTGTACATATGCATGTGTTATAATTTTTTTCATCACATCATTATTTTATAATACGCATTTATATGTTTCATCAACACATTTTGTCTCATTCATGCATGCATTTGTGATGTGCATTATATTGCATTACCTGCCTACATTGTTGTCTATGTTCTGAACCAGATGAGCTATCAATCATTTGACCTAGATATTCTAAAACCTAAATAGTCATATTATGACTCGTGTCCTTGTGTTCGACCTCGGACTTCCCAAGTTAAAATTAAAGCTGGTCCTCCACACGAAGATTATTCATTCGATTTTGTATGACATGCGGAGTGCCCATGCTACAGCGGATTATTATTAATACATGCATTTAGGGCTTCATTAATGCTCAAGAGAAAAACTTATAGTGATGCCAACTCTTCCATGCACATGCATGACTGAATATATAAAAATATGCAAAAATGCATGCAAGTCGATGAAAAATCCACGCCTAATCATGCATTCTATTAGAGGGAAAAGAATCAAATTAAGTTGAGCTAGGTTGAAGGCAAAATGCGTGTGTCTCATGAATCTTATTGATAAGTGAATCTCTTAAGATGAAGTTATTGTATCCATAATTATTGGTTAAGCACAAAAAGATCAAATCTAAAGAATCCCTAGGATTCGCATGCCCCAACCCTAATATTTGTCACTCAAGTTGAGTCCCACCCACATGAGGGTGAAACAAACTCAACATACATAAATAAAGTCCAAGTCTACAACAATATACAACGAATATATTAACTAAAATAATCTTCGAATGGTCTTGATGGAATCTTCTTTGGTTCTCTCAACATGAACTAAATTCAAGCTCTATGCCTCTGTATCTTTACGAGCATCCTCGATTAATGGGCCCTGCGACAGAAAAGAAGAAATAGGTATCAAAGATTATCAGATAGATAAATAATGCATAAAATATTACATCACATATTGATCTAAATAAAATATTAATCAACTTAACAAAAATATAAAAACCTAAATAAGCGTATTAATGAAGTTGTGCCCCAACAACGATGCCATCTAATAACTTCACTAAATGTGTACGATTAAAAGTACTCGTTTTAATACGAGCACTTAGCAAACTACACAGAACTAGGTCAAATGTCTCAGTAAAGAGGGCCTAGCCTTAATTTATAAACTTGTGAAGTCTATGGTCGAATACAAGGGCATGATCTATAATATGATTATTTGGGTGTTTACTATTTATATTAAAGATTGAAACATCATCTAAATCAACAGAATGCACAACAATCGATGCATACAACAATGCATGCATAAATGACATAAGATGCAATTTACAATATTTAAAGGCATGTTAGAAACTAGTGACATAATTAACAAAATGATAGAAAACCAACATATGCAAATATACACATTAATATGCCCTAAATGATTTATCAACTTAAGCAAAATTACAAATTAAATCTATGTCCAATTGAGTTATTGATTAAAAACCAAGTTTCATTTAATATGCATGAAAGTATCAAAATCATCTATAATTAATTAATCATTGATTATGCATCAAATCAGATGGACAATCATGCCAACAATAGAGAATGAAATTAGAATCATAATGAAATTTAAAATCACTTCATTTGGATAAAAGATGCTCAAGTTATTCATGATTTAATATAGGGGCATAATTGTGATAAAACATGAGAAAATATACCACACAAATCATATAAGGTCCCTAGAGGGACTAAAATATAATAAAAGAAAACTGGCTCATTAAATTAATAAAAACCCCCTACGTAGGGGTATTTTTGTAATTAGGAGAAAGAGGAGGGGTTTGGGTGCAAATGATCCCGTCCACACGTGCCTAGAACGTACAAATATTCTCAATATGAGGTTGTAGCTCGATGCAGGTTTGGAGCCACCTATCATCATCTGGTGCTTCGGTCTTGGTCTGGTGTCATACGAGGCTGTAGGTGTGGGCGTCGACGAAGTGGATGAAATCAAACTATCGAATTGTCCCCAAATTGGGATGATCAGATAGCATCTGTGCTTTCTCTTAAGATGAACAATGTCACAAGTGGCGGTGCTAGAAATGGCTCTGGGGAACCTCCTACGACCTTCTTCACTGTGCTTCGAGAAAGATCACCGAAGGTTTTACGAAGATCATCGATGCTCAGTGGAGATGTGAGATGCTCTAGAGTAACCCTTTGAAGAGAGACCATCAGAGAAGAAACCTCATAACAATGACTTCTCCAAATTTCGATCATCGAAGATCTCTTGTACTTGCAAACGTTAGCAAAAGAGAAATCACACCAATATAGAGTGTGCACACATGGCTGAGTGGATGAAAGTGAAGCCCGAATCAAACAGAGATAATGGTGTCCTGCTAGGTTTTTCTCCAGGTTGGAGAAGAGAATGAGTCAAAGCAAAAGGGTTGTGATAGAACAAGGATTACTGAGAACAAAGTTTCTCACGAAGATTAGTGATTATCGAAGAGGATGAAGCATTGATCAAATGAGTGTGAATATGTTGGACATGCGAGACCATGGCAAGCCATTATGCAATAAATGTTATTGCAAATATCATTCTCTGATCTGAAATGAATAAAAATTAATTTGCATAATAGGTCCCTCAGTACAATTAAGGGTATGTACCATGACCATCTTAATGATCATACAGTTGTTGATTCAATTATTGAATCATAGAGACTGGTTCTTTGATGAATATCCAAAGAGTTAGATTGAGGACTCACCAACACTGTCAAATCATTATTAAGAGATGATCTTCAGCCCTATAAGGAGATGAATATCCTTTCTCTAAAGGTTGATATCTAACCGACCGCTTGATGCAGGTCCTTTGCATAGGAATATAGATTCAAAGGTGCTAGATAAGTTAGGTCAAAGAATTGACTTAACGTGATCGAGATAACCAAAGACCTATGTCGTATACGATCACGATGTAGGCACACATCCTCTGATTGGAGACAGATGTGTTACTTATATGTCTAAGTGTGTACATTTAGTAGGCCAATAGGTTGATGACCTAACCAAGGTCTATACACCGACGCGCTGGTGTGCATACAAGGGCATATGAGTAATATGATCTATCAAAGGGATCATATAGGTTCATTTACTGACCCGGAAGAAATGAGCTCACTCATGAGATATTGGGAAGAATCGAATTCAGTGCACGATCATCCCACTTTGGAAGCTTGACTGAATTTGTAGGTTTGATATATGCTTTTGGAAAGTATATGATCAATACCTCGGTATGATATATGCTTTTGGAAAGTATATGATCAATATAAACTCCCAATGATCGTATGAGAATATTAATGATAAACCCTGAATGAGACATTCTAAATAGATCTAAAACTTCAGGTTTGTTCTTAGTCTTCCACTATGCAGGATGTACAGGTATTAGGAATATCTGAGGGTGATGTAATCATAAACGATTGTATAACCATGACGCTTCTATTCCAATGGAGTGATGAAACAAGTCTGGATTTTAGTGACTCCTCTCAGTAGAGAAGTGATCTGATCTTGATCCAAATATTGGACATTGATTTTAATGTGATTTAGATGCAATGATAAATTAGATTTGCGATCTTAATTTAATCAAGCATATATGAGAGGTTCGCAAGATCTGGATTTGAGATGTCATCTCAATATCAAAGTCACTATACCTGGAACAATACAATCACCATATCCTTATCTCCAAGTATCTGTAGAGTAAGCGCATTATTCTTGAAAGAGTTCAAGAATAATTCCATTGTTAAATTATATCTAAGCATTGAGAAATGGATAGTAAATGTGATTTAATTATTATGAATAAAGTGAATTTGATTCATATTAGCTGAATGCATGAGAATGATAATCAATTGTAATTAAATGTGATTTAATTATTATGGATACGAATAATGTGGATAGCATTATCCAATTATTCATATATATATATTATAAATTGGATTTATAATATATTAGAGAGACACTATTGTGATTTATATTTGTTAATTAATTATTGATGTGAATTAAATTCACATTGGATGATTAATTGAAAATATAATTTACATTTTGTTTTAGGATGTGAATGTGATTCACATTTTTCAATTGCCATGATTGCAATATTCACAAGATAATTATGATCTATTTTTGTGATAATTTACAACAAGTGTTGTTGTAAATCATGAAGATATCATGAAAAAATGAGATCTCATGAGATAATGAGGAGATTGACCCATACACCACAAGAGGGTGGATGGCTACCAACCTCCATTAGGAGTATGGTGGTCGTCCCTCCCTTTTTAGGGATGAGGGCAATCTTCTCCTCCCTTATCTCCAAGGTCAAATTGATTTAATTTGAATTGATTTATATTGATTTATCAATATATATTAATCTAAAGTAAATTAATTATTAGTGTGTTTTCACAACAACATCATGGCCATTGAAAGAAACACAATTCAATCTCATCGTGTTGTCCATTGATTGAGATCCATCGACTCCCAAAACCCTATATAAAAAGAGGCACCCCTTACTCTTCGAAATATAACAACAACATCTCTCCATATCTCTCTCTCATTCTCATTCCAATCCTTCTCCTTCTTCTTGAGTGGTCGTCCACTCCTCTCATAGATAGAAGGCCGCCTCCATCGTTGCATCGCCGTTGTGTTGCCACTTCAATGACTCTTGGATCTTCGTCTTCTTTGATGCGTCTTGCTCATGAAGAAGGCATTCGATCTCGTGAGACGAGATCAAGAGATCCATTGATTGGATCATCGACTTGGATTGCGAGAAGCATGTGACTCATCTTTACGCTCACAAGCGTCTCCTCTGACGAATCGGACTTGAGATAAGAGGTCTCTTCGTTTAGAGACTTGATCACAACCACGCTTCAAGAGATAAACCTAATACTTGTTTGTGGTTTAGATGAAATGATCTGAGAAGTGTTCTTGGATCTTGTGGTTTCATCGCATTAAAAAATTTTAAATTATGTTGCCTCAAGCAATTAGTGTGGCTAGTCGCTTCCAATCGCATATGATGTGATTCTCACGCTTCCGTGATGTGCTTAATAATCTTCCTTATCCTTCAAAATATGTACATACATGTGATCTAAGATCAAAGAAAACAAAATGAAAAGTAAATTTTATCTTCAAGTTAAGTCACAAATGGTGAATGTGATGGCATGGGATCAAGGCATGGATGACCTTGGGGTTTTGGCTATGCTCGCTCAGCCATGGCGAGAAGCTCGAATGGCAGTCGGAGCAAACGTAGCATGGCCATCCTGACCATGGGTCTCACCATGCCAAAGGTAAGCATGGCCTACATCAATCCTACGTATCCCTATCACTAAAACTAGGAGAGGGCTGGGCCTTGGCCTATACATGGGTAGACAACTACTGCTCGCGATGGTGAAGAAGTATTTGAAGAACAAAAGAGTGACGATTCAGGTGGTTTATGAGGTGGTTTCAACTGCCAGATCTGGTGATGGATTTAGGGTGGAGATAGGTTAGATGGTTGGAATTAATCACCGAAGTTAGGGGAATGAAATGGCGTTAGCTATTAGTCGGGACAAGGTTGGTGAAATTGGGAGAAGCTAGAGTGGTTAGGTAGATTGTTGCCTAGGAAGTGAAAGGAGTCAGAGGTTGCCGATGTAGGCCAACCTTTGGATCTTGCGATCTAACTGCGGAGGACATGGACACAGGAGAAGATCTAGAGTGTCTGCTCATAGGAGATCAAGTAGCTCTTAAATGCATGAAAGTGGATGGTAAAGATGCACTATTTAGGGTGCATCTTACGGTCCTGTGAAAGAACTCAAGTCGTCTGGTCAAAAGATCAGATAGTCTGAAGGAAGAGCGGGTGGCGGAAATAGATACGAGCCACATGGCGGGCATCTGTGAAGACGTGGCCCAATCAGAAGTAAAAATGGAAAATAAAATATAATTAAAAATAAAATAGTTAGGAGATTGAATAAAGAAAAATGATGAACATGAATTTGTAGAATTCGATGAGATCTACAGCTTTCATGTAGAAGTCAAAAGAAATACATTCATATATACATATATAAAGGAATTTCAACTCGACCTTGACCTAATAAATAAAGAATTTAAGCTAAGCTCGTCCTCGACCTAATAAACAAAGAATTTAATTAGACGTTATCTTAATTAATGAGATCCCTGACATGTGTGTGTGAGTATAGAAGGCTCGATTTGATATATAATTCTAGATTTAGAAATTCTATGACTATAAGTTGATCCATGTGTTAATCAAAAGGAATTTCAACTTTCTAATTGTCGGACTCTCAATGTACATATAAATAAGAAGTATGACTTAGTGTTGACTACATTAGTAAGAGTATGCTCTCGATATCACCTAAAATTCCAATCTAAGAAGCTCTCTTTAGGACCCAACCCTCAACTCTAGGGAATAAATCTAGTCTTGCTTCAATCCATCATCTCTTTAGTTTGTCAAATTTAAAAGATATAGATGGGAGGCTAGATAATGGAGGGAAAATAGGTTGTGTCATTTATTTCTATCCTTCTCATTGGAACAAGGTTTCTCTCAAGTGCCAATACTCAACACACACACACAAAGATATATATATATATAATATTTTCCAATCAATGTGTCCATCGAAAGAGATTGAATTGTCTGTACTAGTTTTCATGGGAATACATCGGGGTGTCTTTTTAAAGTATCTAATATACTTGCACCCAGATATGCAGTACTGATAATGCGGGGCCCTTTTTGATGTACTAGCCGAAATCTAAAAAGCCTAAGATTTGGTTCAATTAGACACTTAAAAGGTTGGGAGCGCTTGCATTGAATATAAGCTCATATAATGTAGCTTTGTAATGTAATGAGCTTTTCATCATTTTCATTTTTTTGTGAGGGAACTTCCCTTCTTTTTGGATATCTCCACTTCTTTTATCAAGGATTGTCATACACTAATTAACTTATTAATTTCATATCATCACACCCTGGCACTTTAGGTCAAAGTCAAGATATAATATGAGAACCTTGTCCCATACTGGCTAAAATGCTGACATTCAGGTTTCATGAAGCCATCATTAATTTTATCTCATCCTCAGGCATCATATAAATCAAGTCCAAATTCAAGCCTCAAATCCAAGTCTCCTCAGTGATATCTCGGCTCATCTCAATCATGAATGTAGTCATGCATGTGAATGCTAATCAAATTCTGTAAAGGAGATTACGCAAGCATTATAGAATACATATCTTCTAACTCGAGAAGTTTGAATATTTAAGTCCAAAACCCTAATGATAAAGACAAGATAACTATAATTCTATAGACTCCTTAAACCCAGTGTCAAAGATCATCTCAAGCCTTGAGTGCATAGTGAAATTGTGAGAGAATAACACAAACTAATAAGATAAATTTTTTGTGATTATTATTTTTTAATTTATTTAATGAAGTTAAACAGTTAAGAAATTAATTATACTCAATTACGCCCTTAGGTATGAAAAGATTTTTGAAAACTTTCTACAACCATTGTCACATATATATAGAAATTTTCCAAACATTTTAAAAAGATTTTTAAAGCAAGAAAAATCCCATTTTTCAAATCGTAGTGAAATATTTTTCAAAACAATGTATAATAAACATAACTCAGCCATGGCCGGTCTCAAGCCCAGGTAAATGAGGAGGGATGCTTTAGATAGCCGAAAGCCAACGTAAAACAGTCGGAGATTTTTTTAAAAAAATACTAAGAAGTTGCCTCATGATAGTCAGATCTTTCTCAACATGGATTTAAACAAACATACAGATTTCATTGGGGCGTTCCCTACTAGCGATGCGTTGCATCGCCTGAATGCAATGAAAAATTGACAAGGGTCGCTATATCGCAGCCTGGATATAGTTCAAAGTTTGCAAGGGTTCTCATATGAGGAACATGCGGGTAATTAAGCTAGTTCTGTTGCATCACCTCCCGGATGCAATCCAAAATTTGCAAGGGTTCTCGTACAATGAATGTGTGTGAGTAAAGAAGTTAGTCCAAAAGAGATTACAACGGAAGTTACGGATTGGTAGTTGGAATATTGGCACTTTAACTGGAAAATTGATGGAGATAGTGGATACGATGGAAAGAAGGAAAATTTATATACTATGTCTTCAAGAGACTAAATGGTTTGGAGAGAAAGCAAAGAAGATCAAGAAGACATGCTTTAAACTTTGGTATTCATGTAAAGATAAAGGTAGAAACGGTATTGGGGTGGTTGTTCATAAGGATTTGAAGGATTGTGTGGTTGAGATGCAAAGATTCAGGGATCGGATTATTTTGCTAAAATCGGTGCTGGAAGAAGAAATTCTGAATATCATCTCAATTTATGCACCGCAAATTGTTTTATATGAAAGGACTAGACAAGCTTTTTGGGAGGATATGGATAAGAATTTACAAGGAATCTCACAAAAAGAGATGGTTTGCGCAGGTGGGGATCTTAATAGACATGTGGAAAAGATGCTTCAGGGTATGCTAGTATTCATGGAGGAACATGGTTTTGGGGATAGAAATAAAGAGGGAAAAGTTATTTTGGATTTTGTAACGGCATACGATCTTTTCATTGCAAACACTCTCTTCAAGAAGAGGGAGAAGCATTTAATTACTTATAAGAGTGCACCAACTAGAACACATATAGATTACTTTACGTTGAAGAGAAGAGATCGGTTGTGTTGTAAAGACTACAAAATAATCTCAGGAGATAGTTTTACAACCCAACATCGCTATTAGTTTTTGATGTACAATTAAAAGGGTTGGTAAAGAAAAGGAGGGTTCCTAAGATCACTAGAACTAGATGGTGGAATCTTCCACTGAAGCAATCAAGCTTCAGGGAGAAAGTTTTAGAAGACTTATCTTGGGATTGTAGCGGAAGTGCAAACAAGATGCGGGAGTCAGTAGCATCTTGTATACGAAAGGTAGCCAAAGAGATGTTAGGCGAGTCAAAGGGAGGAGCTCCAGGTCAAAAGAAAGCTCGGTGGTGCAGAGAAGTGGTACAAGAAAAGATAAAAATTAAATGATCATGCTTTAAAGCTATGTCTAAGGATAGAACAGAGGAAACTGTTACAAATTACAAATTAGCAAAGAAGGAAGCAAAGAAGGCGGTAAGCAAAGCTAAGTTAAAAGCTTATGAAGTTTTGTATAAAAATCTCGACTAAAAGGAGGGGCAGAACGATATATTCAGGTTGGCCAAAGAAAGAAAAAGAAAGACCATAGACCTTTCTCAAGTGAGATGCATTAAGGATGAGGATGGTCACGTGCTTGTTACTCAGAAGGATATAGAGACTAGATGGGAGCAGTACTTCCATAAACTTTTCAT
Organism: Ottelia alismoides; assembly: GCA_037367405.1. Taxonomy (NCBI): domain Eukaryota; kingdom Viridiplantae; phylum Streptophyta; class Magnoliopsida; order Alismatales; family Hydrocharitaceae; genus Ottelia; species Ottelia alismoides. Next base: position 1,464,261 of record JAZKJV010000718.1, on the reverse strand, counting down.
TGGAGAAGGAAATAGAGAAATTACTTTGGGTGATCTAGCTAGTAGTGAAAGTAACTTGAATCGTGCAAGCTATAGACAGATACAAAAAAAGGAAGTAGATGAGGCTTTAAAGGTTATAAGATCCGAGAAAGGTTTAGGACCGGATGACATCCTTGTAGAAGTATAGAGAGTTTTAGGTGAGTGTGGTTTAACTTGGCTTACGAATCTTTTCAATGTTATTTAACAAAGCAAGAAAATACATGAATATTGGAGGAGGAGTATCATGGTTCCTCTTTATAAGAATAAAGAAGACATTCAAAATTGTTCAAATTTCATAGGTGTCAAGCTAAAGAGTCACACTATGAAAATTTGGGAATGTATGATCAAAAGAAGGTTGAGGCAAGTTTCCAACGTAAAAGAAAACCAATTCGGATTCATGCTAGGTCGCTCAACTATTGAAGTCATCCATTTGCTGAGGAGAACAATGGAGATCTATAGATCTAAAAGGAAGAAACTCCATATGATCTTTATTGATTTGGAGAAGGCTTATGATTTTGTCCCACAGGAGATATTACGGAGAGTTTTAGAGAAGAGGCAAGTACTTGTCCTATACATAATGTCACGCCCCGATCCCCTATGCCCGACACAACTGGGTTTAATTGGAACGTGATGCAATAACCTATTGCCCAACAATCTACCAAGGGAAGAAATGCAATAGAGCAGAAAAAAAATCTGATTCCCAGACATAAAAAACATAGAGACACAAAGACAAACTTATAGATATATATGTATCCCAGAAAATTATAATTGTGACTTTCCATGAGTTTCACATACAAGTTGTTCTTACAAGTTTGAAAAAAAATGAAAGTTTGGAAGTTAGTCACTATATCTACCTCTATGCTAAGGAGGTTAGAACTCAAAAATAGTGTTCATAGCATTAAGGAGTTACCAAAAATTTGCATCCCTCACAGAAATCACAAAAATCAAACAAAAATACATTTCCCACGACGTCAGCATCTTCTCATCATTCATCATTTGGTGGTGGGTGTTGATGACAGTAGTGAATCATCATCTCTACCCTCGAAGTGAGGTTGGCCATTATTGTCATGGTCTCCCACAGCATGACCAGGATCCTCTTTCCTCCTCCTGAATGAGGTACGAGGAGGTAATGTTTGGCTTGCTAACCTCTTAAGGAGTTGCTGACATGATGGTCAGTGGGTGATTTGGGTGTGCTGACGCAGGACGTGGGAGGAGATGGTGTCGTGTTGGTCTGGTAGACTTTTGTGTTGTAATACGTGTTTTGGCCATCATCTGAGTTGGGTTGACAACTAAGGAGGTGAGCAAGGCTCGGCGAGAACATATAAGAGATATAATATGATGAAAAATAGAGTTTTATAGTCTACCATTTGGTGGGGATTTTCTTTTTTTTCTTATGTTTTTTTCTCTTTTTCCTTCTAAAGTATTTAATCGGTCTGTAATGACTTTTCTTCCATTACCAATCTTTATAATATTAGTTATGATAGTTGTTGTTGAACATATTATGTAACTCATCTGAGGAATTCCTTAGTGGTTAAGATAACTTGTAGCAAGCAGGTATCCTAATCTACTAGCGGTCCTTTGATTTGTTAACCCTCAAGTATATAGCGCATGTCCATTACTTGGACGAAATGAGAAGTTGTCACTTCTCGAGTGACTATCCTCGTAGTCACTCTATTCTCATTTGTTTTCCAGGCCCTGAACTTTTCTTGCGACAGTCACAGATTTATATCAGGTAGGTCACATCATCGTGTGCTATACCATGAGTTTCGATCCAAAGTATCTACCCTGGCCGTTAGGGAGCGAAGTCCCAAGTTTCTCTTATTCCATTCTTATTCTCTTTTTCTTCATGTTTTTCATATTTTAGCATCACAAAGCTCTATCCTAAAATCATATACAACTCCCAGTGTAGAGGATTCTCATTGATTTTTCCCATATGTCCTATTGTTATCTTACATTTAGTTTTTTTAAAAAAATATAATATAATACAACAACCTAATAGACAACCAACTCAGTAAGAGAAATGGTAGAGATATTATTTAATTCAAGGATCCTTACATCGAGTATGGGTAGCGTCCTTTAATCCCTCGAGGCAACCAAATTCGACTTTGTTGCAAGTATTAATTATAACTATGTTATAATAAACTAAACTATTGAAGAACGGAAAGTTCAAGATGAAAAACTCTACGTGGTATCTTATTCCCCTTATACCCATCCTAACAATCCTCTACTCCACTACCTTTCGTAAAACATAAATGCTTGTATAGATTAATGTAAATATGATCTATGGTGGAAAAATCTTCAAATTGAAGATGATCTTCTTAAAATCCACATCAAAATTACATCCACTTTTTCATCAATATTTACATTCATACATATATGTTTCCTATAATCATTAGCACTTCACATCTAATATTTTCCCCACCTATTTCTATAAGTATACTCCGTCGATATTTCTACAACTCTCATAATATTGTTCATCTTCTCATTTTTTTCTTCAAATCATCAAACTCCTAGCCCTCAAAGAACTCTTAAATTCACATATATATCCCCGCATTTATCTCTTCCAAGTGGTATCTTTTATCATACCACATCTCCCTTACATCTCACATTCTCTCATCCAGATGGATTATTAGCCATTGTTTAAGCTCTTATACTCAATAATATTAACATAACCTTATGACCATCATATGACCAACAAGAATGTAAGCTTATTCCACTATCATTCCCTTACAAAGACAAAGAAAAACATGCATGCAACTTAATTTCAGCATGTTGTCCACATTGCTTTTTGAACAAAAATTTTAATCTTCATCCATTTCAAATGAAAAATAAAATCAAATTCTAACACCATTAATAACATTGTCCCAACAACAAATATTCACTATAATGACATCAATCCTACGTTATTTATATGCCGAGCAAGTCTGGGGTCGACCACAGGGAGGCAAAGGAACAATTTCAGGTTTAAATCGAAAATTTAGATCTTGATTTCCAAATGTTTTTTTAATTTTTTTATGCAAAAATAAATGCCAATGCAAATGCGGCTGAATTAAGACTCTAAGAAAACACACAACAAGGTCAAATTAATTTGAATGTCAAATCAGTTCAATTCAGCCAAATTATATTTTTCCTATAATCCTAATCCAGAGATGAATGCGAGACACAATTTTTTGAATTTTTAGGATTAAAACGCAACAACTAAAAATGCACACATTTCATGGGCATTTTTGTAATTTTTCACACAAACACTAAGCAATAATCATGAAAAATTTACTGGAATGAAAACATGATGCAAGGATACTACAGTAATTTTTTGGAATTTTTTGACAAAATATGAATTTTTTATGTATTTTTTAGTGGAAACAGAGTGACAGTGAGTAATTAATTCCTAATTAATCCACAATATCAAATTAATCAAAGTGCGAATTATCTCAAATATATATATTTATATGTGGAATCAAGGAGACTTTAAATTTTGCGAAAAGGATGTATGTGGGTTTAATTAAAAATCAAATACGAAAATCACTCTATAATTTATTTCAGGCACAAGATAACTCCACTTTAGATGAATTTGGACAATATCTCAATCACATATGAAGGCATCATTCCTAATTTTTGTGGAATTTTTAGAGCAACCATGTGTGAGATATGAACTTAATAACACAGAATAGGTAAAATATGCAGAATTTCAGTTAAACAATTTTAATTAATTACCCACAACTCACAAAAATACAAATAAATATTCAGAAGTAGACAATGAGTTGCTCAACACAATGGCATTTTTCATTGACTAAAATGATGCAAGGTTTATATCCAAATTAATGTACAAACACATGGTTGTCTATGCAAAATCCGTAAGCAATATAAACAAACAACTATATACAAGGACCTTCTTGTAATTACAGAAACTTAAGATGAAATATATGAAATTTTTACAATAAAAAAAGGTAAAGAAAACCTTTCTTCTTCTCCCTGGGAGGGCACGAAGGTGGAGAAGAACCCAAAAGGGCCGGACGGTGGCGCAGCGCGCGGCGGTGGCGCGGGGGGGGGGGGGGGGGGGGGGGGGGACGACGGCTTGGACGGCATGGGTGGCAGAGATGGAGATGTACGGCGGCGGCCGGCGCAGGCCCGCGGCGCTCGCGCGGCCGCAGCTGAGCGGGATGCGGGCGGCGGCCTGGCGGTGTCAGAGGGCGGGGTGGCCGACGGCTGCTGGGGGGTGGCCGGCCACCTCTGTTGCGTGTGCGTGGGGCCGACATTGTGGGGCGGCAATAGCCGCTGCTCCTTCCAACTTTTTTGTTATTTTTTGTTTTGCTGCTGTAATTTTTTTATTTTAATTTTTTTATATTTTTTTAAATTTTCTTAAATAGGAAATAAATGTGGATATATACAAAATGGGAAGAGGATGAATTGGTGGTGGTGATGATATAAAAAAAGGAAACAAAATATTAGATAAAGGAAAATAACAAGAGAAATGAGAAGAGATACTTACCTGATTCTTCGCCGGATTAGCGGAGCAGCTACGCTGGACTAATGTCGTCGTTTCGATCCAATTGGAGAAATAAATATGAAGAGGCTATGTGAGCTCGATGGAGAACTCGTGATGCGGCGATGGTGGTCGCCGCGGATCTCGCCTGAAGGAGGTCGTCGCTTGAAGAAGATGATAAGCCGCTGTCACCGATACCACGTTCCAAGCTCCCTCTTTTTCTATAAGAATGGCGGATAGGAAAAAATGAGGATGTACAAATGAATATAAAGAGAAGAGAAAGGGAGGTTAGATAGGTGGTGGAGTTGAATGAGAGGTTATATTATTGGTGGAGTTGAATGAGAGGTTAGAAAAATGGTGGAGTGGAATGAAGGTTGAAAGAAGACTTGGAGGTTAATGGAGGAAAATGGAAGTTATTGTAGAGAATATGAATTTAAATAATAAACTAAATAATGATATAAAGTAGGATACTAAAATACAATAAAAATAAAGATACGAACAAGAGTGGAGAATTTACAAAAGAAGATATACCACATGTACATATTTTTCGTTTGCTTTTCTTTTTATAATTTTTCTATCTTTTTAATAGTAGTTATGTACAACAGGAAAATATAATAAAATACTACAATCAAAATACAACACCACCATGATTTTTTGTATTTTTAATAATTAAGAACGATAAAATAAAAAATGAAGAAAGAATGAACATATACATAATATACAATGTACATCTAGGTCCCAAAATCTAACTTTTGCAAATGAGCTCCGATTTTAATGAAACTACTTCCATTGGATAGATAATTTTCTAACTTGAACTTTAAAAGTGAGTTTGGTGAATTTGGAGTTCATATGGAGCGGAAATTTGGCTTGGAAGTTGGTCTTTACGGCTTTTTCCCTTTGGGATCTAGGAGCATTTTTTGAGGTAAAATTTGTTTTGTATTTTTGTATTATTATATACATAGTTATGAACAAGTTGGAGAAAGAATTAGCCAAAAAGGAGTTGAATTGAAATTATTAAAAATACATGAAGTTTTGGACTATTTACATGTGAAAAACTCCTTTATTTTTGTGGCTTTTTATTGTTAATTTATTTTGTACATTCTAATATACAATAATTAGTGTGTTTTATTTACACGAGTTATTTTGTTAATTTATTGATTTTATGGACATTTTTCTGGGATTTTACTCAGGGATTTTGCTAAGATCAAGATCTTGAGATGATGAATCGTGGATTCATCAGTTATCATCCATTCTTTTACCTTAATTACACAAACCCCTACATGGGTTTATATAATGCAAGGATAAAACCTCATGATCTTGATCCACCATTATATTTTTACCCGAGTTTTTCTTCAAGTTCTATTCCTTTATCACCTATTTTCACTTCTAAACTAGATCATACACTCATCTCATAATATGAATCCAAAAAAATCCGAAATTTTATTTCCTATTTTATCTTAACTCTAAAATCACATCAAAATCCTAAGGCCCCCAAATCAAACTCAAGACAACAAAATCGTCTAGACAGTTTACTCAAAATACAAAGGGGTGTGGTTTAGATCCTTACCTTATCTCCTTTTCTTCCTTCTTCTCTTCTTTTCCTCTTCTATCTTCATCTTTCCTTCTCTCCCTCTCTGCTTCTCTACTGGCGGAAACGACGAAGCTTGGAATGGGCGTTTGAGTCCTGCCTGCTTTTCCCTTTTACATTTGGGTGGGAAAATTGCAAGGATACCCTTGCAATCCCACCCCCAATCAAAAAATCTTTTTCTTTGATTGTAACATTCTACGCCCTTAAGAAATTTTATCCTTGAAATTTGACATATCTAGGATGATAAACAATGATGGATACTTTGGCGCATCTCTTCTTCGAGTTCCCATGTAACTTCACCACCTTTTCGATCTCTCCATAGGATCTTTTCTAGCTGCAACGTCTTTTTGCAAAGTTTCTTATCCATTTTATCTATGATCTCAACCGGTTTCTCTTCATATGGCTCCAAATGTAAATCTTCATACTGAATCACATGGCCACCATCTGCAATAAACTTTCTTAGGTTTAATATGTTAAAGACATTATGCACATCAAATTGGTGTGGTGCGAGTGCCAACCTATAAGCCACTGGTCCTACTCGTTCGAGTATCTCAAAAGGACCAATGCATCTTGGTTTTAGCATTCCGTTGATTCCAAATCTTAGGGTGTCTTTCGTAGGAGATACCTTGATGAACATCGAATCTCCAACACTGAATTCTATGTCTCTCCTTCGGCTGTCACAATATATCTTTTGATGGCTTTAGGTTGCTAGTAGCTTCTTCTTGATCTTCATGATCACATCGGTGGTCTCTTGAACCATCTCAGGTCCCCACATTCTCCTTTCTCCTATTTCAGTCCAACACAAGGGAGATGTACATCTCCTACCATATAGAGCTTCATATGGTACCACTCCTATTCTAGAATGGTGGCTATTGTTGCAAGTGAATTCAATTAATAGAATGTGAATGTCTCATACTCCTTTCCATTCTAACATACATGAATGCAACAAATCTTCTAATGTTTGGATAGTTCTCTCTGTTTAACCATCTGTTTGAGGATGATAAGCACTATTGATATTCAATCTTGTTCTGAGTGCCTTTTGCAATTCTTTCCAAAATTTTGAGGTAAAACGAGGATATCTATCAGATGTGATCTTCTTAGGTACCCCATGTAGGCGAACAATTTCATTGATATACGAGCTCGCAAGTTTTAGAAGTGTATATGTAAGCTTGATAGGAAGGAAGTGTGCTAATTTGGTTAGTCGATCCACTATGACCCAAACAGCATCATGTCTCAAGAGTGTACGAGGTAAACCAACCAAAAAATCCATAGATATGCTTTACCACTTCCACTTAGGAATTTGAAGTGGTTGCAACAATCTTGAAGGTCTTTGGTGTTCAACCTTTACTTGTTGGCAAATTAAACAACACTTAACGAATTAGGCAACATCTCTCTTCATATCATCCCACCAAAAATCTTCCTTTAAATCTTGATACATTTTAGTGCTTTCAGGATGGATCGTTAACCTCGTGCAATGAGCATATGACAGCATCTCTCTTTTTAGCCCTTCATCATTGGGTATACACAATCTCCCTCGAAAGGTTAATGCTCCATCCTTTGTAATGAAAATCCTCAAGATGACCATCCCTTATCTTGTTTCTCATCTTTTCCAACTTGACATCTTGCCTCTGAGCTATTATCAAACGTTCAAGCAAATTATTCTTCACTTTTCTGGAAACTGTTACAGTTTTTAATTTTCCCGTAGGAAGCATAGGTCCCCAACTACTTACTTCTTCAATCATATCCCACTTCAAGACTTGCAATTGAGCTAATATTAAGGGTGGCTTCCGACTAAGAGCATCTGCAATGACATTTGCTTTTCTCAGTTGGTATAGGATTGTGCAATCATAATCTTTTATTAGATCCAACCACCTTCTTTGTATCATATTTAACTCCTTCTGAGAAAATAAATATTTCAAGCCTTATGATCAGTATAAATTTCGAACTTTTCACCATAGAGATAATATCTCCAAATTTTCTAAAAAATGAAAAAACTATTGCAGCTAATTCCAAATCATGAGTTGGATAGTTTCTTTCATGATTATGCAACTGCCTCGAAGCATATGCCACTACCGACCATTCTGCATAAGTACACATCTCAGTCCTTGATGAGAGGAATCACTGTAAACAACAAATCCTCCACTTCCCGAAGCGATGGCCAACACAGGGGCTGATGTCAATCTCTTCTTAAGTTCTAAGAAATTTTCTTCGTATTCTTTGGTCCAAATAAAAGGAATCTCCTTTCGAGTAATCTTGGTAATGATCAATGTAATTGAGAAAAGTTCTTGATAAATCTTCGGTACTAGCCCGCTAATCCCAAGAAACTTCTAATTTCCGTTACTATCTTCTGACATTCCCATTTCAAAACTGCTTCAACTTTGTCTGGATCTACAGAATTCCATTTCCTGATACGACATGCCCAAGGAATGCAACTTCTTTCAGCCAGAACTCGCATTTGCTGAACTTTGCAAATAATTGGTGTACTCGTAAGGTTCCCAAAACAATTCATAAGTGCTCTTCATGTTGGGATTCATCCTTAGAATAGATGAGCACATCATCAATGAAAACCATGATGAATTGGGTTAAGTAAGCTCAAAAAACTCGATTCATCAAGTCCATGAAAGTTGTCGTAGCATTAGTTAATCTGAATGGCATCATCAAAATTCATAATGCCCACTACGTGTACGAAAAGTTGTCTTGGGTACATCTTTTGGCCTAACTCTCAACTGATGGTATCCAGAGCACAGGTCAATCTTAGAAAAGACGCATGCACCTTGCAACTGATCGAATAGGTCATCAATACAAGGTAAAGGGTACTTGTTCTTTATAGTTGCTTTGTTCAACTAACGATAATCAATGCATAACCTGAGTGATCCATCCTTCTTCTTCTTCACAAATAGAACTGGTGCACCCCAAGGAGAAGTACTAGGCCTAATGAACTCCTTCTCGAACAATTCATGAAGTTGACTCTTCAACTCTCGCAATTCAGTTGGAGCCATATGATAAGGAGTAAAAGATATCAAGTTGGTTCCAGGAATTACGTCGATCGTAAATTCGATCTCTCGATTAGGAGGAAGTCCAGGTAATTCTTTCGGAAAGATATCTTGAAACTCCTGAATGACTGGAACGGTGCTTATGTCCTTTTCGTCTTTAGATGGAAGAGTAACACATGCTAGATATCCTTGACAACCATTATTGAGCAATTTCCTTGCTTGTAGTGATGTGATTCTACGTAACAATTTGTCCTCTAACTTTCCTACAAATTCAAATACTGGTTCGCTTGGAATGTTAAAGATCATTGTTTTCTCACGACAGTCAACGATTACGTGATGCTTCGATAACCATTCCATCCCAAAGATCACATCAAAATCCATCATCCCAATAACCATTATATCGACATGTAGCTCTCGTCCTCCAATTATAATTGAGCATCCTTCGTAAATGGTGTCAGTTACAAACAATTGTTCTCCAGGGATTGATATTAAGTAAGGTTCCTTTAATATGTTTGGTTTACGTTGAATATTAGATGCAAATTCCAACGATATAGAAGAATGTGTAGCTCCTAAATCAAATAGGGCATGAACCATAATTTCATCAACTACAATCATACCTCACACCACATAATCATATGCATTTGATTCTCTCATGGAGAGATTATAAGCTCGTCCAGTTACTCAATCCGCATTTGATCCAGCATAACTCCCAGATTGTTATATTCTTGGGCAGATTTTCTTTCGGTGCCCTGTCTGTCCACAGATATAACATGTCATGTTCCTCCAGCATGCTTCAAAATGTTGTTTCCCACATGATTGACATGTCGGCTTCTCTGAACTCGTTCCTCCCACAGACTTTTCACGATCTCTATAAGGCTTGGATGATTTTGGGTTAGAATGTGATACATTCTCAAAACATTGCTTGCTCAATGATGTTGACTGCATGGGGTGAAACCGACGATCTTTCCTTGACTGAAACTTGTCCTTATTGAAGGCATGACCTTGTTTCTCCATTCTCTTCTACAACGTAGCTCATTCTGTTCTTGTTCGTGAATCCTTGTTCTGTTAGCAACTTCTGCAACAGTTTTAGCCATAACCCTACAACAAGGCTACGAATGGATGGCCTCAGACCTTACTCGAAGCGCCATTTCTTCTCCTTCTCAGTGGGTACAGGTTCTTTTACAAAGCGAGCCAATTCCAAGAATCTAATTTTGTATTCATCGACCTTCAGTGATCCTTGACGTATGTTGAAAAATTCCAACTTCTTCTCTTCCCTCCAAGTCTCAGGGTAGTATTGCTCGCTAAAAATCTCAATAAATTTATTCTAAGACATCGGATGTTCTTCCTCAGAGTAAACAGATCTCCATCATTGCTCTGCATCTCCGTCAAAATGAAAGGTGGCAAAAGAGACCCAACAGTGTTTATTCAAACTCATGAATATGAATATCTTTGTCATCTTCCGGATCCAATTCTCAGCCAATGTAGGATCACCATCCCAGTGAAAGATGGTGGCTTCAATCTTCGAAATGCCTCAAAGCGCTTGTCATGAAATTCTCCTCCCCCATCATCCTCTTCATCTCCTTTGTATGACTCTATTGGTGAATTAGACATTTCCTCCTCTTCATAACTTTCGATAGATTCCTCTTCTGTATCATTTAATATATTTTGTGAATTTCGCTCCCTTCTTCTAGGTCATTCAAGTCGACCCTGGATGGATTCTTCATCATCTTGCTCAACTTTTGATACTTCCTAGTATATATCAGGTATAGCACGTGGAAGTCAGGACTCCAAGTCATCAAGTCTATTTATCATCTCTATGAATTGTTGCATCTAGGTCCTCCATCCATGACGACTACCACCAGAATTCGCATTTTGCATCCTCTTCCTTAGCAATATTTTCTAAAAAACCAATTACTTGATTAGGATAATCAAAAGAATTTTCCAATGTGATGAGAAAAATCCTACTTTAGAGAGTATAACATCTCCATAGCTCTATTTATTCAAATTCTTAGGTAAATTAGGGCAACCTAGGCTATGATACCACTTCTATCACACCCTGAACCTATATGCCTGACACAGTCGGGTTTGGTCGGAACGTGATGCAACAACCTATTGCCCAACAGTCTACCAAGGGAAGACATGCAATATAGCAGAAAAAATCTGATTCCCAAACATAAAAAAATAGAGACACAAAGAAAAACTTATAGATATATGTATGCCAGAAAACTATCATCATGACTTTCCATGAGTTTCACATACAAGTTGCTCTTAGAAGTTTGAACAAAAAGTTTGGAAGTTGGTCTCTATATTCACCTCTATGCTAAGGAGGTTAGAACTCAAAAAATATTCATAGCATTAAAGGGTTACCAAAAAGTTACATCCCCCATAGAAATCACAACAAACCAAACAAAAATACATTTCCCATGAAGTCAACATCTTCTCATCATTCATCATTTGGTAGTTGGTGCTGATGAAGACAGTGAATCATCATCTCCAACCTCGAAGTGAGGTTGGTCATTACTGTCATGGCCTCCCACAGCATGACCAATATCCTCTCTTCCTCCCCCTATATGAGGTATGGAGAGGCAATACTTGGCTCGCTAACCTCTTGAGGAGACACTGACATGATGGTTGGTGGGTGATTTGGGTGCGTCGGCGCAGAACATGGGCGGAGTTGGCGTTGTGGTGATCAAGGTAGACTTTCGTGCTGTAATACGTGTTTTGGCCATCAACTGAGTTGGGTTGTCAACTAAGGAGGTGAGCAAGGCTCATCGAGAACATATGAGAGATATAATATGATGAAAAATAGAGTATTATAATCTACTGTTTGGTGGGGGTTTCTTTTTTTTGTCTTTTGTTTTCTTTTTCTCTTTCCTTCTATGGTATTTAATCAGTCTGTATCACTTTTCTTGCATTACCAATCTTCATAATATTGGTTATGATAGTTGTTGTTGTTGAACATATTATGTAACTCATCTCGGGAATTCCCTAGTGGTTAAGATAACCTGTAGCTAGCAGATATCATAACCTACTAGCGATCCTTTGATTTGTTAACCCTCGAGTGTATAGTACATGCCCATTACTTGGATAGAGTGAGAAGTCGTCAATTCTTGAGTGACTATCCCCAGAGTCACTCCTTTCTCATTTGTTTTCCAAGCTTGAACGTTTCTTGTACAATCACAGATTTATATCTGGTGGGTCACTGATGAAGCCACATTTCATCATCTTTATTCTATCATTTTGGCATCAAAAACCCTAGCAAATACGTGTAAATAGCATTAAATTTAGCATCTTAGCATTCATGCATGAACATGTAAATAGTGTATAAAATATTGTAATTAAAGCCAAAATTATATAATAAATAAAAAAGAAAAAGAATAAAATATTGTAAATATTTTATGACCCGAAACCCCGAGACCTAGGAATCTTGATGAATAGGTCGACAAGGAATAAAGTAGGGGGAGATAAGGGTCAAAATACAATAAAAATACCCTTTTATGTTACTCATTCTTTATTCATTTTGGGACCTATTTTTGGTTCCACTTTTTATACCTCCAATAAAGAAATTTTGTACATGAAAGTTGTAGATAATTTAATAAATAAAAATACAAAATTGATTTCATTGAAAAATAATGTACAGATAAAAAGTTTTGGTCTGAATAAGATTCCAGAACTCCAACTTCCCAGACCTGTGTCTTGCAAATAAAAACTCGAAATGTACCAAACTCACTTTAATTGTATATAGCTTAAAATAATCTATTTAATGGAGGTGGTTTCGTATTTTTCGGAGTTACGGTTTGAAAGTTGAGTTTTGGACCCCTATTGTATACTTGTACATATTAAAATATTCAATTTATTATTTATTCATTATTTATATAATTTCATATTTTTATAATTTTGTAAATATTATTTATAATATACTTGTGTATTAAAATAGGAATAAAAACTCAAATAAAACACAAAATAAAAATACATGTATAGAGCACATAGGTATAATACATGTATACTTTATATTTTTATTTTTTTAAATATACAAAACACATCAGAAAAATAAAATAAAAATATAATTCAGTGCATAAAAGTATTTTATAATTTTATAAAATAATAAACATAATTAAATAAATTAAAAATACCAAATAAAAGTAAAACACTAAAATATATAGGTAATATACCTATAAAGGGTATAAAAAGGAACTTGTAATTTTATACCTCATAAAATTAATTAAAAATTAGAATAAAATACTTTATAAAATAATAAACATATTTTATTTAATAATCAAAATTTAATTAATTCATTTTCTATTTTAATTTGAATTTACAAAATCTTTTTCAAGGATTTTTCCTGGTTGATCCACGTGGACCAACCAGGAGACGGCCCCAGTTGACCTCGGTCAACTGGTCGTCCTCCCCCATGTGCCTGTGTCAGAGCCTCGTTTGACCCCATGTTCGTGGATTTTTTGAGGTTTCTCGTTGCACCATTTCATGACGATGATTTGACAACTTTTTCTCCTCGATTGTCCCTCTTGCTCGCCCAACGTCTATCTCGAGGATTGGATCACTGTGGCACTCGATACGCCTTGGTCTTTGGAGCGCCTCAGTCACTGAGTCAAACCACATAAGAATGGAGCCCGACCTTCCTTTGAATTTTTGAACGTCTCCCTCCATATGATTAGCTTCTCTCTCATTCCCAAGAGCAAGGAGGAAGTGACAGGTCTTCTTTGCAACCTTCGAGAGGGTCGAGCGACGCCTGAGGCGCTTCCACGACCTCCCCCAACTCCAGCGGTCGACGTACCCTTCCCTCTGGTGATACACCGTCGAGGCAGCCCCCATTCCACTTTATTTTGTTCGCATTTTATTCGCAGTACTTCTAGGATCAAAAGCCCTCAAGAAATTTCACTTTCCATCGAGTGAATCACGCTACCCATCAACCTCGCTGGAGCGCACCTCTGGCCGACCACCTCCACTTCGTCTCGTGCCACCATTCCACCACCGCGGGACCCATGCACTTTGCCCTGGGTCCTCTCACCCATTTTTGCAGGTACTTGGACCACCACGAACGCTGGGGGGTCATTTTGACCCTCGCCGGAGACGCACGAAGACTCCCAGCTCCGCCGACGTCCCCAGCGAGCCTCGGCCACCGCTGAGGTGTTTTGGACCTCCTCGCGCATAGAGGAAGCTCCCAGGAGGCCGCAGCTCCATTTTGAAGCCCAAAAGCCACCGGAGGATGGAGATCAGGCTCGGGGAAGTTCGCCTCGCCGGCGTTCTTCCCCGTTCTTCCTCCGCGTCTCCCAGCCGTCGGATCGAGCCGCGCCTCCAGATTGAGTACCAGCCGTTGGATCACATCGATCTCCCACCGTCAGATCTTTATCCAAAGATCTAATCTTCGACGTCCCACGCGAAGCGTCATCGTCCGTCAGATCAACGCCACGTGTCAAGTGAAGGACTCCAGGCCATTGGATCGCGCGCGAGGGGTATTTTGCAACTTTTACCCCGCGGATTTTTTTATTTAATATTTAGTCATCAACTTTCATAGGCAGTTTAAAAAGTTTTGTAATATTTATAACCAGACCCCCGAACTTTTACTATTTTCACTTCAGTCCAGGCCACGTCACCTCACATGACCAGTTCACGTGAGGCACGGGGCATTTTGCACGGACACCCTCCATGGTTTTCTTATTTTGTCTAGGACCAGAAACTTTTGTATTAAGTGTAAAAGTTTTGGTAATTTTGCATGTGAGCCCCCAGGGATTTTGAAAATTACAGTTGGATCCTTCCCAAGCGCGTGCAAGTCACGCGCTGGGGTGTGTATTTTGCACCTGTACCCTTGCGGGTTTGGATATTTGTGATTGGTCCGTTAAATTGAATATTCAGTATTATATTTTGTGTGAAACTTGCACTTTGGCCCTTGATTGTTTGCTTATTTGCATTTATACCCTTGCTAATAGTGTAGTTTCTTGATGTTGTCTCTATTTATTTCATGCATCTATAAATTGCTAAAAATCACCAAAACATTATTGTAGGCTCCTGTTTACTTGCACTTTCAAGCTATATTTTTGCATTGCATTTTTATTGCATTTTTATATTTATTAAAAATCAAAAACATGCATTTTAAGCATTATTTGCATTAGAAAATCCATAAAAATTATAAAAACGTTTTAAAAATTACAAAAAAATATATTTTGCTTGTCTTATTATATTTTAGAGTCAGTCTAAAAACCACTAAAAATTCAAAACAAAAACCTTAAAAATTAGAAAACACCAAAAAACTTCATAAAAATCTAAAAAATTCTAGAAAAACCCTAAAAATATAAACTCAGTATCTGTAGTTTCCCATTTTATCTCCTTTATTTTAAAATTAATTTGGGAAAATTTTGTTACTGTTTGATATTTTTCATTCCCATTTTACTTTCAGCCAACAAGTTTATTCACAGTTTTCTTTATTTTGACTTTTAAAAATGCCAAAAATATTCTGAAAAATCCCTAAAAATCACAAAAATAGTAGAAAAACATAAAAAGACCAAAAACAATTTATTTTCTGATTTTTGAGCATTTTGTCTATTTTTATAAATACCTTATACCCTCTTTCCTTATATTGTATATATATCCTATTATTGAAAAAGAAAATACAAAAATATAAAATATAAAAAGAAAATTATAAAATCAGAAAATAAACAAAATTAAAAATAAAAAATAAAAAAAATATAAAACTAAAAACCAACAAAAACATTTGCATCTTGTAGACAATTAATCACATCACTTTTTGCACACTTGTTGATCTATCCTGCCTTGCTCCCTGTGTTCGAACTCTCTACATACTTACACCTATACATTATTTATGTAGAGTTAAAAATAAATTTGACTCCGCATTTTGTTTTTCATTATTTGATATTTGATTGTGGGTTCATTGTTGATTAAATACGGAATTTTGAAGTGGTCAACACACCGACTGTTGATTTGCCTTGTGAATCAATACGACCGCTCTCGATTACGCGTTTATCAGTCACCTCATCTTGTACTATACCACAAGTTTCGATCCAAAGGATCTACCCTGGCTAGTAGGGAGCGAAGTCCCAAGTTTCTTTTATTTCACTCTTATTCTTTTTTTCTTCATCTTTTCATATTTTAGCATCCCAATGCTTTATCCTAAAATCATCTACATCTCCCAATGTAGAGGTTCCCATGGATTTTTCCTATATGTCCTAATGTTATATTACATTTAAACATTCAAAAAATATAATATAATACGACAACCTAATAGACAACCAACTCAGCAAGAGAAATGGTAGAGATATCATTTAATTCAAGGAAATCCTCACCTTGAGTATGGGTAGCGTCCTTTAATCTCTCAAGGCGACCAAAATTCGACTTTGCTGCAAGTATTAATTATAACTATGTTATAATAAACTAAACCATTGAATAACGAAAAGTTAATTATTAAAAACTCAACGTGTGATCTTAATCCCCTTATCTCCATCCTACCAATCCTTTAGTCTACTACCTTCCGTAAAACATATATTCTTCTATAGACTAATACAAATATGATCTATGGTGGAAAAATCTTCAAATTTAAGATGATCTTCTTAAAATCACACCAAAATTAAATCTACTTTTTCATCAACATTTACATTCATACACATATGTTTCCTATAACCGTTACCACTTCCCATCTAATATTTTCCTCACCTATTTTCATAAGTATACTCCATTGATATTTCTACAACTCTCATAATATTGTCCATCTCCTCAATTTTTTCTTCAAATCGTCAAACTCCTAACCCTCAAAGAACTCCCACATTCACACATATATCCCCACATTTATCTCTTCCATGTGGTATCTTTTTATCATACTACCTCTCCCTTACATCTCCCACTCTCTCACCCCAAATGATTTATTATCCACTGTTTAAGCTCTGATACTCAATAGTATTAACATAACCTTATGACCATCATACAATCAACAAGAATGTATGCTTATTCCACTATCATTCCCTTACAAAGACTAAGAAAAACATGCATACAACTTAATTTCAGCATGTTCTCCACATTCCTTCTTGAACAAAATTTTAATCTTCATCTCTTTTAAATGAAAAACTAAATCAAATTTTAACACCATTAATAACATTGTCCCAACAATAAATATTCACTACAATGACATCAATTCTGCATTATCATCCATTCTTTTACCTTAATAACACAAATCCTTACATGGATTTATATAATACAAGGGTAAAACCTCATGATCTTGCTCCACCATTATATTTTTAGGAAAGATTTTTCTTCAAGTTTTATTCCTTTATCACCTATTTTCACTTGTAAGCTAGATCATACACTCATCTCGTAATATCAACCCACAAAAATCCAAATTTTGTTTCCTATTTTATCTCAACTCTAAAATCACATCAAAAACCTAAGGCCCCCCAAATCAAACTCGAGACAATAAAATCGTCTAGACAGTTTACTCAAAATACAAAGGGGTGTGGTTTAGATCCTTACCTTATCTCCTTTTCTTGCTTCTTCTCTTCTTTTCCTCTTCTTTCTTCCTCTTTCCTTTTCTCCCTCTCTGCTTCTCTGTTGGCAGAAACAACGAAGCCTGGAATGGGCGTTTGAGTCCTACCCGCTTTCCCCTTTTACATTTGGATGGGAAAATTGCAAGGATGCCCTTGCAATTTCCCCCCAATAAAAATGATTTTTTTGTTGTAACACATTAACCTCATAAAGGACATGCATGATAGGGCTTTATCTTGTGTAAGGACTTCGTATGGGAAGACTAGCTATTTTGACATCAACATTGGTTTACATCAAGGTTATGCTTTGAGTCCATTTCTTTTTACTTTGATTATGGATGAGTTGACAATTCACATTCAGGATGAGTTACTTTGGTGCATTTTATTTTCTTATGATATTGTGTTGATTGACGAGACTAAGGATGGAGTAATTGAGAAGCTTGAGATCTGGAGACATGAGTTGGAGACTAAAGGATTTAGTATAAGTAGGGTTAAGACAGAATGTATGGAGGCACCTTTGATGGAAGCAATGACGAAGGAATCGATGTGAAGATTGGTGATGATAACATTCGGAAGAGAGATTCTTTTAGATATCTGGGGTCTATTTTGCAACGTGATGGGGAAATTGATGGAGATATTACTAATAGAATAAATGCAGGCTGGCTAAAGTGGAGAGGAGCCTCTGCTATTCTCTGTGATAAGAAAATTCCTTTAAAAATTAAAGGAAAATTTTACAAAGCAGCTGTGAGGCCTGTTATGCTCTATGGATCTGAATGTTGGCCTGTGAACCATAGACATGTGCAGAGAATGGCTGTAGTAAAAATGAAAATGCTAAGGTGGATGTGTGGACACACACGTAAAGATCGGATTCGAAATGTTGCAATCAGAAAGAAAGTTGGTGTCGCTCCGATTGAGGATAAGATGATAGAAAACTACTTAATATGGATTGGTCATTTACAAAAAAATAACTGACGCATCAATTAGCATATGCAAGTGTTGGGATGTTGAGCCGGCTAAGAGAGGGCGAGGATGACCCAAGAAGTGTTGGAAAGAGACTATACGAAGGGATCTTATTTTTTTATATGTAACCCCAGGATTGACCAAAGATAGATCTGAATGGAGGTGAAGAATCCATGTAGCCGATCCTATTTAATTGTGGGAAAATGCTTTGTTGTTGTCGTTGAATGTATAATAAACATAGTTTTCAAAAAATTACAAGTAAATTTTCAAAACATGTCAATCCGTATTTTCACAAATTATGTAAAACATTTAAAAATCATGTCAAATATATATAAAATTTCAAACATCATTTTCAAAATATTTTTACAAAAATCAGTTCCAAAAATGTAATACAATACCTGTAGCCCAAAGAGTTGATTTTTTTAAAAAAATGAGTTATGCTAAAGTATATATGTAATATATACAGTACACCCCCTATAGCTTTTGTTATGTCCTAATATCACAAAGTGATATGAAGCTAAGCTCATGCTAAAAATAAAGAGATGTACCAGAATTAAATCTAGACGCACAAGTGGATGATGAGTAAACATAATTAGTTTGAAGAAGACAGGGACTCAGGTCCCCTATAACTAAGCTGAGAAAATTTCTTAAGTGAATATATGATACAAAAAATAAGGAACCCGAGTTAAACAATCAGAGACATCATGACATCCCCCTATACTTAGGTTGAAAATAAGACAAAGTATAAATAATAGAAAGCTAAGGGAGGGAGAGATCATGGCTAGTTGAATCTCAAGATGAATGAACCTGAGGAGATGAAATGAAGCTAGGGTTTTGTGAGGTTCAAGCAAAGTCAAACAAAATCAAACAAACCTGATTATTTCACCAACACACACGATGAAGACCAAAAGTATGGTCTAATTATGTATCTTTTATTGGTGATAATTCAAAATTCGAATCCATTATGAGTATGTCTAAGTAGGATTTGGGTACTATCCTGTGGATGCATCCTTATCTCTCGACATGTAAACTAATCCTATAAATAATGAGGGGTTTTGCTTTTCCAAAATAAGGTCAATTTTAGCTGCATTTTAATTAGGTCAACTTGCATTACCAGTCTCATTTTTAGATATCCGTCATCACTTAATAAATTAGCACATAATGCATCGTCTACAGTCTAACCCCATTTCCTTTTAGATCCTAAGTGATAAAACATGAGCTAAGGAGACGGGAAAACACATCCAAACATAAAACTCATGATGGATGCTCAAGTGAAAAACTTATAGTGATGCCAGCTCTCTCCCCATGCACATGCAGGACTGAATATATAAAAATATGCAAAAATGCATGCAAATCGATGAAAAATCCGCACCTAATCATGCCTTCTATCAACAGGAAAAGAATCAAATTGATTTGAGCTAGATTGAATGTAAATTATGTGCATTTCATGAATCTTATAGATAAGTGAATCTCTTAAGATTAAGTTAATGTGTCATATTTTAGGGGTTAAGCACAAAAATATCAAATCTAAAGAAGCTTTAGGAGCCGCGTGCCACAACCCTAATATCGATCACTCAAGTTGAGTCCCAACCACATGAGGGTGAAACAGACTCAACACACAAAAATAAAGTCCAAGTCCACAATAATATAC
The DNA here is from genome assembly GCA_037367405.1 of Ottelia alismoides. NCBI lineage: Eukaryota > Viridiplantae > Streptophyta > Magnoliopsida > Alismatales > Hydrocharitaceae > Ottelia > Ottelia alismoides. Next base: position 1,444,064 of record JAZKJV010000718.1, on the reverse strand, counting down.
AATGAACATATTAACAAAAATAATCTTCGAATGGTCTTGATGGCATCTTCTGTGGATTCTCTCAGCATGAACTCAATCCAAGCTTCATTCCTATGTATCTCTACGAATGTCCTCGATGAACGGGTCCTGCCATAGAAAAGAAAAAATATCAAAGATTATCAAATAGATAAATAACGCATAAAACATCACATCACATAATGATCTAAATAAATTATTAATCAACTTAACAAAAATATAAAAACCTGAATAATCATATTAATGAAGTTGTGTCCCTGGCAACAGTTCTATCTAATAACTTCGCTAAATGCATATGATTAAAAGTACTCATTGTAATAAGAAATCTTAGTGAATTTTACAGAACTAGGTCAAATGTCTCTACAAAGAGGACCTAGCTTTAATTTATAAACTTGGGAAGTCCACGGTCAAACACAAGGACACGAGCCATAATACGATTATTCATGTGTTTAATATTTACGTTAAATTATTGGTAAATCATCTACGCAAAGAGAATGCACAACAATCTATGCACATCACAATGCATGCATAAATGACATAAGATTAAATTATACAACATTTAAATGCATGTTAGAAACTGGTGACATAATGAACAAAATGATATAATACCAACACATGCAAATATATAAATTAATATGCCCAAAAATGATTTATCAACTTAAGCAAAATTACAAATTAAATCTATGTCCAATTGAATTATTGATTAAAGACCAAGTTCTATTTAATATGCATGTAAGTATCCAAATAATCTCTAATTATTTAATCATTAATTATGCATCAAATTGTATGGACAATCACGCTAACATGTAGAGAATGAAATTAATATCATAATGGAATTTAAATGACTTCAATCGGATAAAAGATGCTCAAGTTATTCACAATTTAGTCTAGGGGCATAAACATGACAAAAACATGAAAAAATATAGCACAAACATCAAATAAAGGTCCCAAGAGGGACTAAAATGTAATTAAAGAAAATTGGCTATGAAATTATTGAAAACCCCATGTGCAGGGGCATTTTTTGTAATTAGGTGAAACATGCAAGGTTTGGGTGCAAATGATCCCGCATACACATTCCCAACACGTGTGGATAGGCTCAAAATGAGGCTGTGACTCAATGCAAATCAGAGCCAGGTGTCATCATCTGGTGCTTCGGTCTTGGTCTGGAGTCATACGAGGAAACAGGTATGGGCGTCGACGAAGTGGATGAAATCAAACTGTCAGATCGTCCCCAAATTGGGATGATCTAACGACATCTGTGCTTTCTCTTAAGATGAACACTGTCACAAGAGGCAATGCTAGAAATGGCTCCGATGAACCTCCTACAACCTTCTTCTATATGCTTCAGTCAATCGGAAAGTTGAGTAAAATCACCGAAGGTTTCGCAAATATCATCGATGCTTAGTGGAGATGTGAGAGTCTCTAGAGTAACCCTTCGAAGAGTGCTCATCGGAGAAAAAACCTCACAACAACGACTTCTCCAAAATTCGATCATTGAGGATCTAATGTACCTGAAAACGTTAACAAAATAAAAACCACACCAATACATAGAGCACACGTGATTGACTAATGAAAATGATGGCCGAATCGAACAGAGATAATGGTGGTCTGTTAGGGTTTTCTACAGGTTGGAGAAGAGAATGGGTCGAAGCAAAAGGGTTGTGATAGAACAAGGATTACTAAGAACAAAGTTTCTCATGAGGATCAGTGATCATCGGAGAGGACGAAACACTGATAGAATGAGGGTGAATATGTACATACAAGTGAGCTAATCAAAGAAAAAACGAAAAGTAAAACTTATCTTAAAGATAAGTCATAAATGGTGAATCTAATGGATCGGGCTCGAGGCTTGGATGACCTCAGGGTCTTCACTATGCTCTCTCAACCATGACGAGAAGCTCGAATGGTAGTCGGAGTGCATGTAGCATGGCCATCCCGACCATGGGTCTCACCTGGCCAGAGGTCATCATGGCCTCCATCAATCCTACATAACCCTGTCACAGAGACTAGGAGAAGGTTGGGACTTCGCCTATACACGGGTTTGAAGGACATAAGAGCGGTGATTTTAGTGGTTTTCTGAGGTGGTTTCAATCGCCATATCTGGTGATAATTTAGGGTGGAAATAGGTTAGGTGCTTGGCATTAATCATGAGAGTTAGGGGAATGAAATGGTGTTATCAGTTAGTCAGGACAAGGTTGGAAGTGGTTGGTGAAATTGGGAGAAGCTGGAGTGGTTAGGCAGAATGTTGCATGGGAAGTGAAAGGAGTTGGAAGTTGAAGAAGTAGGCCAACCGTTGGATCACAATCGGAGGATAGCGAGGCATGAGAAGATCTGGAGTGTCTGCTCATAGGAGATCAAAGACTCTTAAATGTGCGAAGGTGAACGATAAAGATGCATTGTCAGGGCGCATCAGACGGTTGGGCTGCGAAAGAACTCAGGTTGTCTGATCAAAAGATCAGATGGTCTAAAGGAAGAGCGAGTGGAGAAAAAAATACGGGTCACATGGTGGCCATTTGTGAAGCCGCATGGCCCAATCTGAATAAAAAATGGAAAATAAAATAATTAAAAATAAAATAGTTAGGATTTGAATCAAGAAAATGATGAACATGAAAGTTGTAGATTTCAATGAGATCTACATTTCATGCAGAAGTCAAGGGAAAATATGGTCATATATACATAAATAAAAATTAAATAAGTTATTTATAATGAACAGTTTTCATTTTGATTTCTTTCTCATTTTTGGATGTTTATTTTATGTTTTATGTTAAATAAATAGTGCAATATATTATTCGAATTTTTATTTGATTTTTTAATGAGAAATAAATACATAAAATAATAGCACCATAATAGGATTATATAATATATATTAATTAGGGTCAATTATTTACAACAAATCATTAAATAGTGTTAATAATCAGCGAATCTTGGTGAATAGCCTAAGTTAGAGAGATAATACTATAAAATTATGTTGATAAATCTAGGATTTATCAGAGGGTTCACAAAGGAAATCCATACCAAAAACCAATGTAAAAATGTCAACTCTAGTATTCCTACCGATTCATAGTTGATTGACCAATGATCATTTGGGTCACCATTTTGGTCAATCGACTAATCCTAGTACTTGGGGGCTGCTCAGCTCGATTAGTCGACTTACTACTTGGTGAGCAGATTTATCGACTATCTACTGCTCAAAGAAAGTCCAGAACTTTTGAATAATGAAAACCATGGATCTTGGCATTCATCTAAAATAGGAAAATACTTTGGAAAAAAAGAAAACCATGTATGTCAACTCGAGACATGTGCATTTCCTATCCATAAGGATGAATCCGCATAAAATAAACACAAGTGCAAAAACGTACTACCAAAAATATATGAATCAGCAATACATAATAATGCACCTAGAGTCATACACATCCTGACACATATGCTAGGGTGAGAACATATCAAGATACCATGGTATTTAAGGGAACTCCACCTCAAATGGTTTTTGTTGTCTTGAATGACCTCTTTTTTTCAAGCTCTTCAAGGTCCTTGTATCCGAGTTGCACAAGGTGGTTACTCATGTGATAATCATTAATCGTGGATGCTTTACCCTAAATACCAAATAATAACATTACCTTGTGTCCTTATATCTTAGAGAACCTCCATCTAGCCTGTCAACCCCTTGGAGTTTTTTCCCGAGCTTCTCTAGCTCAAATAGAGGTGGATGGTGGGTGTTTGCATGGGGGGGGGGGGGGGGGGGGGGGGTTCGATATATCAGGGAATCGTAACAGTAAGAACTACGCAGGTGTGTAATTAGGCCACAATAAATATGAAGAGTAACAATATATATACAGTAAATATCGTGGTCTACTCGTGCTCCTATGCCGTCCCAACAAAGCACGTATATAACAAACACCTAATTAACCTAACTTTAGTACAGTATGCACGAGGCACAATATAGGATAATTCAGAGTCGAATCTGCATGGATAAGAAAATCTGTGCTTTAATTATTTCGTTGAAATGCAAAATAATCTCCTTCGATTAATTTCAAGAGTTTTTTTTTACAAAATTCTTAGACAAAACTGAAAATGTATTCAAAATGAAAACTACACAGATCGATCGCAAAAATATCCACAGCCAAGTTCACGAGATGGGATATCTCTTTTTAACTTGCAGTTAATCTTTGATGGGACTCTTGCGATGCTTCGAAATCGTGAGGATCTCTTAATAAATCTGTACGAGCTTGGGCATCTTGATTAGATGATTCTCAAGCAGCCTCGTGATAGAATACATTCAAGGATGATTGTCGATAAGAGTTAATCAACATGGTCAAGATGACAGCTGACCTCAGAGTAGGATTGTTATTTGGAGATGGAGTTGCATGGTGATATGCAGCTGCGCAGGGCCAAGATGGAGGTTGCTGCTGCTGTTATATATGTGTTAACCATCGACGGCTGGAGGCCGTCCTTGTTGTGGATGCTGCGAGGAGAGCACGCAAGGAATACAGGCATGGAGAGAGACACCAAGATGAAGCTCTCAAGTGACCGTTGCGACGTGGATCTATAGAGGCCACAACCACCAGCGACGTGGATCTAGAGGCCACAACCACCGGCAGTGGTGCTTGCTCGAGGAGCGGTAACCATGAGCTTTGAAAGTAGATATCATAAATAGCTTTATTGTCCAGGAAAATTCATGCATGCAGTTAGCAATGAATATATTCCGTAACCTATTCGATTTATACATATTTTGATATTCGTATTCATATTAGTTTTAAAGTGGATGTGGATATGGATATCATTTTGACATTTTCTAATATTTCAAGTCGTATTTGCATATCCATTTTTAGGACATAAATGGATAATTGTTATGAAAGGAATATATTTGATATATCTTTTATATGTGTAATCATCTTAAACATGTATATTTTAGTTAATGTAGTATACATTTCAATTATTGTCCGTATCCAATTCGCATTCGTTTTATATGCATATTCATTTTTAAAGATATGTTAGCACATTTTCCATATTCATCAATATTTGTATATGCATTCGTATTTGTATTTTAAAATGGGCAAGGATATGATTATACCTTCATTCGTATCAGTATCCTGCCGTTTCATCCTTACATGCATTAGTAGGGAGAATATAATTCATCTTATATGATAGCAAATATTTTTTTTATTTACCTAAACAAAATCGTCTTTTGAAAAGGTTCAAGATGCGGAGTAAAACCAAAGCCACGTCTTGATTTTAAGCCAAACCAATCTCTTCAAGAGGCGGATTTCTTCATGTGACAATAATAAATTCAGGCCTAAAATCAAAGACGTCATTTCAAAAAAACGATTTCGTTATAGTAAATAAGAAAAGTTTTGCTATCATATACGATGAATTACGTTATTATATTTTTGCACGCACTAAATTTTCTCTTAGATTCAATATGTTCAACTCTCGCATGGAGGAGTTAAATGTTGACATCAAAGGAGAGGATGAGCAGGAGATTGTAGATAATGGAGCTCTATGTGTTGTCTGCTTCAGGATTCGTAAGCATACTGCTCCATGCATGCTCTTCTCACACAAAGCACCCAAAAATTGAAATTAGAGAGATCATTCGTCTAATTCAACAAACAACAACACCCCAGAGTTCAAGATACATGACTCAAGGACAGGCTCGATAAAAGAGGCAAGCAATATCATGAGAAATTTCGAAACGACATTCTAATGCCGGTTTGTAGTTATCCTTCCAAATCAACCATTCGAGTAAGGCCGTATTGGATTTCATCCACCAATATGATAGGAATATCTAGCAAGGATAGACTTTGAACAGCATAAGGAAAATTTGAGAACAATTACTTGGTGATTTTATGCATCCTCCATACATAGGTGGCAGTGATTTGCCATGTCAATATTAAACCTATGGGTTGATCTTGTGTGACCAGCTTTCTATGTATAACCATCCATAAAAGGAAAGAGACCCTTTCGTGAAATTTATTTTAACAAAAAATCATTGAGTAGTTTCGTCTACAAGCCACCATGACCCAAAGATATGTATAGATGTTTATTTAGTTATTTATTACTGTCTATACTCAGAAACATATTTTGTCAATCTTGTTTACCGTGAGTGAATTTCTCCGAGGAGAATTTTAGGCTTGATACCTCACACTATATTGAAAGAGGGCCATTGGTCAAGGGCTTGAAGCCACTTGTAATGTGCACCTAAGGTGTGAAGGGTATCTCCACGTACGTCGGCGTCTTCTTCCTTCTTGAGAACGAGAGAGATATGGAGGATAGGAGATGGATGGGGGGCTCCCGTACTCGAGGCGTTGTCTCTTTGATGGCTTCTCCTCCCGTAGGGAGGTCTATTTATAGGGCGCTAGCCCCTCGAGCCGTCCGACCTCATCCTCGCGCCCCCACAATGTTTTCCGCCGGATCCGGTCATCCCGCAACCGCTGACCGCGAAATGGCCGGGGTGCGGTTGCTGACCACTTAAGGTCACTTTTTTTGAAACTGTTCAAACATCTTCCACTTGACCGAAGTGGTCAAAAAAAAACGTATATGCTCCCACTATTCGTGTAGTATATACATGGAGATTTATCATATGAGGATCATTATCTACGAAACCTCTTTCTTGACTCATAAATTCCTGAGTCCCATTAAACCAACATGTTTAATGTATGTTCCTGCTGTTATTCCCTTCGTTAGGGAATCAGCCAACATGTCACTGGTAGGTATATAGGTTACCGTGATTTCTTGTTTCGCCACTATATCTTGTACATAGTGATATTGGATCTCAATGTGTTTTCCTTTAGAACTATTAGCCCCACTATTAATCAAGCTTATCGCAGCTTGATTGTCACAATACATTTCAATTGGCCCTTTGACCAATTCGAGGCTTAGATTCTCTAGAAAACGCCTGATCCACACGGCATGAGTGGTGGCCATGCTACATGCAATGTACTCAGCCTCCTGTGTATGTCGAGATACACATCCTTATTTCTTGCTACCCCAAGAAACGGTTGCACCACCAAACATGAACAGGTAACCCGATGTGGATTTTCTATCATCCACATCCCCTCCAAAATCGGCATCAGAGTATCCTACCACTTCAAGCGATTCTTCTTGATACACAAGTTTCAGATGTACTGTCCCTTTCAGATATCGAAGAATCCTCTTTACAGCTTCCCAATGTGCTGGACCGGGATTGCTTTGATATCTACTGACTAAGCTTACTGGATAAGCTAAATCTGGTCAAGTACACATCATTGCATGCATTAAACTTCCCACCGCCTGTGCATACGGTACATCTAAAGGTTTCTGCCCCTTTCTGGGACACTAACTCTTACTGAGTCTCTTTCCCATCACAAGTGGTGATGGAGCTGGATTGCTATTCTTCATTCCAAATCTCCTTAATACAGTATGCAAATATCTTTCCTGACTAAGGCTCAATGTCCTCGAGTCCCTATCTCTTGTTATTTGAATTCTAAGAACATAGGATGCTTCGTCCATGTCCTTCATCTCAAATTCATTGCTCAATTTCTGTTTGATTTCATTGAGCATTTGTATGTCATTACCTGCGAGAAGAATGTCATCTACATACAATGACATGATTGCAAACCTGCTCCCACTCTTCATGGCATACACATAGTTATCCAATTTATTTGAAACAAATCCAAATTGAATAACTTTCTCATGAAATTTGAGATACCATTGCCGTGAAGACTGCTTTAAGCCATATAATGACTTTCTTAACTTGTAAACCTTTTTCTCCTGACCTTCAACCTGAGATCCATCAAGTTGTCGCATATAAATCTCCTCCCTCAATTCTCCATTAAGGAAAGCCGTCTTCACATCCATTTGGAATAACTCCAAATCCATATATGCGACTATGGCTAAGATCATCCGAATCGATGCAAACTTAGCCACTGGAGAGTAGGTTTCTTGGAAATCTATTCCAGCTTGCTGAGTATAACCCCTTGGCAACTAATCTGGCTTTGTATTTGTCAACAGTACCGTCAACTCGATACTTTTTCTTGAATACCCACTTACATCCTATGGATTACCTACCTTCTGGCAAATCACATAATTCCCAAACACCATTTCTTTCGATTGAGTCCAACTCATCTCTCATGGCGGCCGACCATGATTCCGACTCAGACGAAGCCATAGCTTCATCAAAAGATATGGGATCTGTACAATCCGCGACATCCTCATCCACGGTGTAGCACGATGCCTCGCATCCATAGAAATGGTAATCTTCCATCCATGCAGGTCGTGTCCTGGGTCTCTTGTTGCCGATTATACTCGTGGGTTGTGTGGGTCCACCCACTTCCTCTAAAGGATCATCATGTTCCATAGGTTCATTCTCTACATTTGGATGATTGATATCATCCTCAAGTTCTTGTCTAATGCTCAAGTCGTCTTTATTGTCTTGTAAGACAATCAGAGGATCTGATTCCTCTACTTCATGCTCATTTTCTTTATGAATTTCAAGAAAAGTTGTATCACGACTTTCGATTAGACCTTTGATTTCATGGAAGAACCTATATCCTTTAGAATGTTCACTGTATCCAATAAATTTGCACTTTAATGTCCTGAAGTCTAGCTTATCTGTAAGCTGACTCGGTACCAGAACATGTGCTACACATCCCCATTTCTGGAGATGGCCCAACTCGGGCTTTCTGCCATTCCATATTTTATATGGCGTTGATTCTACGTACTTGGTGGGAATCATGTTCTGTATATAGTTCGCAGTCAACACTGCCTCTCCCCAGAATTTCTTGGAGAGTCCTGAGTGTGAAAGCATACACCTTACTGCATTCATCAAAGTTCGATTTTCTTTCTGCTACACCATTCTGTTGTGGCGTATATGGCATTGTAGTGTGCGTACGAATGCCTGCTTAAATGCAATAATCCTTAAATTCCTTTGAGGTATATTGCCCACCTCTATCTGTCCTAGGAGTCTTGATTGGTTTTCCCAATTTTGTCTCCACTTCCGTCTTATATCTCTTAAATGTTTCAAGTGCTTCCGACTTTCTTCCTAAGAGATAGACATAGGAGAACTTCGAGTAGTCATCAATGAATGTTATAAAATATTCCTTGTTTCTATGTGTGCTGACGCTCAGTGGTCCACATATGTCTGAATGGATCAAACCTAGTAACTTTGTTGACCAAATTCCGGTTGAGAAAGGTCTTCTGCAGGTCAATGTCCTTGCGTCCGTGATTTTAGGCAACAAATTTTCCTTAATCATTTGATCCATTTTAGAATTTCCTGGATGACCCAATCGCATGTGCCACAAGTCATAATCAGACAAACAACACAAGGAATAATCAGAAGAGACATTCATTGATTCACTAGAAGTTATTACAGGAAGACAAAATAGGTCATGCTCGGGCACAAACTTTCCCATCGCATAGACCTTCTTATTCTTGCCTATAGATACACGCTTATTATAAAACTGAACTTCAAAGTCTTTCTTGAGTAGCACTGGGACAGATATCAGGTTCCGGCGTATCCCTGGGGCATATAGTACATCATTCAGTACCATAATGATATCCCCCAGGTCAAGCATGTATGTCCCAACACCTTCCACGTCCAGGTAGGTGTTGTTACCCATGAAGATCCTCTGTTCGCCTTTGCTCATCTCCTTGAAGTCCACCAGGCCCTCCTTCGTCTTCGCAATGTGTCTGGTTGCTCCAGAATCGATCCATCATCCATCATTGTCCGTGATGACGGAGTTGCATTCCACGACAGCCGCGAATTCTATTTTCTTCTTGCTTTTGTTTTCAGCCATTTTAGAATTTCCTGGCTTCTTCTTGTTGGGGCAATTGACCTTGAAATGGTCATATTTTCCACAACCGTAGCAAGAGCCGTGTGGGTATTTCCCACTCTTTCCCTTGAAATTCGCTTTAGAGGGGCCTAGCCTTTTCTTCGCGTGCACGGCATTTGCTTCTTCTTTTTCCTCGACCTCAAAGATCTCAGCTTTCGATCTTTGTTTGGAGAGGTCCTGCTCAATTGCCAGCTGTGCAGGTAGGACCGTCACAGACTTAATGTTGCCATTCATCCTCAGAGATGTGGCGACCATGTCGAATGACGGGGGAAGACTTCTCAGTATGGTTGTGATCTGCATCCTCTCCGGAATTGCGCAATCAGCAGCCGCAAGATCCTTGGCCATCACGATCATCTTGTTCACGTGCTCGAGGACGCTTTCAGATTCCTTCATTCTACACGAGTTGTACTTGTGTAGAAGAAGCTGGACACTCACTTCGGATTTGGAGTGATATTTCTCCTTAACCGCGGTCCAGAGCTCGTAAGCTGATTCGCAGGTCTCAAAGACCCGAATCAGGTTCAGATCCATGTGAGTTAGCATAAAGCTCCTAGCCCTATTATCTATTTTCTCCCACTGTTCGCGGGACCTAATTTCATCCACAGTTTGATTCTCAGATAAGATTGGGCCATGTTTGTCTATAATGGTGTGTATGCTATCGTGCAACAGGCCATAGTAGATCTTTCTACTCCATAATTCGTAATTGGTACCGTTCAGGTACTCAATTTTTCCTACCTCAGTGGCAATCATCTTGCTTGTCATTTTTGTTGATCTAATGAAATAAATATAGGTTTGTGTGAGGATGAGTACAGATTTAAAAACTTAACAAAATAACTATTAAGTATGGTTAAGTTGAAGGTGAAGCCTATTGTACTAAAGTTGAGCAATGAAAGAAAAAAATTAATGGTGCAAGTGTGTTTTAATAATTAAGTTAACAACCAAAAAAACTACATGGAATTACAAGCAATAAACCAAAGATCGAAAAAAATGCAATTAATTTTAATCAATTAAGCAGATGATTTAAAAAAAATGAATTACCTACAAGTAACCGATTAAAGCAAAGAATGTTTTTTTAAAGGAATAAACCTGTGATTAAAAAAAGCACCTCTATTTTTTAAAAAAATTGATTTCTTAACTTCTTAATCAACAAGCAAATTAAAACAATGCTCTATTAGGTTTGAAAGGTAATTAATAGCAACAAGTTAACAGGATTAAAAAAACAAGCAACGGCTAAGTGTATCTATGAGTTGTAGAGTCTTTACTAAAACTAGACAACTTACATTAAACAAGAGAGGAACTTATTCAATTTTGATCCACACCCTTTTTTTTTAATCCACAAGCAAAAAAAATCTTTTAAAAAACGTGAAGAAACAAGACAAAAAATATTAACTTAACTTTCAAGTTAAAAAAAACTTCACTTTAGTACACAACCAAAAAAAACTTAGACAAACTTTGGTTATACGGAAAACAATTATAAAAATAGGAAAAATGAATCTAAAAAAACTCTACGAATCTCTTTGTTTAAAAAACCTATAATCTCTATTGTTTTCTAAACGTGATGTAGAAAACACGTGTTCTAAATTTTTTTAAAAAATGTTAATCTCTAATGTTAATCACACACGTTCTAAACTTTTTAAAAAAAACTTTAATCTCTAATGTTAATCTCTTTGTTTAAACATGATGTTTTAAAAAGAATCTCTACTATTTACTAAACAAGGCAAAAAAACGTACAGAAGCTTTCTTAGTAAAAAAAAGAACCAGTGGGTTTCATGCAAAATTAAAAAATAAAGAAGGGAACCGTTCAAACAAGGTGCTTGGTCGTATGCCAAGGTAACTTTTTTATTCGAAGAGAAGCTCCATAAGGATGGGAATTTTTCTTTCAAGGCAGTTTCCCCATTCGGATCGTCAAGCAAGAGTAAAGAGCTTTCTCCTAACCCTATGTATTTATAACAAGCCACATGAATGTTTTTGAACTTAGTTTCGACGAACGCCAGGACTTTGAGTCTAATCCTTATTTTCACACTGTGCTGAAATGCCGCCTCCTTTATGATTTAGGGCACGAACAATATAGAAGGTAGCGCTCGACATTCGTTGAATTTTTACCAAGGATTTAGAAAGCATCGAGTTAATAAAGACTTCTAAATTTATTATACCCTAACCGTAATTTATCACGGTCTCCCTCTTTTTGAAAATAAAAGAGACGATAGAATGGTCTATAAACCTCATTTCATGTGTGTCCAAGCCAGGTTCAAGAAAGTCGTTGACCGATTCGTGAAGTTTGCCTTGAAACTCCCTATTAAAAAAATTAATAAACTCTGGATACAACCTTGGGGGCCTGGGAACTAGGTTACTCTCTATGTTTTTGCACTCACTAAATTGACTGGTCTTTGGACGAGTCCAACTTCAAGAAAGAAGTTAGGGCATAGACTAAGTTGACCCACCAAATACCTAAGCCGGCCTATGAGATGAATGACCAACTCAGGAAATTAGCTATCAACTGATCTCTTGGGTCCAAGCACCAACTTAGTCGACTTAGAAAGTATCAAGTCAACTTAAGGTCATGGTAGTCAACTCATAATCAGTCTAAGTCGACTCACCAGGGCATAAGACTCCAGTACATCGCATTGATCAACTTAGGATCATTCTAACCAACTTGCAACTTTATGTCGACCAGCAAAGTTGAATAAGTCACGAACACCTCCTTATCGACTTACTAGTCTTCGTTTTCGACGAATATTGAGTTATTGGACTCACCCTTCTCGTAGTTGACTAACAAGTAATTATTTTTGGCGACCAATTTGGTAAATCAACTAAGCGTGGTACTTGAAAACTGGTCAGCTTGATTAGTCGACTCATCACTTGGGTGAGTAAACTACTCGATTGTGTGCTGCTAAAAGAAAGTCCAAAACGTGTAATAATAAAAACTACAAACCTTGGCACTAATTTAAAATAGCAAAACATTTCAAAAAAATATGAAAAAGTGCAGATCAACTTGAGAGAAAGTGACTCTTCCTATCATTAAGGATGGATCCATGATCAAATTCATAGAAGAAAACACAAGCAAAAACATACTACCAAAAATGAATTAAGAATGCATAAGCTAGGCTGAGAACACACCCATACACATCAAGATATCAAGGTTCTCTTAAAATTTGGGATCCAAGGCGGTTGGTAAGGCAACTGTACCTAGAATGTTATTTATCATCTTGAATGAGCATCTCTTCTCTTCAAGCTCCTCAAGACCCTTCAAATCCGTCTTGCACAAGGTGGTTACTTACTATGTGATAATCTAAAGTGTGTGGGGGGTCTTACTAGCCTATATACCAAATAACAAGATTACCTTTTGTCCTTAGATCTTGGACAACTACCTTGTCAACCCTCTCCAAGGTAAGCAACACAGTGACTGCAAAAACATTTCGCTTGTAGCCGACTATTCCAAAGATCAATCAACTTCGTTGTTGCCAAAACCTATTTTCGGTACTAGCACAAGAAGGGCATGCATGGCGTGGTAAGCTTATGAGTCCGGAAGTAACTATCATAGAGAGCTTCATTAGCTAGAATTTTGCACTCATCATATTCTTATGCCAACAAGGTAGCCATCCTAAGTTTGACATCTACATGTGAGTGGCATATCTTAAAGCTAAAAGAAAAATTATTACATGTAGTAATAGGAAAACATAATTTCCCTCTTTTTCCTACTACCACTGTATATGATGGAATGTATAAAAATTATTACATGTAGCAATAGGAAAACATGGTACTTCATGCATAAGTTTTTTATAGAACTAACAGGACTAAACCAGAGAGGAATGGAGCAGCAACACAGTTTGCAACAACGGAAGACCTGCAGATCTGGTTATAAAAACTGGAGGAAAAAACAAGTTAAAGACGAGTATAGCGATTAAAAAAATGCAATGAAACAGCAAAGCAAGGTCTTGAACATACTAGCAAGTTTTTTGTTCTAACGAAGCATTGCTGCGATGGTTTGTTCGAATTGGGGTGAAGTTCAAACCAAATTGGGAATTAACATTTAATACTAGAGAAACATCGTGAATTGAAATATAATAGTAGATGATATAATCAGTGCAATAGAAGATGATCATCAACACCAAATGCAATACAATGCGAGAGCAGCCATATGAATTGGGTTAATGCCTTGATTCCAATTTCATTAATAGCAACACATCACAGTGGGACTGCACAATGAGAAGAAGAGGTGCCCAAGTAACAAAGAATCCATACACGAAGATAATGGGCTAGATACATTAACCAGTCAAATCAACCAGGAAGCGGACCACTATGGGCCTAAGAAGAAAAACAAAAGCTATCACCAGTCGGAAAGGGAGAGATGCTCTCACAAATACCCCCAATAATCCATACACGAAGAGCTATCAGGATACAACGGATCACTCAGTAACTTCATGATGATGATCCAAGCATATTTTATCCACGATCCATGAGGTCGAACAAAATAAGGAAATGGACAAGGTTAGGTGGTCAACCTTCACACCAACCGCTGTAATACTCGCGGACAGAACCAATAGGGAGAAGCTCCAGAAATGTAGGAACGGTGAGACCAGAGAAAAATCAGTCCATGTCAAGGAATTCCATCCGCTTTCGCATAGTGCCTTTTAGATCTGTTGCATCCCTTTCAGCTTTCTGGGCCTGTATAGATTAAAAGAAGAAGCTTTCTTATTACTTGCAAGGTAGACAGTGTTGGAAGAAATGAATGCGTTGTTATTTCTAGGAACCCTAGGCTCTCTTATATAGAGGGTCCTATGGGTAAATTACATAAGATGGATATAGAGAAAATAAAATAAGAAAACGGTACACATAGAATACGTAAACATATAAATATCTCTACACTCCCCCTCAAGATGGAGCATAGATGTCAATCACGCTCAGCTTGGATGAACACTTTTGGAATGGTCCTCTGAGCAATGCCTTGGTAAAGATATCTGTTATTTGCTCTCCCGATCTAACATGTGAGGTAGAAATCAAACCCTTCTGAATCATATCCCTAGTGTAATGGCAATCTACCTCAATATGTTTTGTTCTCTCATGTAACACATGGTTGTTTGCAATGAATAGGGCAGCCTGATTATCACATTTTAACTTCATGGGTAGAGAAACATCTATATGCAAATCAACCAAGACTGTGCGAACCCACATCATTATGTACTTGCTTGCGCCATAACCCTGTATTCAGATTGGGCACTTGATCTAGCCACAACTGTTTGTTTCTTGCTTCTCCAAGAAACAAGAGAACTGCCAATGAACACTACAAAGCTCGAAGTAGACTTCCTATCCTTAGGACACCATGCATAGTCAGCATCAACGCACGTTGATATAGAGAGATATGTTCCTTTCTTAAAAATAGTCATGCATCTAGAGAAGATTTTAGATATCTCAATATCATGTATATAGCGTCCATATGTACTTGTCGAGGTTATTCCATGAACTGACTCACTCGACTCACAACAAAAGAGATATCCGGTCTGGTAATAGTAACATAAATGAGCTTCCCCACCATCTCTCTGTATCTCCTCTTATCGACCTCATATGTATCATCATCGTATAGCTTCATGCTGGGATCCATAGGAGTAGTAGAAGGTCGACACCCAATCATGTCCATCTCAACAAAGCATGTCTGTTACATATTTTCTTTGGGTCATCACAAGATCCTATGTATTCCTAGCAAATTCCAACCCTAAGAAATACCTTAGGGTGTCCATATCCTTGGTAACAAATTGACGACCCAGAAATTCTTTTGCCATCTTTATTCCCTGCACATCATCTCATGTAAACAACTATACCATCAACATACACCATGATAACAATTGTACCTCTAGATGTTCTCAGCACAAATAGAAAATGATCTGCATTTGACCTCTTGAACCACCGGTGTTCAATCAGATCTGAGAGATCTGAAACCATGCCCTTGGACTTTGTTTAAGGACATATGTTGCCTTATGGAGTCTACACGCTTGTTGACACTGCCCCTCAGTAGCAAACCCCGGAAGCTACTGCATGTATACCTCCTCCTATAGATCTCCATACAAAAATGCATTTTTAATATCTAGCCGAAATAAGGACCAGTCACGTACCACTGCAACTGAAAGAACACGTGACGTGGAGTGACGAGCAACAGGAGAGAACGTGTCCATGTAATCTACACCGTAGGTCCTGGGTAAAACCACGTGCCACCAATCTTGCCTTGTAACGATCAAGGCTCTCATCCACATGATGTTTAACAGTAAACACCCATTTCCAATTAACAATAGAAGCACCAGGAGGAGCAAACGCCAAACTCCATGTACCACGAGATTGCAAGGCATCCATCTCTTCCTCAATAACTAAATGCCAACGACTATCTTTCAAGGCCTCTTGATAAGTCCGTGGAATGGCCACGACAAACATAGCAACTGCAAATTTCTGAAAATCCCCTGTCATGCGATGAAAAGAGACATGGGAAGCAAGCGATATAATGCACATGTATGCTTTTGCTTCCGAATAGCAATGGGTATATCCATGTCATCTGAAACTTCCTCCTGTAATGATTCCTGCACTGAAATATCTCCAGACCCATCGTTAGAAACCATGTTATCAGAACAAACATGAGGCGTGTTGGATGATGGGCGATGACCATGAGCAGAAACTGGACGATGGGTATAGAATTTGAGTAGTGGTAGAACAACGATCACAAGCGGCTGTGACGGGGGAAGTAGTGGTGGTGGTGGAGGTGGTGGAGGTGTAACAGGTAGGGAAGACAATTGACTCAGAGGATGAGGTGGCATGTAGATTTCAGTATCAGACTCTGAAGAGGCCAACCTGTCACTTGAAGGAGAGAAATACATCACAAACTCGAAAAATGTGGCATCAGCATGTATATAGTATTTCTTGCGTAATGGATCATAGCACCGATATCCCTTCTGGGTTGTGGAGTACCCAACAAACACATATTTGACGGCTCTAGGAGAGAGCTTGTCAAGATCTGGAGCCAAATGGTGAACAAATGCAACAAAGCCAAAGATGGGGGAGGAAGAGAGAATAGCTCCTTCTCAGGGAAGGCTATAATGAAAGGAATTTTCTCATCCAAAACAGACGAAGGCATGCGATTCACAAGATAATATGTCGTAAGAACACCATCACCCCAAAACGCAAGCGGGGTACGACTCTGAATAAGAAGGGTTCGAGTGATGTCAAGTTAATGTCGATGTTTCCTCTCTGCAACACTATTTTGCTTAGAGGTGTAAGCACATGATGTTTGATGTATTATACCACGAGAGAAGAAGAAATATGATAGCGCACGAGTACAAAACTCCAAAGCATTATCGATCCTCACAAATTTTACAAAAGAAGAAAAGAGATTTGCACTTCATTGATAAAAATTTTGATCACATCTCCTGCTTCAGATTTATTCTTTAATAGAAAGACTCATGACAAGCGAGAAAAATCATCTACTGCAACAAGATAAAACCTATGTCCCTGGTGATCAGGAACACGACTTGGACACCAAATATTGACATGGATTAACTCTAAAAGGGAGTTACTGCTCCAACCCTGCCAACTGGGAAAAGTTGATCGATGATGCTTTCCCAACTGGCACGCTTCACAATGGAAGGAGGAACCCGGAGAAATTTGTGGCAAAATGCGACACAACTTCTAGAGAGGAAGATGACCAAAACGTAGATGCCAAGTGTAAGAAGAGATTGGTCCAACTGAACGAAGGGATGCGCCTGCATAGGGAGTGCGGACCAGGCGATAAAGACCACCCTGCTCACGACCACAACCAATTACTCTGCACGTAAGAATGTCTTGAAAAACAAGAGATGATGGATCAAAAATAGTTCGACAGTGCAAATCCTTCGTAATCTGACTAATGGATAACAAATTCATAGAGAAATCAGGAGCATGTAACACATTCTGCAGATGCATCGAAGGTGTCAAACTAATCTCCCCATGTCCAGTGATCGGGGAATGAGTCCCATTGACTATCACCACAGTTCTCTCTGGAGGAACCTGTCTATATGCAGTAAATTGTTCTCTGTCTCCACATAAATGATGGGTCGCCCCGCAGTCCATAATCCACTCTGTAATCGCAGGTCCATGACAAGAGGTAAAAGCATAAGGACTACCCAAGGTGCTGGTTGTAGCGGATGTACTAGCAGAAGCAGAAGCAGAAGCTGCTAACATCTGAATGTCCTCCTGGAGATGAGGCAAGAGGCATGATATCCTAAAGTCTGGCTGTGAGATCATCAAATCTCTGAGTGCTGGAGACTCAACTTGTTACCTACACGTTATGATGCAGGGAAACCATGCTTAGAATAGCACGTATTCTCTGAATGATCGGGACGATGATAATACATGTATGGTTGACAGATCCGACCTCCTCTACCACAGGGTCCGCGTCCACGAAAGGTAGATGAGCCGCCTCTGCCCTTAGAGGCTGCCATTGCAGAAGAAGTATGGCTAGTAGAAGAGGTCGGGATAGTGATCCTGCAGTTTACGAAAGACTTCCTCCATGGGAGGAATAGTAGCATCCGCAAGTATCTGGGAGCAACCAGCATCATATTCAAGATCAAGTACAGAAAGGAATACACCAACCATGTTAGCATTCCTGTATGTATTCTGTTGCTCAGGAGTAGCCGTCAGAGGCATGAAGCTGTAGAGCTTCTCAAACATCCCAAGTAAGGATGTGTATAGTGAGTGAAGAGGTCGTCCGTTATGCTTGATAGCGAAGATATCATGCTGGAGTTGAAGAATCTTGGTCTCATTCCGTGCCTAAGAATAGGTTGTTGCGAGAATATCCCATATTGCCTTGGCAGTGGGCTGATGCAACACGTCATTGATGATCTCTATCGTCAATGTGCCTGACAGCCAAACTTCGGCATAGACGTCGTCCGCCTTCTACGAGGAGTGAATCCCTGTTTTCTCCCAGGTTCATCACCGGTAAGAATATGCTTCTTACCATTAGACTTCATAAGGCTCATGAACTGCATAGCCCAGAGCTCATAGTTCGTCCCGTCCATCTTGACAATTGGTGTCGGACCTCTGAAGGCACCTGTGGCGGGTACATTGACTTTGTTTTCTGACATGTTGTCGAATGAAGATCACAAGGGATTCTTAGACCGATATGTAAATGTCTACATGAATATGTGAGGATTTGATTGCATATGTAGACTTATGCAATCAAATCCATACCAAAGTGAACGAAGAGAGAACATCGGAGACGAAGGCCGACGACAATAAGAGCCGACAGCAGAGAGGACCGATACGGGCCTACAGCATTGAAAACGGGCTGCGGGCAGCGCCGAAGGGTTGCATGCAGCGCCAAAGGGCTACGGGCGGCGCCGAGGGGAAGCGGGCTGGCGGCGCCGAGTGGTTGCGGCGGGACCTGGAAGGCGGCGCCGGTAGTAGGGAGCCCGAGCAGGCGGCGACGCCGAGAGAGGGAGGGTGGGGGGGCTGACGGGTGGGGATTAAGGTTAAGGTATACGAGCTCTAGTCTAGGACCGCCGCTCTAATACCATGTTGGAAGAATGAGTGCGTTGTTATTTCTGGGAACCCTAGGATCTCTTATATAGAGGAGAATCCTGTGGGTAAATTACATAAGATAGATACAGAGAAAATAAAATAAAGAAATGGTATACATGAAATACGTAAACATATAAATATCTCTACAGACAGGGAAGACAAAAAAATCAGAACCAAGCAGGTCATATTTATTTTACTGCAACCAAACAATGTTCAATGTTGTCCCAATGCATTAACTTAAGACTCGATTACAAAATGGTACCCAACCATGGGTCGTGGTCAAAAAAGATCCAAATATATCCTGCTGTCTATGTTCCTACATGAAAGCATCAGATTTTCATCAAGTGTAAGCATAATGTATTAATTAAGATTTCTGTCAATCAATTGGCAGACCACTACATGGGGAGTCATATAGCTTTCACTAATAGTTCTTGAAATACGTGTATTCTCTATTTTCTCTACCTTACGTACTGGAAACATGTCCCCAATGGCCATTTTATAACGTTTCCACTGTCTCTTAAGGATAGGCTCTCGGACGGGTGTATCTCATTTCTTTTCTCTTCAATGTTAAGATCAAAAAGATGGTCTTAAGCCAGAGCACCGGTCCATAATCAACTTCCTCTCCTTTCTTTCTCCACCAAATATATGGAACTGATGGAGTCCATTTTCACTTTACCCATCGAGATGGGCAATAATTAAGTGATATTCCCCTCTGCTGGAGCTTGAAAAAATCCTAATGGACCAACATAATCCCACTATTGTTGTATCCGTCTGTACATTTCTCATTCAAGTACAACTACTGATATGACTATTGTAATTCTTAATACCGATCCATGAGTTCAGAGATCTTTTTGAGTTCTTCAATCCAGAAGAAAAATTTACAGCTTCTTCTTCCCCGTACAAATTATCAACTCAACAATCAACCATCATTGAGGCGAAACCCTTCTGATATGGTGTGACCAATTGGGTTACGTCTACTAAACGTCAGAGGCATGGCAGTAATTCAGTGAGCTCTGGCATAACGAACTTGCCCATATGATCAATTTGGCATAGGCAAGAATGTTATCGGAGGCATGAAGGTGCTCTGGCAAACCAGGAGAGCTCCCACCGCAGTTCACCGGATCAATGCCCTTCCCAGGCTTAGTTTGACCCAATCTCTCCCTCTAGATGACCTCAGCATGCTCTTTCATGTGGTGGTGATCCAGTGAACTCCAACAGCGGAGCTCCAGTGAGCTCGTTCCGGATTAGAGAGAGCCTGAACAATTAGGTCTGTAACCTATGTTCGTGGTATCTCCACAGCTGATAGTGCTAAGGTAAACCTCTTGAAATCCTCTGACAGTCTGCACAAGGAAACCTGGGCTGCAAGAGGATAAGTAGCACACCTATTTTTGTTTGCGCAGAGCAATCGGCACATCAAGATCATCTGCCAAGGGTACCTGGTCATCCTGTATGGAATCATGCTGCACAGACAACTTAGTAGTGCATCAGTAGAAACAATGTGCTCATTACATACTTGAGGCGCACTGGATGATGGGCAAGGCATGTGAGCAAAGGGAAACGAGCGAGACCTACGAGTAAAAACACGTGGAAAAAATTAAGTCATAGTACGAGGTGCAGCCACAGGAGCAGGTGTAGAGGCAGTAGTAGGTGTAGGTGATGGAGGTGGTGGTGGTGGTTGGGGAGGTGGTACCGTGGTGCTAGAGTAGGAGTAGAGGGAGGTGGTGGCATGACAGTAGGAGGTGGTGCATGTAGATCTCATCGTCATAGTCATATGGGTCTAGTCTGTCGCATGTAGGAGAAAAATACATGGCAGACTCAAAGAAAGTAACGTCAGCACTGACAAAGAATTTCCGCTTGAGCGGATCAAAGCAACGATATGGATCCAGTCTGTCATCTGTAGGAGAAAAATGCACTTGACAGCTCTGGAGAGTTTATCATGACTTGGAGAGACATCAAGAACAAAAGCAACAAAACCGAACACATGAGGTGTAAAAGAGAAAAGATCCTTCTCAGGAAAATGCAATCGAGAAAGGAATCTTCTCTCTCAACACAAGCGAAGGCATGTGGTTTACCAGATAGAAAGCCGTGAGGACAGCATCTCCCCGATAGGCAAGAGGAGCACGACTCTGTATCAACAATGTTTGGGTCACATCAAGTAAGTCACGGTGTTTACGCTCGGCAACACCGTTCTGTTGGGATGTATAGGCATATGAGATCTGGTGAACAATACCAAGAGATCTAAGAAAGTCAGAGAGTTGTAAGCTGTAAGATGAGATCTACATGTGCAACATAATACTGTCGTGCCACCACTTCCCTCTACTCCTGCTCTACCACAGCCTCCCAACCACCAACACCACCACCACCATCTACACCTATTGTTGCCTCTACACCTGTTCTTGTAGCTCTACCTCGTACTGTGACTCAGTTTTGCCACGTGTTTTTACTCGCATGTCTCGCTCGGTTCCCCCTACTCACAGGCCTTGCCCATCATGCAGCCACGCCTCAGGGTATGTAACGAGCACAATGTTTCTACTGATGGCACTATTGAGTTGTCTGTGCAGCAGGATTCCATACAGGATGAGCAGGTCGTCAAAGTCAGACAGGTCTAGTTTGTCGCTTGTAGAAGAAAAATACATGACAGACTCAAAATAAGTAATGTCAGCACTGACAGGATTTCCCTTGAGAAGATCAAAGCAACAATACCCCTTCTGATTATAGGAGTAGCCAACAAAAATACACTTGACATCTCTGGGAGAGAGCTTGTCACGACTGGACAAACATCATGAACAAAAGCAACAGAACCGAACACACGAAGTGTAAGAGAGAAAAGATCCTTCTCAGGAAAAGCAATCGAGAAAGCAATCTTCTCTCTCAACATAGGCGAAGGCATGCATTTTACCAGATAGCGAGTCGTGAGGACGGCATCTCCCCAGTAGGCATGAGGAGCACGACTCTATATCAACAATGTTCGGGTCACATCAAGTAAGTGATGAATTTTGTGCTAGACAACACCGTTCTGCTGGGATGTATAGGCACATGAGGTCGGTGAACAATACCAAGAGATCTAAAAAAGTCAGAAAGTTGTACAGTGCAGAACTCTAAAGCATTATCGAATATATTTGATATTGGCAGAAAAAATATTCTTTTATCTCATTAATAAAAGATTTGATAACAGATCTAGCCTCAGACTTTATTCTTCAATAAAAAGACCCAGGAAAGTCTAGAAAAATCATTAACAACTAGATAAAAATAGCGTCCCCAGTGGTCAAGAACACAACTCGGACCCCGGATATCTAAATGAAGGAGCTTAAATAACTAAGAACTGTTCCGACTCTGACGGGGTGGAAAATAGAACGGTGATGCTTCCCAAGTTGGCATGCCTCACACTAGAAGGAGGATCTCGTGGAAATCTGAGGGAGAACATGACATAGCTTCTGCAGCAGAAGGTTGCCAAAATGAAGGTGCTACAGATATGGTGAGACTAGTCTAGTAGGTGGTATAAATGCCAACATGAGGAGGTTGGACCAGTCTGTAGAGTCCCCGTTGCTCACGGTCACATCCAATCACATTACCCACGAGTATGTCCTGAAACACAAGAGACGAAGGGTCATAAATGGCACGACAATGAAAGTCCATAGTAATCTGATAATCGAAAGTAAATTCATCTGAAAGTCAAGGGTATATAAAACATTCTGAAGATGCATGGATGGTGTCAAATGCACCTCCCATGTTCTGTAATGGATAAAATGGTCGCCATTGACAATGACAACTAGGGATGCAAACGGTCGGATACGGATACGGATATAGGTCTTATCATATCCTTATCCATTTTTAAATCCGAATACGGATCCGGATACGAATGTTATGCGAATGTATGGATCGAGGAACCATATCCTTAGAAAACGGATACGGATGTAAAACGGATATTCAAAAATCGGATACGGATATTCGACAAACGAATACGGATTATCCTACGAATGTTTTGACTTATATATTTTTATAAAAAATGTCGATAACCTATACAATATTCACATGACTATAAGATAATCGTTAAAGAAATTCACCCAACTATCTCCATCCAAAATTTCACTAAAACAACATCATTACGAAACATCTCCTGCAAACTTTTACTGTAGATTGGTAACTAGTTGTGCATAAAATCATGGAATGATTTTCGCAATTGCTCTTTTTTAAATACATGATGTAATAGTCCTTAGGAGGATTGTGAGTATGTGATCCTGTGATTTAGTCAAGAAGCAATTTGTTGGCCTCAAATTTGTCTCTTCCAGCTAATCAATAAACTACTATTTAAAACATATACTTAAAAAATAAGAACATAATGTTAGCTTGAGCAATACATGAAATCAAATGAGCGTGCATACCTGGGAGGTCTTGCGCAGATGTGGTGATGGCGGCGTTGGGATAACGTGATGTGGATAAGCAGGTGCCGGCACAGAGATAGACTCAACGGCGTGGCTGGCGGCGATGGCGTCAGGAAAACGTGTTGTGGCGGCTGCGAACATGGGAGGAGTAGGTGGCAGTGCGGGGAGCGACCAGACGTGTTGTGGCGGCAGCGATGTTGAGACAGGGAAGGTGCAATGAAAAACCAACCGGAATGGAAATCGGAGGAAGTGCAACGGTGGCGTGAGGAATGGACTGGAGGGAGAAACGAAGGAGATGAATGGATTAGGGTTACGGGTTTGGTGAAACGGTGAAAAAACAAATGGGATTGGCGAGTAGTGGGGTAGGGACGTGGTTAGGGAAAATTGCATTTAATGTATTATAATTATTATTAGGGATATTTACCCAGCAGACCTTGAAATCTTTCGAAATTACCTCTACGACCTTTGAAACATCATAATTCCTCCCACGACCCCGTAATCTTGCTCCGTCTTACCCTACAGACCCTCCCGTCAATTTTAACTACATTTGAGTCAATTACTTGGGTTAATCGTGAGTTAATCTAACCAATTAACCATCGAACGGTTACGAGCGAGGGGGTGTTGCAGATCGGAAGGGGGCATCCGTTCGGCTAAAGAGGAGCACTGAGCTCCGTCAGCGGCAGGGGGGGGGGGGGTCCGGAGCACCATCGGAGGGGCGTCGGGGGGGGGGGCGGTGCCTGGGAGTCGGGGGGAGGGGGGCGGGGCGGTGCCTGGGAGTCGGGGGAGCGGGGCGGGGCGGGAGGGCGGTGCCTGGGAGTCGGATGTCTTGGCACCCATGGGACCCGTCCTCCACTGCGGCGTCTTCTGCACCCCGCAGTGGCTGCACCCCTCAGTGTCCACAGGGCGTCCGAATAACTGCTGCTTCGAACTCTTATTGATGGGCAACCTCCCAGGTTCCGGATCAGGGGCAGGGACATGGCGTGGAGCAGATGAGGCCTCGAAGGGTTTGCGCTCATCCTCGTCGAAGTGGCGACCAATGCGTGCGGTGCTGGGGAGGAACGAGGAGGGCTCGTTGAAGCTACGGGGCACACTTGCTCCGGCGGAACCCGGGCGAGAGGGACGGTGGGGATCCATTCAGCCCCGTGCACCTCCCACCGCTCGATCGAGCCCGGCGCGATTTTGTTGCCTCGCGACCTGCGGGTTCAAAATCGAACGAGAAACACACGATCAGCCGGGGATATGGATCTGAAATAATTAAGGAAAGAATGGTAGATAAGAAGTTGGAGTACACGTCGGGGGCAGACGGGAGAGGGAGCTCAGAGAGGATGGATCCACCGTGAAGTCCTTCAGCGTCATGGTGGAACCGCCGAAGGCCTTCTTCTTCGACATCGCCACGGAATTGTCGTCCTCCTCCTATCCCCTCTCTCCTCGCGCCCGCTTCTCTCTCTCTCTCTCTCTCTCTCTCTCTCTCTCTCTCGTCTGAGATTGGACCCTGCAGATGGCGCGCTACATCTTCTCTCCCTTCCTCTGTTTTCTTTGGTGTCGCGGAGATTATTGGTGAAATGGAGGCGAGGGACTAATAAGAGAGTAAGCCTGATGTTGGCCCAAACCTACGAAAATGCGAATCCCGGTCTGTTATCCAGTATTACGGAGGGAATTGAATATCATTCGTGTGCTTGATTGAACATGATAAAAGCGTAGTCGAGCGGCAGCACCTCGGGGCTCATGGCGAGAGGCTCGTAGACGAGGCAGGACGAGGAGGAGGACGAGGAAGAGCAGCAAGATATCGCTGTCTTCGGCAGGCGACGCGGGTGGGGGGAGCAGGGGAAGCGACGCCGGGGCTTTGGGCGGCACGGTGGGGTTCGAGGTTTCGAGGAGGACGGCGGGGAGGGCCAAATCCAAGGGGAAATGGCAATGAATGTAAATTTGACAAACAAAATGGGTATAATGTAAACAAATATAAAGGAACCTGGTTAGTTTTAACGGACAAATGGATGGGAGTTAACCAGAGGGTCTCCACGGTAATGGTTAGCAAGATTACGGGGTCGTGGGAGGAATTATGATGTTTCAAAGGTCGTAGAGGTAATTTCGAAAGATTTCAGGGTCTGCTGGGTAAATATCCCTTATTATTATTATTATTATAACATGGAATGAATGGTTTGGTTATTGGTTAACGGCAGTCTTCATTAAAATTAGAAATACACATATTAAAAACGAATATCCGTATTCGTATTCGTTTACAGGTATATATTCGTATTCATATCCATATTCGCCAAAGTTTGAATTTTAACATCCGTATTCACATCTGTATTCGTCGGATGCTAAAGATGAACATCCACATTCGTATCCATATTCGCCAAAATGAAAAAAGAGCATCCATATCCTCATAAAAACGGATACGGACACGAACGGATACGGATATATCCACATCCTCTTGCATCCCTAATGACAACCCATCTACCATGTGGTATGGTCCTGTAGGACCTCAATTGTGCACTGTCTCCACAAAGATGATGGGAAGCACCAGAGTTCATAATCAACCCTGTCATATCTGCACCATTACTACCAGTGAAAGTATAAGCAATACTTAAGGAGCTCGAAGAGGTTCTGGTTGTGGCAGCGGTATCTGTAGTGGTGGTTCCTGCAATAGGAGTCGTGATCTCTCGAATACGCGAAACGATATCATCCACGCGAGGATCGGCCTAGGAAGCAAGAGTGTGAGAAGGCTCAATATGCTCTGTCACGCGACCAGAGACAAGATATCAATGCTTTTGATAGCATGTATCCTTGGCATGTCCCGTCGACGACAAAAGGTGCAAGGGCCACGCAGACGTCCTCTGCCGTTACCACGAGGGGTATATCCTCTAGACTGGGTCGTCACTCAACCATGAGAAACGGCCATAGCATACGAGGGCTGAGGAGTGACCATAGGAGGCATGATAATCCAGCTGAGATGGTTTAGGCCTCCTACATGGGAGGTATGGTGACGTCAGTGAGAAGCTGAGTACGTGTTGCATCATACATTTTATAAAGACCGGCCATGAAAACCCTAACCATCGTGGAGTTCCTATATGCCTTCTGTTGCTCAAGATATGCAGTGATATGCATATAGCTATGAAGCTTCTCAAATATGTCATGGAGTGAAATGTATTACATATGCAGAGGATGATCATTCTACTTGGCCTTGTAGATGTTAAACTGTAGCTGAAGAATCTTGGTCTCATTCTTCGCTTGAGCATAGGTGGAAGCCAAAGTATCCCACATCGCCTTGGCAGTGAGCTGGTCAGAATATCAATGGCAATCTATGTGGTGAGGGTCCCACATAGCCAAACACGCGCATACGCATCATCTTGCTTCCAAGAAGCATTTGTCCCAATCTTATCTGTTGGCTCTAGATCTGTCAGGATGTGCGCCTTATTGTTGCACTGCATAAGGGTGAGAAACTGCATGGACCACAACCCATAGTTGATCCTATCCATCTTAACGATGGGAGTTGGGCCCTTAAAGGCTCAGGACGAGAAAATATCACCCGTGTTCTCTGACATGATGGTAAAATGGCAAAATAACAGAAGTCAACTGGAAAGTAGACCAATATAAACGAGTCTACACGATCATATGGAGGACTGGTTGTACATGTAGACTCATACAACCAACCTCATCAATCGGTGTTCCTTGCTAGGGATGGAAAACATGATTTATAGGTCAGAAATCACATTTTTCGATCAAAATTAGACCGATCCTGACCATATAACGACTTCTAGAGGTGCACGGAAGCCACGGGAGGGCCGACGGTGGCCTAGTCGGTCGAGGCGGCAGCGGAGGGCAACAGGTTCAGCAGCCTGCAAGCCTGGGCAGCGACCTAGATAGGCTGGAATGGTATCCTGGGGTTGGGGCGACGGCCTGGAGGCTAGGCGGCAAGCAGCGACGGCCGAGGGAGGGGGGCAGGCGAGTAGGGTTAGGGTTTGCTGGAGTGTGGGAACTCCAGTATAGGATCGTCGCTTCGATACCATGTAGAGGAAAAAGACTTGATTTATTTATGAGGCCTTTGGGTTCTCTTGTATAGGAGATGAATCAATTGGGAAAATCACATGAAATTGACAAAATAAATAGATAACAAGAAAACAAAACAGTAAGAAAGATAAGAAATATCTCAACAATTGAGAAGCTAGAGAAGTTCTCAAGATGTTGTGTTGCATGTTGGTCTCGGAGCAGTCACCTTGTGCCATTGAAGGCTTTCCTCTCAGTTATCCCGATGTTTTTCCTATCCGTGTGCCTCTTACCGGCCAAGGTGAAGGGGACGTTAGAAGCAATTACGAGAAAATTTTTCTTACCTCGACTGGAGAGTTGCAAGGGATGCCTCTGGTTGCTTGGAAGATTGTAGTGCTAGCAAAGGAGGATGGTGGGGTAGCGTGGGGATCTACAATCTGGAGACAATAAATCAGGCTTTGTTGACAAAAGGGCATTTGTATACATCTCGCATACACTCGGCTTCTCGTAACTGATGCACAAGGGCAAGCAGTTCTAGCATTCACTTCCTCAACTCCTTGAGGTGATATCCCTTTATATAGGTCAAAATCATATCATAAGGGAATGAAGTCTTTCTTGGAATTTTCCAGAAAATGAAAATGTCCAAGGTGTACCACTAATGTAACTATCCCAAAACCCTCTTCTCTTTGCTTCTGAACACCTTCAGAACAAAGATCTAAAAGCTATTCTTGAGATCATATCTCCAGGTATGGAATAACCAGATTATAAAACACTTATTATTATCCTTATATCATTCCAAATGATCAGGATGTCATCTACATTTAGCACGATGAACACAGTGGCACTCCCACTAAGCTTCGCATGGTTCATCAAGATTCTATTATAACATTTATGATTTCATCAAATCTAATGTTCCAACTACAAGAAGCTTATTCGAGTCCACAGATGGAGTTATTCAGCTTGCACAACTTGCTTTCCTCAACTATGAAGCCATGGGGCTACTTCATATGAATATCCTCCGAGAGGTATTCATAGAGGAATGCAATCTTGACTTCCATCTTGAAGATGTCAAAGTCAAGTTGTGTAGGTATAGTTATCAATATTCTGATGGGTATAAGCAAGGTCATAGAAGAGCAAGTCTCACCGCATGCGATGTCTTATCTTCGGTGTGTATCTTGTAAATACGACCCGTACTTTGAAGGTCTCTACCTTCTCATCAGGCTCCCTCTTTCTCTTGAAGATCCATTTACACCTTAACGGGTCTTACCCATATAGGTGGATCCTCGAGGGTCCATATACAAGACTTGTATATGAAGTCTAGTTTAGACTTTATTGCTAAAATCCATCATTCCATGTCATGATCTTTAGATGCTTCATCACATGAAGTTCGATCATTGTCAGATTTCTCAGACACATGGAATCCATCCTCAAACTCATTTGAAGAGGTATGAGTGTTTCATCTTTAATTGTCCTTTTAGTTTCCGATTTCAGGAGCCTTATTATCATCTCAAGATTAAATGAGTTCCTTTACTTCATTATTATCTTGATTCTCAAGAGTCTCGTCCTCTAAGAATCACATTCTCATATATGAGATCTTTTAAGAATCTCAAGGTCATAAAGTATGTATCCAATACCATCCTTTATTTTCCTAATGAAGTAGCACTCTTTTGTGCTAGATTCCAGCTTACTTGCATGAAACCTTATTAGGGATATATATTGTAGTCTTTACCACATATATACATGGAAACTAAGAGGTAATTATGATAATATTTATCATTGACCAAATCATGTCACACATGATCTAATTGTATCTCCCTACAACTCTATTGAGTTTAGGTGTATGAGGAGGAGTGAGATAAGTCATATCTCCATAAGGTATTCCTTGAATTCATCTAATAGGTATTGACTACCTAGATTAGATCAAATCCATTTTCATTTTCCTTCAAACTTTGGTTCTAAACCAAAATTGTGAAATCTTTGAACATTTCAAAGGTTTCTAAGGTGAAGGGAAGAAATCTCATATCACAAATAATCATTAATAGATATTACATATCCATAATGTTTATTCTGAAATAGATAATCCACATACATCAATATGTATGAGATCTAAAATACCTCGGCATCCAATACCATTCCTAGAGAAGGGTGTATTGGACATTTTACTTTGAATACAATATTCATAAGTATGTAAGTTTTGAAATTTTAGACATTCTAAAGTTTCATCTCTTACTAGTCTATTGATCAAATCAACAGACAAATGTCCAAGGCTTTATGCTAGATCATTGTCAAATGATCTTCATCCTCCTATTGATCTTATAAGGTTTAACTTTCATTATTAGAAATCTTAATGAACCATTCATTAATTTTCTAATTTAATAGAGTCCTCCAGATGTCGGATTACGATCTGAAATATATCCATCATAATTCTTTATGATAGGCTTATTCCAGAATTCATGTTTATTTCCAACACTTAGAAATAAACTATGAGTGTATTCTAATATCCAGCTCAGAGAGACATTCTCTAAGACTAAGGACTCTCCCACTGAAATTAAGAAGTCTATCAATCCAATGGAGATTGTTGCAACCATTGCGTCAATATCCATGTAGATGACTCATTAAACATGAAGATCAAATTCCAGATTTCTAATACATATGCAACCAATTGCAAGCGTTATAAATAGAACGAGATATAATTATTAGATTTTGATATTATCAAATAAGAAAGTCAATATCAATGATTATATGTAGATATGGATTATTCCGATGCATTACCTGAGTCCTTCTCTAAGGATCCTAGATAGACTAGATAGTCACATTATCAATACATCGGTTTATTGCAGTATTGCAGTATTGCAGTATTGGATGTCATATGTATGGAAACTGTTGTGAGAAAAGAGTAATCTGTTATTCAAGGAAACCCTAGGCTCTCTTATATAGGGAGAGACCTCAAGGGTAAAATACAAAGTAGTCCAGAGAAAAATATAAACGCCGAACGGGTACATAGCATATAATAATATCTATCTCTACACCCCCCTCAAGGTGAAGCATAGATGTCTATCATGCTCAGCTTGGAAGAACATCTCTGGAAAGGTCCTCTGAGCAACGGCTTGGTGAGTACGTCAGCAGTCTGATCCCCTGAGCTCGCGTGAGCTGTAGATATCAATCCTCTCAGGATCAAGTCTCTAGTGTAGCGGCAGTCAACTTCAATGTGCTTTGTTCTTTCATGAAAAGTTGAATTGTTGGCAATAAATAAGGTTGCCTGATTATCACACTGAAGCTGCATGGGTAGAGGTACGGCTACATGTAGATCTTCCAGTACAGATCGAACCCACATCATCTCCGTGCTTGCTTGCGCCATGGCCCTATATTCGGGATTCAGCACTGGACCTTGCCACAACAGTTTGTTTCTTACTTTTCCAAGAAACCAGAGAGCTCCCAACAAAAACTGCAAATCCTGAGGTTGATTTTCGATCCTTAGGGCATCCTGCATAATCGGCATCTGCACATGCTGAGATAGACAAATATGTGCCCTTTCGAAACAGCAACCCTGAACCTGGAGAAGACTTCAGATACCTCAGTATCATGTATATGACATCCATATGAATTTGTCTTGGCTGCTCCACAAATTGACTCACCCTGCTCACTGCAAAGGCAATATCGGGACAAGTTATGGTAATATAAAGGAGCTTACCCACCATTTCTCTATATCTCCTCTTGTCCACTTCAGCAGTGTCATCATCATACAGCTTCATGTTTGGATCCATGGGAATACTTGATGGTTTGCACCCAGCCATGCCTGCTTCAATCAAGAAATCTGTGATGTACTTCCTTTGGGTCATAACTAAACCCTGTGCATTCCTGGCAAATTCCAACCCTAGAAAGTATCTTAGGGTTCCAAGATCCTTCGTGACGAACTGATGGCCTAGGAATGCCTTCGCTCTTTCTATGCCCTGAATATCATCTCTTGTAATCAGAATATCATAAACATAGACCATGATAACAACCGTACCTGCCGATGACTTCTGAACAAACAACGAGTGGTCTGCATTCGACCTCTTGAATCCCTGTCGTTCTATCAGATTGGAAAGCTACTGGAACCACGCTCTTGGACTCTGTTTGAGGCCATAAATTGCCTAGTGAAGTCTACACACCATATGCTTCTCCCCCTCAGCAGTAAACCCTGGTGGCTGTTGCATGTAGACTTCCTCCTGCAGATCACCATACAAGAAGGCATTCTTGACATCCAGTTGAGATATACCCCAGTCATGTACCACAGCAACTGATAAGAGAATGCGAAGAGTGGAATGACGAGCCACTGGAGAAAATGTATCCATATAGTCAACGCCATAGGTTTGTGTAAAACCTCGCGCGACCAGTCGTGCTTTGTACCGATCTAGACTGCCATCAGCGTGGTATTTAACTGTGAATACCCACTTACAGCTCACAATAGATGCATCAGAAGGAGGAACAACCAAGGTCCATGTGCTACGAGACTGTAGGGCGCGCATCTCATCTTCCATAGCCTTTCTCCAGCAATCAATCTCCATAGCATCCTGGTAGGTCCGTGGTATGTCCACGGAAGATAAAGCTGCAGCAAATCTCTGAAAGTCGCTTGTGAGACGATGAAAAGACACCTGTGAAGCAAAGGGATAAGATGTACACGTCCGCTTCTGCTTCGGATAGCAATAGGAAGATCAAGATCATCTTCCGTTGTACTGGATGGTGTGGTCTCCTCCTGCAATGAAGAATCCTGCACATGTACCATATCCGACCCGTCAGTAGTAATGCCATCTGAACATACCTGAGGCGTGATGGATGTCTGACGTGTAGCCTGAGCAGGACCTGACCGACGTGTATAGAATTTTGGTAAAGGTGGAATAGGAGGTCGTGGAGGTGGTGGAGGTGGAGCTGGTGGTGAAGATGACGTAGAGTCAGGAACAGGAGTGGACTCAGGTGGACTCGAAGTAGGTGGTGGAAGGACATAGACATCATCGTTGGTAGTGGATGGTACCAGTCTGTCACCTGCAGGGGAAAAATACATAACAGACTCAAAGAACGTGACATCAACACTGACAAAGTATTTCTTGTTTATGGGATCATAACACCGATAGCCCTTCTGAGTCCGAGAGTAACCGACAAAGACACACTTGACAGCTCTAGGAGAGAGTTTGTCAAGTCCAGGAGTCAGAAGATGAACAAATGACACAGTACCAAAGACACAAGGAGTAAGTGAGAATAATTCCTTGTCAGGAAAAACAATAGAGAGAGGAATTTTCTCACCAAGAACAGAAGATGGCATACGATTGACCAGGTAACAAGCGGTAAGAACAGCATCCCCCCAGAAAGAAATAGGAGCACAACTCTGAATCAGTATGGTTCGAGTAATGTCGAGAAGGTGGCGATGCTTTCTTTCTGTCACAGCATTCTGCTGCGATATGTAAGAACAAGTGGTTTGGTGAATAATGCCCTTTGACGAAAGAAACTGAGAGAGGGACCATGTGCAGAATTCAAGAGCATTATCAGTATGAACATATTTGACAGTAGAAGAAAACACATTTTGCACTTCATTAATCAAATTCTTAATCACATCGCCTGCTTCATATTTATTCTTTAAAAGGAAGACCCAAGAAACACGAGAAAAATCATCCACTACCACTAGATAAAATCTGTCCCTGATGATCGGGTACACGACTTGGACCCCATATATCTATGTGAAACAACTCAAATGGGGAGCTACTGCTCCGACTCTGACGACTAGGAAAGCTCGACCAATGATGCTTTCCCAACTGACACGCTTCACAGCGAAAGGAAGAACTGGGAGAGATCTGAGGCAGAAGATGTCGCATTTTCTGGAGCGGGAGATGACCAAAACGGAGATGCCAGATGTACGGAGAAACCGGTCCGGCAGAATGAGAAGAGACTCCAGCATAAGTATTCTGGACCAGCCTATAGAGATCATTCTGCTCAGAGCCATAGTCAATCACCCTGCCCGTTAGTATGTCCTGAAAAATAAGAGAAGACGGGTCAAATATAGCACGACAGTGCAAATCCTTCGTAATCTGACTAATAGACAACAGATTCATCGAGAACTCAAGAGCATGTAGGAAATTCTGTAGATGCATAGTAGAAGATAGGAAGACCTCCCCCTGTCCAACGAGGGGAGAATGAGTACCGTCTGCAATTTGTACTGAGCGGCCATGAGGAATGTCCCTGTAGGACTCAAGTCTCTCTCGATCACGACAGAGATGATGTGTGGCACCAGAATCTATAATCTAATCAGAGTAATCATGAGAAGATGTAAATGCAGTAGCACTACCTGAGGTAGTAGCAGCAGCAGAGGAACCAGCAGATGCTGTAGCAGCAACATCTGAAGGTCCACCAGAAGAATCACCAGATGATTGTGGCATAATATCACGTAGACATGCCACAAGTTCCTCGAAACGATTGTCTACAGTAGATGCCAATTGGGGCTGAGAATGCTCTGCTACACGCGCCGATGCTGGAAATCCATGCTTAGAGTAGCATGTCTCCTCCGAGTGGCTTGTGCGGTGACAATATGAGCACGTCCGAAAGCGACCACCCCTACCCTGGGGTCCACGTCCACGACCACGGCCAGAAGAGTGACCACCTCTCCCACGCGACAGTGCCATCGTCGTTGGGGGTGGAGTAGATGAGCTGGAAGAAACTGATATGCGATTGAGTCTCCTGTAGACATCCTCCATTAGAGGAATAACTGCATCAGCCAAAATCTGAGAGCGGGCGGCCTCATACTCAGGATCTAGGGCCGCAAGTAGAACACCCACCATGGTGGCATTCCTAAATGTCTTCTGTTGTTCAGGAGTCGCTGTGAGAGGAATGGTGTTGTACAACTTCTCAAACATCCCCCTCAGGGATGTGTACAAGGAGTGAAGAGGTCTTCCATTCTGCTTCATCGTGAATATATCATGCTGAAGTTGTAACATCTTGGTCTCATTTCGCACCTGGGAATATGTAGCAGCCAGGATATCTCACATTGCCTTAGCAGTGGGTTGATGGAGGACATCCTTGGCAATCTCCATCGACAGTGTTCCTGACAACCAGACCTTGGCATACGAATCATCAGCCTCCCACGAGGCATATATCCATGTCTTCTCTGTTGGCTCATCCTCGGTAAGAATATGCTTCTTACCGTTCGACTTCATGAGGCTCATGAACTGCATCGCCCAGAGCTCATAGTTCGACCCGTCCATCTTTACTATTGGCGCGGGACCTTTGAACGCGCCTATGGAGGGCATATCAACCTTCGATTCTGACATATTACCGCCAGAGAAGAACTAGGATATGTAGACAAAGTGATAGATGTCTACACAAACTTCATAGGATTCGAGTACGCATATAGACTTTACGCACCCAAATCCATATATCTGGAGGAAGAGACGGCTACGATCAAGGTAGCAAAAGTCTGGCTAGGGCAAGCCGGAAGATGAAGACGAGGCGGCGGGCTGGGGTGGTACGGCGTCATTTGGGGGGGGGGGGGGGAGGGAGGGTCGGGCGGCACTGGGGTGGACCCTGGCGGCGGTGGGAGGGACCCGGGGATGGTCCGGCGACGGTGGGAGGGACCCGAGAGGGTCCTGCAGGACTGGAGGGTGGCCCGGGAGGGGGCAGCGACGGCGGAAGAACGAGAGAGAGAGGGGGCGGTGGGTGGGGAAGCCCTAGGGCTCTGATACCATGTTGTGAGAAAAAAGTAATCTGTTATTCAAGGGAACCCTAGGCTCTCTTATATAGGGAGAGACCTCAAGGGTAAAATACAAAGTAGTCCAGAGAAAAATATAAATGACGAACGAGTACATAGCATATAATAATATCTATCTCTATACAGAAACCATAGAAGTATAGTCAACTCTTTGACTTTCCTTCTAACTTGGGTCCAACCCATGCTTCCATTGTGCTCCTTTCATTTATAAACAACAATTGCTTAAGACAAAGGATCTCTTACGTTGAATTGAAAAGATTTCAATATAAGAGTATCTCTACATTTATACATGCTTCATTCAAATTATACAATATGAATATTATGAAGCTCCATGAATGACTAGAGTATAGATAATAGAATGATGACACTCATCATATCTACATACATCTTAACTCTTAAAATCATTGGTTCAGGTAGATACTCAAACATCTTGAATACATCTTCTCCTATAGAGCCACAATTCTGCATAATGCAGTGAACCATGTCATTCATGATTAAGTGTCGAGAGCACATATGTATGTCAATTCATCTTCTTAGATTTTATAAGGATTATTGGACAATTGCGATCATCATTGACATATCACTTCCAAAGTACATTTGATGAGATCAAGACAATAGTGGCATACAAACCCTAGGGTTGTAGTGCTATTGTCTATTCAATTGCCATTCCTCGTTCTTATGAGGAAACTTGCACATTGCAACTGTGGAGATATTTATGTATTTCTATATTCTATATGTGTCTTTCTTATTTTTATTTCTGTGTTTCTATCTTATGTAATTTACCCACAGGCCTCTCTGCTATATAAGAGAGCCTAGGGTTCTCAGAAATAAATAACTCTCATTTTTCTTCCAACATGATATCAGAGCGGCGGTCCTAGACCGGAGCTCGTATACCTTAACCCTAGACCCCCACCCGCTAGCCTCTTCTCTCGACTCCCATCTGTGCCGTCGTCCCTTGCCGGGTCACGCCACCACCCAGGCCGCCCCTTGCCGGGTACTGCAACCCCTTGCCGAGTTCTGCCACCACCCAGGCCGGGTCCCATTGCAGCCTCTTGCTGGGTCACCGCTGCCCAGCCCTTGCAGGGCTCCGCCGCCCGGGCCTCCGCCCAGCTCTTGCCGGGTCCCGCCGCCCTGTTTCATCTCGTGAACCCCTAAAGGTCGTCTAGGTCGTCAGCCTCAAGTGTCGTCGGTCTCCGTCGTTGTTTTCGTCTTCTTCGCGCCACTCGGGTGATGGATTTGATTGCATAGGTCTACATATGCAATCAATCCCCATATGTCATTGTAGACAAAACCTCCATTAGGCCACATACCCTGTGATCTTCATTCGGCATCATGTCAGAAAACAAAGTTGACGTACCCGCCACAGGTGCCTTCAGAGGTCCAGCACCAATTGTTAAGATGGACGGGACGAACTATGAGCTCTGAGCTATGCAGTTCAAGAGCCTCATGGAGTCTAACGATAAGAAACATATCCTTACCGATGATGAGCCGAAGGAGAAAATAGGGATTCACGTCACATGGGAGGCGGACGATGCGTATACCAAAGTCTGGCTATCTGGGACGTTGACGATAGAGATCGCCAACGATGTGCTGCATCAGCCCATGGCAAAGGCAATGTGGGATATTCTAGCGGCAACATATTCGCAGGCACAGAATGAGACCAAGATACTACAATTGCAGCATCATATTTTACAGTCTAACAAAATGGACGTCCTCTTCACTCACTGTATACATCCCTGCGAGGAATGTTTGAGAAGCTCAATAGCTTCATGCCTTTGACAGCCACTCCTAAGCAGCAGAAGACATACAGGAATGCTACCATGGTGGGTGTATTCCTGAATGCACTTGATCCAGAGTACAATGTTGCTCGCTCTCAGATTCTTGCTGATGCCACTATTCCTCC
This sequence comes from Ottelia alismoides, assembly GCA_037367405.1. Lineage (NCBI taxonomy): Eukaryota > Viridiplantae > Streptophyta > Magnoliopsida > Alismatales > Hydrocharitaceae > Ottelia > Ottelia alismoides. Next base: position 1,406,708 of record JAZKJV010000718.1, on the reverse strand, counting down.
TATGGAGGAAGCTTTCCGCCGACTTAGTCGAATTACTGTCCCGAGCTCTACTACTAGCCAGACACCTTCGGTGATGGCTGCCTCCAGAGGAAGAGGCGACTCCTCTACTTTTTGTGGTCGTGGTCCCCGAGGTTGTGGGGGTCGGATCCGTCAGTCATGCAATTATTGTCACTGTCCTGACCACTCCGAGGATACATGGTTTTCCAGCATCGGCTCGAGTAGCGGAACAAATTGAGTCCCCTACATCTTCTTCGTTGGACCAGCGATTCGATGATCTCGTTGCCAGACTGAGGAATATCATACCTCCTGACACAGCTCCAGGAGGCCATTCAGATGTGGTTGTCTCTGCCTCTGCTAGTACATCCGCTACAGCCAGTACCTCAGGTAGTTCTTATGCCCTCACCTCTTGTGATGGATTTATGATTACAGAATGGATTATGGACTCCGGAGCGACACATCATCTATGTGGGGACAAAGAGCAGCTTACTGCATATAGTCAGGTTCCTCCAGGACGGACTGTGGTGATAGCCAATGGAACGCATTCCCCGATTACAGGACAGGGGGAGATTAGTTTGACACCTTCAATGCATTTGCAGAACGTGTTATATGCTCCTGATTTCTGTATGAATTTACTGTTCATTAGCCAGATTACGAAGGATTTGAACTGTCGAGCTATTTTTGACTCATCATCTCTTGTTTTTCAAGACATACCCTCGGGCAAAGTGATTGGAGGTGGCTGTGAGCAGAATGGCCTCTATCGTCTGGTCCGTACTCCCTATGTTGGCGCATCACTCCACTCTACAGGATCATACTCTCCATATACATGGCATCTCCGTTTTGGTCATCTACCTCTTCAGAAGATGTGTCGTATTTTGCCCCAGATTTTCCCGGGATCGTCCTTCCAGTGTGAAGCGTGTCAGTTGGGAAAGCATCATAGGTCCACTTTCCCGAGTCGTCAGAGTCGGAGCAATATCTCTCTTTTTGAGTTAGTCCATATTAATATTTGGGGTCCCAGTCGTGTTCCTGATCACCAGGGACACAAGTTTTATCTTGTTGCCGTAGATGATTTTTCTCGCTTGTCTTGGGTGTTTCTATTGATGAATAAATCTGAAGCAGGAGATGTGATCCAAATGTTTATCAATGAAGTTCAAAATATTTTCTCTTCTTCTGTGAAAATTGTGCGTTCTGACAATGCATTTGAGTTTTGTACTAGAGCACTTTCCTTATTCTTTTCATCTCGTGGTATAGTTTATCAAACATCTTGTGCTTACACGTCACAACAAAATGGTATTGCAGAGTGGAAACATCGTCATCTACTGGATATCACTAGGACCCTACTTATTCAGAGTCATGCTCCACATTCGTTTTGGGGTGATGCAGTTCTCACTGCATGTTATCTAGTAAATCGCATACCCTCGTCTGTCTTGGGAGAGAAGACTCCTTTCTCTATAGCCTTTCCTGAGAAGGAGTTGTTCTCTCTTACACCCCGCGTATTTGGCTGTGTTGCGTTTGTCCACCACTTGGCACCAGGTCTTGATAAGCTCTCTCCCAGGGATGTCAAATGCATGTTTCTGGGGTACTCCAAAACTCAAAAAGGATATCGTTGCTTTGATCCGTTATGTCGGAAATACTTTGTTAGCGTCGATGTCACATTCTTTGAATCTGCGATGTTTCTCTCTCCTACAGGTGACAGAATGACTACTTCTGATTCTGATATTGAGGTCTACATGCCACCACCTCCTATGAGTCAGTTACCTCCAGTACCGGTCATACCACCACCACCGCCTCCACCGCCTCCATCTACACAGCCTCCTGTGACTGTGGTTCCACCTTTACCAAAATTCTATACTCGCCGGCCGACCCCCTTTTGCTCATGGTCATTGCCCGTCATCCATCATGCCCCAGGTTTGTTCTAATAACTTGATTTCTAACGATGAGTCTGAAGATGTTTCTATACAGGGATCAGTGCAGGATGAGGCTCCTGAGAACCTTGACGTACCTATCGCTCTTAGGAAGCAGAAGCGTACTTGTGCATCCTACCCACTTGCTTCTCAAGTTTCCTTTCATCGTCTTACAGGCGATTTCCAAAGATTTGCAGTTGCTCTATCTGTTATGGACATTCCACGGACTTACCAGGATACGTTGCAAGATAGCAGATGGCGTCTTGCTATGGAAGAGGAAATGGTTGCCTTGCAGTCCCGTGGCACCTGGAGTCTTGTTTCTCCTCCTCCCGGAGCGTCTGTTGTCAGCTGCAAGTGGGTGTTTACAGTTAAATACCATGCAGATGGGAGCCTTGATCGTTACAAAGCAAGGTTGGTGGCACGTGGTTTTACTCAGACCTATGGCGTCGATTACTTGGACATGTTCTCTCCGGTTGCTCGACATTCCACTTTGCGTGTTCTTCTCTCAGTTGATGTGGCACGTGACTGGCCCTTATTCCAGCTTGACGTTAAAAATGCATTTCGTTACGGAGATCTCCAAGAGGAGGTCTATATGCAGCAGCCTCCAGGGTTTGCTGCTGAGGGGGAGTGTCAACAGGTTTGTAGACTCCATAAGGCAATATATGGCCTTAAACAGAGTCCTAGGGCATGGTTCCAAAATCTTTCAGATCTGATTGAACGACAACAGAGTCCTGGGGCATGGTTCCAAAAACTTTCAGATCTGATTGAACGACAGGGATTCAAGAGGTCAAATGCAGATCACTCTTTATTCGTGCAGAAGACACCTAGAGGTACAGTTGCTATCATGGTTTATGTTGATGATATAGTTGTTACAGGAGATGATGAGCAGGGAATCAAGATGGCAAAAGAATTTTTGGGCAGTCAATTTGTGACCAAGGACCTGGGCACCGTATGGTATTTCTTGGGGTTGGAATTTGCTAGAAATGCACAAGGTCTTGTGATGACCCAAAGAAAGTATGTTACAGACATGTTTGCAGAGACGGGCATGATTGGGTGTCGACCTTCTTCTACTCCTATGGATCCTAGCATGAAGCTATATGATGATGATACAGATGAAGTCGATAAGAGAAGATACAGAGAGATGGTGGGAAAACTTCTTTATGTTACAATCACCAGACCGGATATCGCCTTTACAGTGAGTCGAGTGAGTCAATTCATGGAGCAGCATCGAGAGGTACATATGGATGCCATATATATGATATTGAGATATCTAAAATCATCTCCAGACTCAGGATTACTATTCAAGAAAGGAGAAACTCTCTCTGCATCCGCATATGCTGAAGCAGACTATGCAGGTTGTCCTAAGGATAGAAAATCGACTTCAGGATCTGCAGTGTTCGTTGGCAGTTCACTCGTTTCTTGGAAAAGCAAGAAACATACAGTCGTAGCAAGATCAAGTGCCGAATCCGAATACAGGGCTATGGCTCAAGCAAGTACAGAAATGATGTGGGTTCGGACTGTATTAGTTGATTTGCATATAGAGGTTCCTCTACCCATGGAGTTACATTGTGATAACCAGGCTGCTCTGTTCATTGCAAACAACCATGCGTTCTATGAGAGAACAAAACATATCGAGGTAGATTGTTACTACACCAGAGATATGATTCAGAAGGGCCTAATTTCTACTTCTCATGTTAGCTTTGGAGAGCAAACAACAGATATCTTTACCAAGCCATTGCTCAGAGGATCATTCCAGAAGTGTTCGTCCAAGCTGAGCAAGATAGATATCTATGCTCCATCTTGAGGGGTGTGTGGAGATATTTATGTATTTCTATATTTTATATGTGTCTCTTTCTTATTTTTATTTCTGTGTTTCCATCTTATGTAATTTACCCATAGTCCTCTTCGCTATATAAGAGAGCCTAGGGTTCTCAGAAATAAATAACTCTCATTTTTCTTCCATCAGCAACCACATACATTATGTATCCAACTGCAATTGTAATATCTTGATCATGGATCCAATCCATGATATTATACTGATTATTATTGAGTATAGTATTGAGTGTGTTTAATGAAGGATTATCTGAAATAAGAAATTTGCATAAGTGTATATATTTTATATATATATACATATTTTACTTTGATTCAGGAGTTTTTACATCAAAGTTGTCTTGTCTTGTCAATAACGAAAGTTCATTCCCTTAATCACTTTCAATGTAAGAGATATACTTACCATTATATCTCAAGCAAGATCTGGGATCCCCTTCCTTATCTTTGTCACATCCCAATAATATGAGAACCCAAGGTTCAGGAAAGCAGTATGCGTATGCGTTCGGACAGGTTACCGAATACTGAATAAGCGGTATGCGGGGGCATATGCGGGGTATATGCAGTTCTACGCGATTTTCTAATTTTTAATTTAAAAATAAATAAATATCTATGAATAACATTACCACTGAATTTGTGTATCTAAGTGGAGTTAAAGGAGATCTAAAAAAACAGTTCATATTGGATGGGTCTTTATATGCTTTTAATTGTCTCATGTTTAATCACAAAAAAATATTTACCCTAAAAACTTCACATATTAGATGACTTGTGATAACAAAACTTCAATACATATACATGCACTACATGAGCAAAACCTCGGTATATATAAAAATATTCAACGATACTCGTGAAAACAATACATAAGGAAAATGTAAAACATTGCATATACATAATGATATAATGCATTGTAATTGTATACAAATGCAAGTCATACTCATACAATAGAATGAAGGAAGAGGCAGAGTTACGAATTAAGGACCTGAATGGCAAGATTGAAAAGTTGAAGCGGCTGGAGCAGTATGCAGGGCATATGCAGGGCATATGCGGGATATGCGGGGAGGGCGCATAATGCATTGATTCATGTAATCGATGCGCTGTACATGCCGCGCGAGCATATGCGGCCCGTGCAGCCGATTTCATGAACACTGTGAGAACCTATGACTCCGATAAAAAGAAGCAGGAATACATTCCGCCTTGCAAATCCAACTTACATTTTCCAATTCGGTCTTTAACACCCAGGCCCACCACCCCTAAAGTGATGTTGACCTGTCATTAATTGAACCATCCATCAACAGGAATACAACTCGCTATGCGCAATCCAATATCGCCCCAATAATATGAGGACCCGATATTGGGGTCACTACGCATACGTCCTTACTCTTTCGAGAAGCAAAGAGCCCAATCCAAATGGCTTGTATGTAGGAGCTATCACTTCGGACGGGCATCTCCGACATACAATCTCTGGCGACGGAACCCTTTGCCTTGATGGGAGACCGTGGATGTCACTTATGTGATCCTCCATATCATGTTTAAATTTAATTAATCATTATGAATCATATTCATTATGATTAATTCTTCCAAGGGAATTACACATTTATTAGAGTGTTTTAATTGGATTTTCTAAAATAAGGAGTCCTCCCGAGGAGGGAGACACCACGCCACCAACTTCATTAATACCAAAAAAATACATCAACTTGAGGTCCAGAAGTTGTACAAAGCATTACAATGCGCGGCCACATTCTCGGAGTAAAAATGCTGACCCTTGAAAATGCAATCATTCCTACCATCCCAAATAGCTCAAAGCACAACAAAAGTCCTTGAGACGTCGTCAGAAGACCCAAGACCCACCGCTCGAATCGATCTCTAGAAATTCTCCAAGCTAGAGGCAGGTACCCAAGCCAACCCCAACGACCTCCAAACCTGTTCCAAAGACCCGCAACCAAAGAAGATATGCTCAACGTCTTCCATAGAATCCTCGCATCTGTCACAGCCCGTATCTGTCACTCCAAACGGCCTTCCCCTCCTTGCTTTGTCACATATACGGTTTCTTCTCAAGCACCACAGGAATACCTTGACCCTACTGGGGATCCTGGACGCCCAAATAATCTTCATGTCTGCACAGAGGTCCTCGTCACGCGCCACTGCCACGCATCTCAATTTAAAGTAGGATTTCTTAACGGAGAACCTTCCATCCGCCCACTCAAAGCGGTCCGGCTCACTGGACAACTCCCCCGGGGGGAATCTCATACAGCATCCGCATGAAGTCATCCATCCGTTGATCCGACAGGTCCGTAACAAAGGTAGGGGCACACGAGCCCGAGTCCGCCACCTCCACCAGCAGCGCCTCCCTGTCAGCCGCTAAGGCCATCAACCTCAGGAAACGATGCCCCAATGCACCCTCCCCCTGTCCAATCATCCAGCCAAAACCTGAAGAACTGACCATTCCCCATCCTCGGTCGCAAGGAAGACATGACCTCCGGTAACACGGCCCGAATCCCCACCCACAACGGCGACTCAAAAGTCCTCCTCTCAACCACCAACGCCCCATTGAAATCGTATATGCTCCTCAGAAGCCCGGTAACCAGCGAGTTCGAAGAGCCCCAAACCTGCACCACCTACTTGGCTAGCAAAGCTTTGTTCATGATCTCCATATCACGGACCGCAAGGCCCCCATCAACCACCAGCCTAGTAAGCTCCTCCCAGTCGACCAGATGCAGACCAGCCTTCTGCTGACTCCCATCCGACCAGAAGAACGTCCTCATCAAAGCTTCGATCTTCCTTCTAACCCCAACAGGCATCAAATGCGTCGAGGAGCGGTTGGCAGGATAGAAGGCGATTACTTTGTCCAAGGGAGGGAAGCTGACCCTTTTAATTGGATATAATTGATTTAATCTCATTAAATCAATTATCAATCCAATTCAATCAACAAACTTGACTGTTACTTGAAAGAATGGTATTATCTCAAAGTATGTATTATTCGAATTTTAATAATTAGAAAATACATCATGATCTCTCAAGCATTATCCGTTCCCTACTCGTTGTCATGGCCAATACCGACGGGAGTGGGACAGACTGCACACGATGCAAACCTGCTACCCTAACGCTCCCCGACTAGACACCATTTCCGCTTCGGGAAAAAATAATGTCAAGTCAATCACTTTGTACTTGAGATGATCATTGATTTTTCAACCGAAATTATACCATATAGTAATAATCAAAACCATTTTGATTATAAGAAAATTTACTAAACAAATTCCCAAAACCTATTCAAGTAACAAGTTTGATGAAAGAGTATCAAGTAACCAATTGGTGATCTAGATCAAATATAATCATTTGTTGTTTGAGGCATTGTTATTTAAGGGAACAATTATTATCAAATATTTCCTAAATATTATCCATAATTATTACAGGAAATTAACCATTAATTTTACAAGTTACTCAAATGTAATTTTCAGCAGTGACCCCTGCTTACTAAAATTAACATATCTCATTCATTTTAAATCCAAATTAAGCAAAAAAATCTAAAGTTTGCTAATTTGATTTAAAGCAGAAGTCAAGTGATAAACACTCATTTCCAGGCGTTTCATAACAGTAATTAACCCTTTAATTACGTCATGATCCGCTACCCCCGAAACAGTGGATATATGGTCATTAAAATGATCATATCTTAAGTTATCGGATTCCAAATCACGCAAACTCAAATCCTATTGTTTCCTTAATTAATGGGGAACATTATCCAAGTGATATTTTCGTATTTAAACGTTTTAAATAGGGCCAGAATTTATCACAAAGTAAGGCTGCGAATATTGAAATGCTAAAATCTTCACGAACCCTAACGAGCCCAAATCTTCGTAGATTCATGGATCATATCCAAAACCTCCAAGCTGGCTCTGATACCACTTGAAGGACATGGGAAAATCCTTAAGCGCATCACGAAAGCGTGACGATCGCATCAAATGCGATCGGGAGCGACTAGTCGCACTAGTTGTTTCGGGCAGCAGAATTTTAAAAATTTTAAACGTGACGAAACCATATGATCCAAGAACAATTCTTGGAACGTTTCATCTAAATCACAATAGGTATTAAGGTTACCTCTTGAAGGGTGGTTGCGATCAAGTCTCTAAACGAGAAGACCTCTTGTCTCAAGTCCGATCCGATGGAGGAGACGCTTGCGAGCGTGTTGATGAGACGCGTCCTTCTCGCAATTCATGTTGATGATCCAAGTAGCGAATTTCCTGATCTCGTCACACAAGATCCGATGTCTTCTTCACGAGTGAGACGCACTGAAGGAGATGGAGATCCACAAGCAAATACTCTGGCAGCATAACGACGATGCTGCAACGATGACGACTCTCACAATGGCTTCATGGTGGACGACCATGAGAGAGAGAGGCTTGATGTGTGAAGAAAAGAGAGAGGGAGAGAGAGAGAGAGAAAGAAAGAGCATTCGTTGTTGTCGTGTGCCTCGAAGAGCAAGGGGTGCCTCTTCTTATATAGGGTTTTGGGAGTCCATGGATCTCAATCCATGGACAAAACACAATCAATGGTTGAGATTGATTTGTGTTTCTTTCAATGGCTAAGATGTTGTAAAAACACAACAACAAATGATTTAATTTAAATTAATTTATATTGATAAATCAACATAATTAATTTCAAATCAAATCAATTGGCTAATCTTAGAGATAATGAGACTAACCACATCCCCTAAAAAGGGGGGACGACTACCAATCTTCTCATGAGATCTCATTATCTCATGAGATCTCATTATATCATAATATCTCCAAGTTTTACAACAACAATTGTTGTAAATTATTTGACAAAAATAATTCATAATTATCTTGTGAAATATTGCAATCATGCCATTGAAAAAATGTGAAACACATTCACATCCCAAAACAAAATGTAAATTATATTTTCAGTTAATATCCAATGTGAATCCGATTCACATCAATAATTAATCAACAAATATAAATCACAAATAGCTCTCTCTTATATATTATAAATCATATTTATAATATATATGATTAATATGGATAGTACTATCCACATTATTCATATCCAAGATAATTAAATCACATTTAACCATCTTGGATCTCTATTCTGATATGCCCAAATAATATGAATAACATTCACATTATTCACATCTTTGATAATTAAATCACATTTAATTATTTTAGATAACTCTCCTTATAATATGAATCAAATTCATATTATTCATGATAATTAAATCACATTTAATTATCAATTTTCTCAATGCTCGAATTCATATATCAACAATGATATTATCCATGAACTCTTCTAAGGATAATGTGCTTTCTCCGCAGATACTTGAGATAAGGACAGGACGATTGTATTATTCCACGTATAGTGACTTGGATATTGAGATCAAATCTCAAATCCAGATCTTGCGAACCTCCCAAAGATGTTTGATTAAATCAAGGTCGTAGATCTAATCTTCTCATTGCATCTGAATCGCATTCATATCAATGTCCAACATTTGTACTAAGATTATATCACTTCTTTACGAGAGGAGTCACTAAAATCCAGACATGTTTCATCACTCCCTCGGAATGGAAGCGTCATGGTTATACAACCGTTTATGATCACATCACCCTCAGGTATTCTCAATACCTATACATCCTGCATACTGGAAGACCCAAATTAAATCCGAAGTTTTAGATCTCTTTTAGACTGTCTCCATCATTAAGTTTTCTCATTCGATCATTAGGAGTCGGTACCGATCATATACTTTCCAAAAGCAAATATCATTCATAGGTCTTGATCATATACTTTCCAAGAGTATATATAAACCTACAAATTCAGTCAAGCTTCCAAAGCGAGACGATCGTGCACGGAATTTGATTCTTCCCAATATCTCATGAGTGAGCTCATGTCTTCCGATTCAGTAGACGAACATGTATGATCCCTTCGAAAGATCGTATTACTCATATGCCCTTGCATGCACACCAGCACACCGGTGTATAGACCTAGTTAGGTCATCAACTTATTGGTATGCCAAATGTACATACTCAAACATATGGTAACACATCTGTCTCAGGTCAAAGGATGTGTGCCTATATCGTGACAGCATACGACATAGGACTTTGGTTATCTCGATCCCATTAAGTCAACTCTTTGACCTAACTTATCTAACACCTCTGAAGCTCTATTCCTATGCAGAGGACATGCATCAAGAGATCGGTTAGATATCAACCTTTAGAGAAAGGATTGCCATCTCCTTCTCATGTTGGAGATCCTCTTTTAACAATCATTTGACGGTGCTTGATGAGTTCTCAACCTAAATCTTTAGATATTCATCCAAGCACCAGCCTATATGATTCAATAATTGAATCAACAGTTGTATGATCATTAAGATGGCCATGGTACATAACCCTAATTGTACTAAGGGACCTATTATGCAAATTAGTTGTTCTTCATTTCAGATCAGAGAATGATATTTGCAATAACATTTATTGCATAATTGCTCGCCATGGGCTCGCATGTCCAACACAATCTTCTCTAAGCACATCCAAAGAACCTAGAGCCACACGCTCCAGGCCCTCTTCCCTGGCATCCAGGCTCCAAGCGTAAACGCTCCCTTCATGTTGCCTTCTCCTCCAAGACACAAGGCAACAATGTTTAAGTACATAGACTATCTGGCTATTCACCTAGCAGGCACCATTATAGACTCCTCTTACCGACCATCCCATTCAAATTAAGGAGAGATGGCATCACATAGACTTCCAAATTTGCAGTCAACTTCTCTGAAGCCATGGTGACAATGCCCCTAGCCTCCAATGCACGATGAAAATCGGCATCGCTCTTTCCGCAGTTAGTTGCTTCTCCACCAAGATCACAGTCGAGGATTAAAAGAGTTAAATCATACCCTAGATCAAACCATATACTATAACTGCTCGCCTCAATGCAATCAAATCGGTGGAGCCATCATCGTCCCTATTTCTCAGCCTTCACTGCTATCCTCCTTCCCTAGTCATTCCCTTGTGTTCCTGGGCATCCATAACACCGACATTAGTAACAATTAGTATCTTACCTTATATTATGATACAACCCATGGGACAAGGTCCAAGATGGACAAGCTCTATTTTCAAGCTAGCTCTCTTTCTTGTATCCCTAAATTAAGATTTAATCTATGTTCCCCATTAAAACGGTTTGCACCTAAATTAAATTGCCACTAATAATCAAAACTAACCTCTTTAAAGTTAAATAGAGGTAAGCTATACAGATTCATTACCTCGAAACATAAATATCACAAATCATAAAGGGCTCACCTAACAGTTCTTTTTCTTAATGCAAAAAAAAACCCAAAGGGGTCTTATTTTATCCCAACCCTATAATGGGAACTGCTTCTGTAATATATTCTTCAATTACTACAGCAATGGCTAGCCAGGGTTTCCGATCTGACAATAGTATTTTCAGTACTTCCGTATAATTTATGGAAAAGCAGTAGTAATAGGAAATAACAATAATCTCAATCAGTGAGAAGCGAGTGAAAGCTTACGTTTAGCTCATTATCTGATGAATATAAATCGATCAGAATGGAATGAAATAGGAAACTAAATTTTTGCATGTATTGATTCCATTTTATTTCCTCAAAGAACTTCGAAGTGCACAATACAAAACAGCACATAAATAGATTCGTGAAATGCAACAAAAAATATAATAATATATGTTGACAAAAATCATGAATTGTCGAAATGTGTACATATCTGAAGCACTTACACTTTTTATTTCTTGCGCTGACACACGCATCATATGAGATGGAAGCTCCTCCTTTTCTAGATCCTAATGGTAAAGAGAAGAGGAAATATTAAAATTAGCAGGCTTCTTATGCTGTGATTTATTTTTGGCAGTGTTTTAGACGTCACAAACCAGTTCCCCAATTAAAACAACATTTTCGCCACGAATGACATATAGACCAAGAGGAATGTCACAAAACAGATCTCCGACAATCACTCTCTCACAAGCACCTTCAAGAACAGCATTTGCTGCACGAGGAAACAAAGACCCCAATATAAGAATCATAACTAATAACTAAAAGAGAAGAAAAACTATTAAATCTATGGAGGAGAACAATACCAAACTGGTCGAAAGAACGAAGAATTCCCAAAAGTTTTCTTCCATCTCGTAACAAAACAAGAAGCTTTTCTGACAAATAGAATCCTTGTCTCAGTAAGAAAGAAGCAACAAAGTATGAACTATTGTGATAAATGGAACAGCTTGATTTATTAAACTGCAGACCACTTTTTCTCCACTGTTAAATTGAAACATACAAGCGGCTTCAAAGGAATTGATTTTCTTTATGTATTTGTATTCGAAACATGCAACAAATCTTGAGTATTTCTCAAACCCAAAAAGACCTCTTCTGAGCCATAAAAATAAGTAGATTAGGTTAATGTTCCATTACAGCAAGATTTTTTTACTACTATGGTCTTCCTTTGACAGTGCTATCATGCATACATCAAGAATGACATCATTGACCTATTGCGAGGAATGATAATGCTAATGGACTGAAAGGTAGCTCAAGAAGTGCCAGAGGAATCATGATCAAGTTTCTTAACAAGTGGGTACATTATATACGGCCAAGCCAACCTGCATACTTCCATGTTCAGGTTACAAGAAAGTTGTTTGTCCATGATTACGGATGCAGGCCAACTAACCGACAATCCGTACTTCTTTCTAGAAGGGCATTTGTTCTGTTCTCCCTGAAACGTCACCTCATATGTGGCCAGTGTTGGGAGATGGGGTGACTTTAGGTTCTGAACAGATGATTGGTTTGGTGCTGATCCCTTGAGCACTCGTTTCACATGCCTCTTTGCATTGGTTTTTATTGGGACTTGCTCGTTTTTGAAGCATGGACAGATGGGAAAGTGGTTCCCATGTTCCACAAACCTTTCTCAGAGCAAAGATTAAAGGAAATTCTTAAGATGAAGGAGATCTGTCTCGAGTCAATAGTCACCCCTTGTTTAGGGGCCAATGAATTTGGCAGGAAGGCAAGCTCTCAGTTCAGAAAGCGTACAAGCCTCTTTCAGATCCTATTTTTGACTCAGGAGATCTGCCACGTGATTGGGAACTTATCTAGTATTCCAACGCACCTCAGAGGGTGAAGATGTCCATTTGACTTTTGACGTGTGAATGTCTGATGACTAGAGTTTGGAGAGCCAAGTTCCAGCTTGATGTAGGGGGTGGAATGCCATCTCTGTGGAGCCGATTTGAAAGAGGCGGAACATATTTTCCTCAGTTGCGGCATGGCTAGAGATTTTGGTGTGGTTTCCTCCCGTGGATTGAGATCTTGTCGGTGGATCTGATTTGGGAGTCTGTTGGTGTGGCTCAGATCTGACTGGTTGTGAAACCATTTCCTGAGACATAGTATGGTTATGGGCCATTTGGTTGGCATGCAATGGAAATGTTTTCCATGATGAGATATTATGTGTAGAAATGGTGGCCCAATGTGCCAAGTCTTATCTTGAATCTGCTTTTACTCTTTTTATAAATTGTTTTTAAAAAACTTGCTAATATATCACAGGGGTGCATCATTTTGGATGTGCATCCTTTTTTCCTTGAAAAAAGTATGGATGCAAGCAGACTGGGGATGTTGACTGCAAGGAACACAAAGTTTTTTTTGAATGGAAACCGGGTGGCATCCCAAGTTGGGACCAACCACAAAAATGTAAATATATATAAATAAAACTTATAGGTTACATAGATTACATAGAGTAAAAAAATTTCCCCCAAAAAATGACATCATTCTTGGCGCACCAAGTAGCCCAAATCAGCGCAAAATGGTACGCACTATCTTCGTGGTCATGTCCACACATCGATCTGATATCCCTCCAGAAGTCGAGCTATCCCTCCCAGCAAGCCAAGATATGTTCGCCCTGCTCCACACCTGAGCCGATGTTGGGCAGAAAAAGAACAAGAATCCACCTCTTCCATCACTGATCCGCATCTGTTACAACCCACGTCCTCCAACCCCATCACTTGTTCCATGCACTCCTTGGTGAGGATCTTGCCAAACCTGAGCAATCACAAGAAAATCTTGATTCGGTTCGACACCTTGATTCTCCATTTCAGCCGCATGTCCGCTCCAACCAACTCCACCTCCCCTCAGTCCTCCACAAAGAAATGGTAAGCCTTACCGAGAACCTACCGTCTCCCCATACATAATGATCCCTCCCATCTGTCGAGCTCTCACCTTGCGCCAATCCCACCTGCAAAGCCAAGAAGTCCTCCACCCTCTTATTCGATAACTGCGAAAAAAAATCGGAGATCACACCCCAAGTTCCCATACCTTCTGCATAACCTCATCCTTATCCACCACTAATTGCAAAGATGCAGATATCGCTCCCCCACCGCCCCCCTTCCTTGGCCAATCATCATGTCAGAATCGAAAAACCGCTCCATTTCCAAGCATGAGTCTCAACTTATTGGCCAGCTCTAGAATCACCTGTGTAATGCCCTTCCACAAAGACAGCGCTAACTGCCCCGTGACAACCTCCAACAACATAGATATCCCATAGATTTTCCTCGTCATCCTGCATACCAAATCCTCTCACCTCCCCCATAAGCGCATCACCCATATTGCCATGAATGCCTTGTTCATTTCTCCCACCTGTAGCACAACCAGTCCACCCTTTTTTAGGCGTTGTCACCCTATTCCAATCCGCCAAATGAACACCCCTACTAGACTGCCTCCCATCCGACAAGAAAAATATGTGCATCAATGCCTCAATTCTTGTGCGCACCCCACTGGCAACGATTTCATAGAGCGCGTGGAATACAAACTTAATCAAAACATTTGGCTTCTAACTTGATTATTGTCACCGACTTTTTTCAAACAATGAAACATCAACATGCCTAATTGTCTTATATAGGCCAATATCACACGAGGTGCTATGATCACAAAATAAAGATGAAGAAATCTACCATCACCGCACCAAAAACATGGAGGTCTACGTGGTTCAAAACAACATGATGATTGCAACACTCAATGGAAGAGGCGACCTTATAGAGCATGTTGAGAGTTATTAGTATTTATGTATTTCCTATCAATTTACCCTCTGGGGTGTCTCCTCTCTATATTAGAGGGCCCTATGGCCTCTTGATTAATCAAATTAGTCATTTATTTCCACATAGTATTAGAGCAATGGTCCTACATCTAAATCCCATTAACCTCACTAAGAGAGCCATATGGTCTCTTGATATAAGAGAACCTATGGCCCTCTCTATATAAGAGAACCCTACGGCTTCCTGATTAATCAATTTATTTATTTATCTCCTCTCTATAAAAGAGAGCCCTATGGCCTCCGGATTAATCAATTCATTTATTTACTTCCACATGGCATTAATGAAACGGTCCTAGATTTAATCCCCGTTATCCCAAAACACTAACCCCACCTATTACCATCCTCCATGCATAGATGCTTCCCATCGCAGGGACTCCACCCACCTCATGGTGTCGTTGCCAACAGCAAATTGTGCGGCTAACTTCGTTCTACACCACCCAGCAGCAACCTAGCCACTCACCCAACATCCTCTGTCGTGCAACCTCCACCGCCCAGCAACCTTTGTCGTGTCGCCTCGCAATCACGTTCCAACAGTCCTTTGTTGCCCAGCATCCTCTCCGGACGCCGCAGCACATTCCGATGTCGCCCATCAGTACTCCGCATGTAACCTAGACCTCTACGCAGTCTGATTTTGATGTAGTCAAGATGAATTTTAGACCTATATATTCACCTCGTCAGGGCCTCCAGATTTGATGGAAGAGGTTGTGCTCTGAGTCTACACACACAACCTCTTTTCAACATGATTACGTAGAAAAATATAGATCATTCTACACCCTCAGTCGTGTCATTCTTGGCTCCATCGTTTTACATTTTTTTTTTGAAAGTTTGCAAGGTAGGGGGAAGCACTCGGTGGAGCCCGCCCCATCAAAATATATTTATATAAATAAAGGATACACCTATACCGGGCACAGTTTACATCACCCCAAAACACACAACAAACCGTGCATTACAATATCCAATCAACTAACATTCGCCTTGCAAAGCACCCGACATTTTCTTTGTAGAATCTTTGCCCCGAGAAAAGCAAGTCATTTCTTCCATGCCATACTGCCCAAAGGATAGCCATGGGAAAGAGCCGTTCCCTCCTTGTTCTCACCCTGTTCTCATAAACCGAATTCCAAAATGTCTGGAAGTCGTTGGTTCGACACCAATCAATACCCGCCTCCGGCCAAATTTGCGATACCATTTACATGTTAGAAAACAAGGTTGATGTATCCTCCTACGGAGCCTTCAAAAGTCCATCATCAATGGACAGGACCAACTACGACTTATGGATCATGCAGTTCATGAGTACCATTGAAAGCAACAGGAATGTCTACATCCTGATGCAACCTGCACATGCCGACAAGACTGAGGTGAATGCTTCGTGGAAGTAAGATAAAGTATGGACGCGTGTTTGGCTATCTCGTACCCTTACCATAGAGATAGCCAACGACATACTCCATCTGCCAGTGTTCAGAAAAGCGGCCGAGTATACCGCATACTCGGCCGCATACTCGGCCGCGGAATCCCTAGCGCTCCGAGTGTGACTAGATCGGGCTATAAGCGGGCATGGCCGCATACTCGGCCGAGTATGCCGTATAGGCGGCCGGGTATGCGCCCGTTTTTCAAATAGAACTTTTTAAAAACCTAACATACCCCTGGACCCTAATAGAAACCCGAACCCCCTGGTCCCCTCGCATACCCTCAAACCCTTTCGCACCCCCGACACCTAACCCGACGAGCCCTAGATTTGAGCCTCCGCCAAGTTGCTAACCTCCATCGCCTTCCTGGCTCCGCTCGTCGTTCGCCTCCACCATCCTTGGCTTCGCCAATACCTCCAGCCGAGCCTTTGCCGATCGCTCACGAGCCCGTTCGCTACCCTCGCCGCCGCCAGCACCTGTAAATCGAGATTCCTTCGCACCTTCGATCCTTCGCCACTGTAAGTCGAGATTCCAAGTTATTCAATGTTTCCTGGTTTTGAGAATGCTAGGATGAAGCTTTTGAGGCATGTTTCTTTTGTGGACTGCCCGGTAAATCCATTATCCTTGGCCTATCTTATAACTTATACTGCACAACTGACTACTGTACAACGTGAAGATTGAATATTGATATCATCCTGCAAAATTTGGAACTCCTGAATTGTTTGAGAAATTACATTATTGTTCTTAGTCATTTCCTAAGAGAACTACAATTAGAACTTCGATTTATAACATCCATATGCACTATGTTCATTAGTCTTCCAACTTTGCATTTCAACCCGGTCGATGCTAGCTCTCAAGGTGTTCCAACCCACTTCCTAACCTTGCGTAGTGGGAGCTTATGCACCATGCCACCCTTCTTATTACTTGGTCGATGTTGAGCCTTGTTTGCTTGGAAGTCTAACTCCCATTTAAGGGGTTTCTGTTTGAGTGATTACTGATTAGATATTTGTACCTCTAAACATAGAATTTTTTGTTCTTATCATCTACAAGTGAGGGTGGAATAAGGCAAACCTTTGAATATCCTTATTTTGAGAGCATATTCGTATTTATTGAAAACACTTGGAGGAAAGCATGTTGCCATATGCTCTTTCAATTGATGCTTTAGCTCAGTTGATCTAAATTACTTTATCCTAATAGTTTTGTTTCTAGTACCTTCAATTCCTTATTATTATACTCAAGAGATATAATATTTAGAGGATATTAACATAATATTAAATATTTATTTATATTTTTAATAATAAAAAATACCAAACCGCATAAAACCGCATACTCCCCGCATACTCTCCCGCATACCGCATACTCTCTATGCAGTGACCCCTCCGACTGAATACCGCATACCGCCTTCCTGAACATTGCCATCTGCCCATTGCCAAGACAATGTGGGACATTCTCGTCGCCACATATTCTCAAGAGATGACTAAGGCAAAGATTCTACAGCTTCAGTACGGCATTCATAGCCAAGCAGGATAGTCATCCTCTCCATGCATTCTAAAACCCTGACTAAAGGACATGTTCGTGAAGCTTCATAACTTTATGCCTCTGAATGTTATCACAGAACAACATATGTCGTATAGGGACGTCATGATGGTAGGCGTAATTCTTGCAACGCTTTATTCACAATATGATGTCTCTCGCAGCCTTCTCATAAGTATGTTTATATCTCCCATGGAGGGGGCATACAGTTGATTAAGAAGGATCACAGTACATCATGTAGATACTACTCATATCTCCCCTACCTACACCTCGTTGTAGGGGAGGTTCAGCACAGTTCATAGGACATGATATTCGTGATAAAGGAAGTGGATGCTCTCGTCAGCAGTGCACATACAGCCACCATTGAGTACTCGAAGGATACTTGCTACCAAAAACATGGTCACCATGCGTTTGCCCATGTTGCCGAGCAGATTGAGCCTACTACCACTTCTACTGACCAAAGGTACGACGATATTGTCTCCTGTATGGGTAATCTTATGGCTCCCTCCAGCAATCGTACTAGTGCTCCTTCGACCCCATCTAACGTTGCAACCTCTACCAATATCTTTAGTACATCTTATGCACTTACTAGTTGTCACAGTCATAGGCTAGACATTTCAAAGATCATGGACTCTAAAGCATCTCACCATCTCTACAAAGTTAAATCATACCAAATCTATAGTCGTTGCAGATGGGACGCAATCTCTTATTACATTACAGGGATAGATTCGATTGACATCGTCCATGCATCCATAAAATGTGCTACATGCATCTAATTTTTCTACGAACTTTTTATCTGTTAGTCAGATTACCAAGAATCTGAATTGCTGTGTTATTTTTTACACATCTTCTCTTGTGTGTTGGGATATACTCATGTCAGGGTGATTGGATGTGACCACAAGCAAGGGGTCTCTGTAGACTGGACCAGTCTCCTTATGTTGGCAGATTTACTATTTCAATGGGATAAGTCTCTTCATATATAGGGCACCTTTGTTTGGTCATTTTCCTCTATAGAAGTTTTGTATAATCCTCTCACAGATACCTTCTTAGTCCACTTTTCAGTGTGAAGCTTGCCAACTTGGGAAGCATTATCGTACCAATTTTCATGGTCGTCAAAGTTGTAGCAATATTAGCTGCATTTTGATACGTGGGGTCTCAATCGTGTTCCTGAACACTAGGGGAACAAGTTCTATTCCGTTACATTTAATGATTTTTCTAGACTTTCTTGGATTTTTCGATTGAAAAACAAGCACGGATCTCTTTTTCTCATGCAAAATTTCATTATTGAAATAAAGAATATTTTCTCTATTACCATCAAGTTTGTTCGCTCAAATAATGCCTTGGAGTATTGTACTTTTTAACTCGGTTCCTTAGATCCCTTGGCTCATACATCAGACCTCTTATGCATATACTTATCACTAGATCGGTGTTGCAAAACGCAATCATTGTCATCTTCTTGATATTACTAGGACTATTCTTATACAGAACCATGCTCCCTCTCTCTCTCTCTGGGGTAATGTTGTCCCCACTATCCACGACTTGTACGATTGAATGGTATCCTATGTATTAAGAGAAAAGGTTCCTTTTTCGAATGCTTTTCCTGATAAGAAATTCTTTTTCCCTAACACCTCGTGTCTTTGATTTTATTGCTTGTGTTCATCATCCGACTCCTTGTTGTGAAAAGCACTCTCCCAAAGCTATCATGTTCATCTTTATTGGTTATTCTCGAACCCAGAAAGGGTACCTGTGCTTTAATTTGTGGGATGGAAGCATTATGTCTATGCTAAAATTGCACTCTTTGAGTTTATTATGTATTTTTCTCCCATGGGTGACAAGATAATTTCATCGGAGTATGGTGAGAAGGTTTACATTTCACCTCATTTTGCACCTCCACCTCTTACAACAACTCATGTGGTTTAGATTTTGCCTCGCTACTTCATTCGCAGGCTGACTACTAGACCATGGGCCGAAATTTCATCGAATATCGTCGAAATATCGACGATGTTTTGGTTTTGTGCCTCCAACGAGATCAAAATCGACATGCAACATACCATTTTTTCCTTTGCATTTCATAAATTTCAGCCCAATTTCGTCGTAATATCGACGACATGTCACCATTATATCGATTTTGTTGGCTCACCGACATGAAAGCAAAATCGATATTTTGGGCCATGTTAAACCCCTATTCATGTGCCATTGCCATCATCCATCACACTCTATGTAAATTCTTTGGTTTCTTCTGATGGCATTATGACAAGTCTGTACAACAAGAGACTTTACGCGATGAGATTGCATCGACTCAGGAGAGTGTGGTAGAGTGTGGTACAGGAGACAAATCATTCAAAGGATCTTAACCAGCCTATTGCACTCCAGAAGAAGAGTAAATATGTTATGTACTATCTTACAGCCCATGTTTTACTAGGATGTCTACCAAAGGACTACCGAAAGCTTGTGGTGGGATTGTCAGCTCTTGTGATCCCACGTACATACTATAAGGTCAAGGTTGAAAAAAACGGTATGCGGTATTCAGTCGGTAGGGTCACTAATTACTGTTTAAACGGTATGCGGGAGTTTCAATGGAAATTAAACGAGCTATGCGATTTTGTATTTTTAATTAATAAAAATATTTACATATATATAATTAATATGAAACATAATGATAGATTTCGTACCTCTTCTACAATAATTTAGTAGAGGGTTCGGTGACATAAAACTGGAGCGGCGACAGAGGGAGAGTATCCGGTGACAAATACGAACAAGAACTACCGGTTGGAACAACAGTTCTAAGGTTGGACGAAGCTTGCAAGTGGAAAATGGGAAGATAGTTGGTGAGAAGAATGGCGGTAGAGAGTCGGTGGGCGAAAGTGGTTGGACTATTGTGTCGCACAGGAAATAGGTACGTCGCAGGGAGGAGCAAAGAGGAGAGAAGAGCCGTTCATTCGAAAATCCATTTGGGAATGGATGCTTTCGGTGTGGCTCGCGAAGGCATTGGGCGCGTCAGTCCCGTGAACCAATTCGATGCTTTCGTTGCGGCCGAAACTCGCACAGGAGTACAAACTGCAGATTCGGG
The DNA here is from genome assembly GCA_037367405.1 of Ottelia alismoides. Classification (NCBI taxonomy): domain Eukaryota; kingdom Viridiplantae; phylum Streptophyta; class Magnoliopsida; order Alismatales; family Hydrocharitaceae; genus Ottelia; species Ottelia alismoides. The sequence goes on along the minus strand of JAZKJV010000718.1, from coordinate 1,385,890 downwards.
GTGTATCTTGATAAAGGAGTCGAGATGCTTGTCGAAGAAGGCGGAGGAAGAGACACCTTATTTCAGGCTTCTTCAGACGTTGGTACGATTTCAGTGGCACAGTTCTGCGGAAACGTAGTCCAAATCACTCCCTGGTGGGTAGCTGCCAGAGGTCTTTCGAAGGACAAGGCTAGCGCGTTGTTGTGGTAGACGTGGGAGGGTTGGACGCAAATCAAATGGCGGAGGGCGATGGACAGAGATGGATGTCTGGCCCCCGAATCTCTTGATTGTATCTGCATAAAGGGCATCCCCTTGGCTGTACGGAACCTGACCAATATGCAAACCTTGTTGAACAATATAACGGAGGTGGTGGAACTTGAAAGCACGGGATGCCTGCCAGGTGAACCGATAGATCCTATCGTCCAGGTTAAAAAGCTCTGCTCGACGAAGCTGGGGTGTTGGAACGTGTCCTTAAAGGGAAACACCTTCAACATGGAGATCGCCATAGTGGCTTCGGCGAACAAGGGTCGGAGGCGTGAACGCGATGTCCGGAAACCAGAACCTGACGCGGGGAGGACAGATGCTGAGTAGCGCCAGAGGACTGGCACTGCGGAGACGAAAGCCGAGCAACAACCTGCCAATGAGGTAGCTGAAGGGACGGTCGTGTCCCTTGGTCTTCCGCCCTAGAAGCCGAAGGGACGATCGTGTCCCCTGTCCCTTGGACTTCCGAAACTTGTTAGGTTTGGCACCTTTTCGGTTGTGCTAGACACAAGGAATGAGGACATAGTGGCAGTTAGGAGCATACCTCAGGAAAACAAGAAATTTGTTACGTCGATCTAGGATACGAATGCGTGCACACAGTCAGGTGGAATAAGCACAGCATTTCCCTTATCCGAACCTCATCTTATAACTCGGTGGACCCGAAAATTACAATCGGATCGAAGGGTACCATCGGATCGAAGGATGATACCGACTCCGAAATGTACCATCGGATCAGGTCGATGGATCCGAAATGTGTCATCGGATCGCAACATGTCATTACATCGAAGGACGAGCCGAATAACCTTGGGACTGTACGGAGCACAGATCTCGAGCTTCGGGCGAAAATGACCCCGCTCATCCCACGACGCCTAAGAAGTATCATCACATTGAGCCCGCCTTTAGCCACTCGCACGACCAACCCTCTTTGGGTCGGGAGCAGCAAACACCTGAAGAACATCTGCATACCGAGGCCTCTTAGGATCGACATCACATGGCGATTGGGAAGGAGTCGTCAACAGCGGTAGCCTAGAAGGGGCTCATACTGCTACAGCTGTTGTGGGGCGGGAATCACTCAGGGATGGGCCGGGTGATGGTAACATATTGCACCCGGGGGTGGGAGGATCGCAGAAGCCTACTGTCCCAGTTGGGGTGGACCAGGATTGCGGGGAAGCTCAGGGGACGGAAACGGTACTCGGAATCAGCTCGCTAGCACAACCAGAGATACTACAACCTTGTCAGAACCATCAACGCCAAGAGGATGAAAGTTGCAGATTCAGTAACATCTATCAAAGGAAAAGGGCCAAAGGGGCAGAGAGGAGATTGAGAAGGGCAGCGGCTCTTCGTGTTGGAGGTTGCGAGAGGGACCAATCACCCTGCTCGAGATTTGAGGCACAGCAGAACCGTTTCTCCATCTTGGACAGAAACATAGCAGAACAACGGGGAGTAATCCCTCCGCAAAAAAAGAGAGCCCAACATGTGAAGGACATGGTGAAATCCTCAAGCGCATCACGGAAGCGTGAGCATCGTATCGAATACGACGAAGAACGACTAATCGAACTAGTTGTTCCATGCAGCGGAAATTAAAAAATTTTCATACGACGAAACCACGTGATCCAAGAACACTTCTCGGATCGTTTCGTCTAAACCACAAATAAGTAATAGGATTACCTCTTGAAGCGTGGTTGCGATCAAGTCTCTAAACGGAGAGACCTCCTGTCTCAAGTCCGATCCGACGGAGGAGACGCTTGCGAGCATGTTGATGAAACACGTGCTTCTCGCAATCCATGTTGATGATCCAAGCGGCGGATATCCTGATCTCGACACACGAGATCCGACGTCTTCTTCACGAGCGAGGTGCACCGAAGGAGACTGAGATCCACGAGCAAATGATCGGGCAACATAACGACGACGATGCGGCGATGGAGAACCTCTATAGGGCATCCATGGTTGATGCAAATAGAAATTTGCACAACGATGAAAATAAATTTTGAACGGTGGAATTTCGGTTTAGAAGAAAATGGAGGGGTCGAGAGGAGAAAGCTCGTCAGAGAACGAGAGATTTGGAGAAGAGAATCGCGAAGACCGCGTGGGGAAGGAGAGAGACAAGAGAGAGAGAGAGATAGAGATAAAATCTCAAGTTTTAATATAATCTGACCATTTTTTTAAAAACAATAGCCTATCATCCCTTTATATAGGAGGGATGAGATTACAAAAATAGAAATCCAAATTCAAATTCAAAACTACTTATCCTAATTGACTCTAACCAACTAACTAATTGATTTGAAATAAATTCAAATCTCTAATCGACTCTAACTAACTAAATTGAGACCACACATAATCTCTTTATAAAAATGCGACAATCGAATAAACGTAAATAAAATTAACGGATAAAAATATCAAGCTCTATATTTTTTATTTTTGTGCTGCATCAATTCTCCTCCGCTTGAAAAATTCGTCTCCTGACGAATAGCTCGATCTCCGTTCCGTCAGTGGAGAATTTCATTTGGATTGGTTGAGCAGATATCCCCAATTTTGATTGTTTTCCATGTTACGCTTGTAGTTTCTTTCCACTGAGGGGCATGGCTGCAAATATTCTACCCGTTCACTTAAAAGGATTCCATAGCATAATATATCCTTCAATTGCCCCTTTTGATAACAACTTTTGTAAAGGGGACTTTTCCTCCATTTTTTCCAAATTATATCCCAATTCCTATGCCCAAGGGATTCGAATCCCTTTGGAGGCTCCTTCCCCCACGTTGGGGTTTGGTTTCTTCCGCATAAAAAAGGGAGTTGGCGGCGGCCTGGGTCAAATGGTTGTATGTGATGGCCGCGCAATAGGCAGGGAGGCCTCGGGCAGTGCTGAGGAAGGAGGAGCGGCGGCCCCAGCTCGCGTGTGTGGTGATTTCTACGCCTGACATGTGCGCAACTGTTGTTGTAGCTCGACATCGAGCGGTGGCGACACCGCAGACGGCGAAGACGGTGTACCTGCGGTGATGGAGCTGCCCGAGGGGGCGTTTCTATAGCTTCTGTTGTAGCTGGGGGCGCGAGGACTGCCCGAGGGGGCGTTGGGGCTGGGAGCGTTGCCGAGGTGACGGAGATGGGTTGCAGGAGAGGCAGTGTGGCAGTTTGGAGGACGGCAGGGGGCTGCAACTGGGAGATTGGGGGTGCTGGAGATGCGGGGGCTGCAGCAGGGACCCGAGAGGGAGTTGTGGGTGGTACTGGAGTCGGTTCTTCCAATGATTGTAGGTCTGAATATTTCTGGACAGCAAGCAGATCGACGATTTCCCATGCTTCTTCTGTAGGGTCTTCGTCAAATATGGGCCCTTGGTCCTCCTTTTCTTCTTGTACAATAGTTGTATCAAATAGATATTCTTCGGAACTGAAAATATCTTCACTTTCTTGGCTGAAATTGGGTTGAACAGTAGCTAAAATGGTATGATTTTCGTTGTCGACAGGTGATTCTCCCTCGTTTTGTGCGTCCAACCATTCTTGGACTTTCATGGATGCTATAATACGTTTCTTGAACATCTTCGAATGCGAGCATGAATGCGAGCCATGTGAGAGATGACTCAAATCGTATTGCATCTTCCAATATGCGACTAGATCGTCGAATCGTAGGAACGATTCGGTTGCCATGCTCTGATAGCAATTGATGCAGATAAAAATATTCAACGGTGGAAACATAAAGTTTTTGGTGGAAGAAATAGAGAGAGGGGAATGAGAAAGAAGATAACGCGCCGGTTGCACGGGACTTGGGAGAGGCCGAGCGTATAAACTTGGAGGTTGTCGACGACGCTTGCGGCCGCACTGACGATCTTGGCCTGAGGTGTTGGCACCTAGGGTTGGGTGGAGTTGTGTCTGCCCCGCAACAATGGCAAGGGAATCATGGTGGCATCGATGGTGGTGGAAGATGCGTGAAGCCCCACGACGATGGTGGTTTGGGGTAGAGGGTTGCGTCGCTGATGCCGGCAATAGACGAGCACCCTCTTGGATAGCAGCTTCAGCGGATGACGATGCATGAACCAATTATGGCGATGTTATGGCCTCCTGGGCAGTCACTTCGACCGTAAACAAATTGAGGATTTCATGTTCATCCTCCGTAGAATCCTCGTCAAATATGGGCCCCAAGTCTTCATTTTTTCATTTTTTGTTTCCTGGACAGCAATGTCGATTGCTAAAAAATCGAGGTTTTCGTATTCCTCGTCCATACCTTCGTTGAATATTGGCTCTGTCTCTACATAGTGGTGTTGGCCAACATTTGTAATAGTAGAATTTTCTTCGGGACAGAAAATACCTTCCGTTTCTTGCTCAAAATCGAGTTCCACAGCAGTTGCGACGATCTGAATCTTGTTGTCGACGAGCGAATCGTCATTGAATATCGCATCCAACCATGCTTGGACTTTCATGGATGCTATAATACGTTTCTTGAACTTCCTCAAATGCGACCGTGAACGCGAGCAATGGGAGAGACGACTTAAATCATATTGAAGTCGCCAATATGCAACAGGATCGTCGAATCGTAAGAATGATTTGGTTGCCATGCTCTGATACGAATTGATGCAGTCGGGGATTTTTCAACGGTAGAAAAATAATTTTGGTGGAAGAAATTTAGAGAGGAAAGGAAGAAGGAGAAAACACGTCGGCAACGCGAGGTTTTGGAAATGAATCGTGAAGAACACGTTGAGAGAGAGAAAAAATAACCAGAGAGATAAAGAGAGATAACTCAATTCATATAATCTGACATGTTTCAAAATAATATCCTATCATCCCTTTATATAGGAGGGATGAGATTACAAAAATAGAAATTCAAATTCAAATTCAAATTCAAAACTACTTATCCTAATTTGACTCTAACCGACTAACTAAATGATTTGAAATAAATTCAAATCTCTAGTCTACTCTAACTAAATTGAGATCACACGCGATCTCTTACCACGTGGGAAAGGAGAGAGACAAGAGAGAGAGAGAGAGATAAAATCTCAAGTTTTCATATAATCTGACCTTTTTTAAAAGCAATAGCCTATCATCCCTTTATATAGGAGGGATGAGATTACAAAAATAGAAATCCAAATTCAAATTCAAAACTACTTATCCTAATTGACTCTAACCAACTAACTAATTGATTTGAAATAAATTCAAATCTCTAATCGACTCTAACTAACTAAATTGAGACCACACGTGATCTCTTTATAAAAATGCGACAATCGAATAAACGTAAATAAAATTAACGGATAAAAATATCAAGCTCTATATTTTAATTTTGCTGCATCAATGGTGGACGGCCACATGAGAGGGAGAAAGAGAGTAGACGTGTAGAGAGAGAAAGAGAGAGAGACTTATGTTCTTGTAGAGAGAGTTCGTAGCATTATTACCTATTTATGTATCTGTTGTTATTTTATTATCTTTAATAGGTCTCTCTCTGTAATTTACCCTTAAGGTCTCTCCCTATATAAAAGAGCCTAGGGTTTTCTAAATGATTATCGAAGTCGCGTTTCCCAACATGGTATCAGAGCCGCCCTAGGGCTCTCCATCCACCGCCTCCCTCTCCCCACCCGCCGCCCCTCTCTCTCTCCTCTTCTCGGCGTGTCCTCCGCCGCCACCTCTCACTCTCTTCATCGCCTAGCGCCCCCGCGCCTAGGCCCAGCCCTCCGCAAGCGCTCCCAGCGGTATTCAGACCTCCGCCAGCGTCGCCAGCGGCATCCAGGCTGCCGCCAGCGGCCTCACGATCATCCCAGGCATCGCCTGCAGCCCCATATCGCTGTTGTAGGCATCTCGCCAGTCACCGCTAGCCGCCGCCAGTCCCACCCAGTCGCGAAGACATATACGCGACCCCAGGCGGCACCCAACAGGCCGGTTCAAGGGTTGTAAGCCTTCTCTAAGGCGTGCCCTAGTTCTCTCTTCGATTGGTATATGGGTTTGAGTGCGTAACGTCTACATACGCACTCAAATCCGATGCAGTTGGTGTAGACATTTATCACAGTGTCTATATATCCTTGTTCTTCTCCAAGCAGCATCATGTCAGAATCCAAAGCCGATATGACCTCCACAGGCACATTCAAAGGTCCTGCGCCAATAGTGAAGATGGACGGGTCTAACTATGAGCTCTGGGCGATGCAGTTCATGAGCCTCATGAAGTCTAATGGTAAGAAACACATTCTTACCGAGGATGAGCCTGCAGAGAAGACAGGGATCTATGCCTCATGGGAGGCTGACGACGCCTATGCAAAGGTCTGGTTGTCTGGTACATTGACGATGGAGATTGCTAATGACGTCCTCCATCAGCCCACTGCCAAGGCAATGTGGGACATTCTTGCCGCTACTTATTCGCAAGCGCGAAATGAGACCAAGATGTTGCAGCTTCAGCATGACATTTACACAATGAAGCAGAGCGGCAGACCTCTCCATTCCCTGTACACATCCCTAAGAGGGATGTTTGAGAAGTTATACAGTACCATTCCACTCACTGCTACTCCTAAACAGCAGAAGACGTTTCGGAATGCCACCATGGTAGGTGTTCTTCTTGCGGCTCTTGATCCTGAGTACGATGCCGCCCAGTCTCAGATCCTAGCGGATGTAGTTATTCCTCCAGTGGAGGATGTTTACAGAAGGCTCAGTCGCATTCCAGTTTCCTCCAGCTCTTCTACTCCACCTCCATCAGCGATGGCAGTATCGCGTGGGAGAGGTGGACCGCATTCTGGTCGTGGTCGTGGACGTGGCCGTGGACCCCAGGGAAGGTGTGGTCGCTTCAGTCAGACATGTTCCAATTGTCACCGCACAGGACATTCAGAGGAGACATACTATTCTAAGCATGGATTTCCAGCTTCGGCACGTGTTGTAGAGCATTCTCAGTTTCCAGTTTCCTCTACTGCTGATAGTAGATTTGACGAACTTGTGGCCCGTCTCCGAGATATTATGCCACAGTCATCTGTTGATTCGTCTGGTGGTCCCTCAGATATTGCCGCCACTGCCTTTGCCAGTTCATCCGCTGCTGCGAGCACCTCAGGTAGATCTCCTGCATTCACTACATCTCATGATATATCTGACTGGGTTATAGATTCCGGAGCCACACATCATCTCTGCCGAGACAGAGGCAGATTACAGGCCTACAGGGATATTCCTCCCGGTCGTTCAGTGCAGATAGCAGATGGTACATATTCGCCCCTGGTTGGACAGGGGGAGGTTTTTCTATCCTCCACTATGCAGCTACAGAACGTCCTACATGCTCCTGAGTTCTCAATGAATTTGCTATATATTAGTCAGATTACGAAGGATTTGAATTGTCGTGCTATATTTGACCTGTCTTCTCTCATTTTTCAGGACATACTCACAGTCAAGGTGATTGGTTGTGGCTCTGAGCAGAATGGTTTACATCGACTGGTTCGGGATTCCTATGATGGCATCTCATCTCTTTCTGCTGGACCAGTCTCTCCGTACATTTGGCATCTCCGATTTGGTCATCTTCCGCTCCAGAAAATGCGTCATCTTCTGCCCCAGATTCCTCCTAGTTCGTCTTTCCGGTGCGAAGCGTGTCAGTTGGGAAAGCATCACAGGTCGAGCTTCCCACGTCGTCCGAGTCGGAGCAGTAGCTCCCCTTTTGAGTTGTTACATGTTGATATATGGGGTCCGAGTCGTGTTCCTGATCATCAGGGGCACATGTTTTATCTTGTGGTAGTGGATGATTTCTCGCATGTGTCATGGGTTTTTCTCTTGAAAAATAAATCTGAAGCAGAAGATGTGATCAAGAACTTGATTAATGAAGTGCACAATGTGTTTTCTACCTATGTCAAATATGTTTGTACGGATAATGCCCTTGAATTTTGTACACGCTCACTTTCTCTATTCCTTTCGTCAAAGGGAATTATTCATCAAACCACTTGTCCGTATACCTCACAACAAAATGGTGTGGCGGAAAGAAAGCATCGCCATCTCTTGGATATTACTCGAACACTATTGATTCAGAGTTGTGCTACTATTTCATTCTGGGGCGATGTTGTTCTTACTGCATGTTATCTGGTTAACCGAATGCCATCCTCAGTTCTTGGAGATAAGATACCTATCTCTCTTATTTTCCCAGACAAGGAGTTATTCTCACTGACCCCACGTGTTTTTGGTATTGTGGCTTTCGTTCATCGTTTATCTCCCGGACTTGACAAACTCTCTCCTAGAGCAGTCAAGTGTGTCTTTGTTGGTTATTCCAGAACTCAGAAGGGCTACCGGTGTTATGATCCTGTGACTAACCGGTACTTTGTGAGTGTTGATGTCACGTTCTTTGAGTCGGTCATGTATTTTTCTCCTGCAGGTGACAGAATGGTAACATCCACTACCACTGATGATATCTATGTTCCTCCACCACCTACATTGAGTGCTCCTGAGTCGTCTCATGTACCCGTCTCCACGCCAGTACGACCATCTCCACCTCCACCCATTCCACGGCCTACCGTATCACCGTTACCTAAATTCTATACACGTCGTTCAGGTCCTGCTCAGACTACACAGCAGCCAATCATCACGCCTCAGGTATGTTCAGATGTCATTACTACTGACGGGTCAGGTTTAGTACATGTGCAGGATCCTTCAGTATAGGAAGACACTAGCCCATCCAGTACGACAGATGATGATCTTGATGTCCCGATTGCCATTCAGAAGCAGAAGAGACAATGTGCCTCTTATCCATTTGCGTCACAGGTATCTTTTCACCGTCTCACTGGTGATTTTCAGAAGTTTACCATAGCCTTGTCTTCTGTGGATATACCACGGACATACCAGGACGCTTTGACGAATGATTGCTGGAGATTAGCAATGGAAGAGGAGATGAGGGCCTTACAATCTCGTGGTACATGGACTTTGGTTCCTGCACCTTCTGATGCATCAGTTGTGACCTGTAAATGGGTCTTCACAGTCAAATATCATGCAGATGGCACGTTGGATAGGTACAAAGCACGCTTGGTCGCCCGTGGGTTTACACAAACCTATGGTGTGGATTACATGGATACATTCTCTCCAGTGGCGAGACACTCTACTCTTCGTATTCTTTTATCAGTTATTGTGGTCCGTGATTGGAGTATATCTCAACTGGATGTCAAGAATGCCTTTTTGTACGGGGACTTACAGGAGGAAGTCTACATGCAGCAGCCACCTGGGTTCACTGCTGAGGGGGAGGAGCATATGGTCTGTAGACTTCAGAAGGCGATATATGGCCTCAAACAGAGTCCGAGAGCATGGTTCCAAAAGTTGTCCAGCCTAATTGAGCAACAAGGGTTCAAGAGGTCAAATGCCGATCACTCATTGTTTGTCCAGAAGTCATCGGCAGGTACGGTTGTTATTATGGTGTATGTGGATGATATTCTTGTTACAGGAGATGATGCTCAGGGCATAGAGGGGGCGAAGGCATTCCTTGATCGTCAGTTTGTTACAAAGGATCTTGGGACCCTGAGATATTTTCTGGGGTTGGAATTTGCAAGGAATGCACAGGGCTTAGTAAGGACCCAACGGAAGTACATTACAGACTTCCTGACTGAGACTGGCATGGATGGTTGCAAACCATCAAGTATTCCCATGGATCCAAGCGTGAGGCTGTATGATGGTGATACTGATGAAGTAGATAAGAGGAGATATAGAGAAATGGTGGGAAAACTCCTCTACATTACCATAACTCGCCCAGACATTCAATTTGCAGTTAGCAGGGTGAGTCAATTTATGGAGCAGCCAAGACAGGTTCACATGGATGTTATACACATGATACTGAGGTATCTGAAATCTTCTCCAGGATCAGGGCTGCTATTCAGAAAGGGCACAGACTTATCCATCTCAGCATGTGCTGATGCAGATTATGCAGGATGTCCTAAGGATCGGAAATTAACATCAGGGTTTGCAGTCTTTGTTGGAGGCTCTTTGGTTTCTTGGAAAAGCAAGAAACAAACTGTTGTGGCCAGGTCCAGCGCTGAATCCGAATATAGGGCCATGGCTCAAGTTAGCACAGAAATGATGTGGATTCGTTCAGTACTAGAAGATCTACATGTAGCGGTGCCCTTACCTATGAAGCTTCAGTGTGACAATCAGGCAGCATTGTTCATTGCCAATAATCCAGCCTTCCATGAAAGGACCAAGCATATTGAAGTTGATTATCATTATACTAGGGCCCTGATCCAGAGAGGATTGATATCTACTGCACATGTGAGCTCAGGAGATCAGACTGCGGATGTGTTCACCAAGCCACTGCTCAGAGGACCTTTTCAGAGATGTTCATCCAAGCTGAGCATGATAGACATCTATGCTCCACCTTGAGGGGGAGTGTAGAGAGAGTTCGTAGCATTATTACCTATTTATGTATCTGTTGTTATTTTATTATCTTTAATAGGTCTCTCTCTGTAATTTACCCTTAAGGTCTCTCCCTATATAAGAGATCCTAGGGTTTTCTAAATGATTATCGAAGTCACGTTTCCCAACAGTTCTCATTGTATGTGTAAGGAAGAGCAATGGGGTGCCTCTCCTTTTATAATATTTTGGGATCCATGGATCTCAATCCATGGACAACACAAATCCAATGGCTCTCATTGATTTGTGTTTCTTTCAATGGCTAAGATTTTTTTTGTTGGTAAAAACCAACAATAATTAATTTAATAAAAATCAAATATATAATAAATATAATTTGATTTATATCAAATCAATCTCTATTGGAGAAATAGGAAAGAGGCAAGCCTCCTCCCATAAAGGGGGAAGGACGACTATGAGTCCTATAAGGACTTGGTAGCCGTCCCCTCTTCTTATTAGGAAGGGAGCCTCCTTTCTATATTACATGAGATTGCATTATCTCATTATTCTCTCCAATATTTGCAACAACTTTTGTTGCAAATTATTTCACAAAAATAAATCCAATTTATTTTGTGAACATTGTAAACATGCCATTGGAAATATGTGAATCACACATTCACAACCTAGAATAAAACGTAAATTACATTTTCAATTTAATGTTCAATGTGAATCCAATTCACATTAACATTTAATTAACAAATATAAATTACAAATAGCTCTCTCTTGTATATTATAAATCACATTTATAATATATATGACTAATATGGATATTGCTATCCATGATAATTAAATCACATTTAATCATCTTAGATCTCTATTCTCTTGCGCCAAATAATATGAATCATATTCACATTATTTACATATTTGATAACTAAATCACATTTAATTATCTAAAATAACTCTCCTTATAATATGAATCATATTCATATTACTCAAGATAATTAAATCACATTTAATTATCAATTTTCTCAATGCTCGGATACACATATCAACAATGAAATTATCCTGAACTCTTTCAAGGATAATGTGCTTTCTCCGCAGATACTTGGAGATAAGGACAGGGCGATTGTATTGTTCCACGTATAGTGACTTGGATATTGAGATCATATTTCAAATCCAGATCGCGGGCCTCCCATAGATGTTTGATTAAATCAAGACCGCAAATCTAATCTTCTCATTGCATCTGAATCACATTCAGATCAATGTCCAACATTTGGACCAAGATCAGATCACTTCTCTACTGAGAGGAGTCGCTAAAATCCAGACCCGTTTCATCACTCCCTAAGAATGGAAGCGTCATGGTTATACAATCGTTTATGATCACATTACCCTCAGGTATTCCCAATACCTGTACATCCTGCATACTGGAAGACTCAGAATAAACCCGAAGTATTAGATCAACTTTATACTGTCTACTTCAGGGTTTTTATCAGTAAGTTTCTCATTCGGTCATTGGGAGTTGGTATCGATCATACACTTTCCAAAAGCATATATCATACCAAGGTCTTGATCATATACTTTCCAAAAGTATATATCAAACCTACAAATTCAGTCAAGCTTCCAAAGCGAGACGACCGTGCATGGAATTTGCTTCTTCCCAATATCTCATAAGTGAGCTCGTCTTCCGGTTCAGTAACTGAACCTGTATGATCGATTTGAGAGATCGTATTACTCATATGCCCTTATATGCACACCAGCGCACCGGTGTATAGACCTTGGTTAGGTCATCAACCTATTGGTCTGCCAAATGTACATACTCAGACATATAGTAACACATCTGTCTCCGGTCAGAGGATGCATGCCTATATCGTGACAGCATACAATATAGGACTTTGGTTATCTAGATTCTAGACCTCGTTAAGTCAACTCTTTGACCTAACTAATATGACACCTCCGAATCTCTATTCCTATTCAGAAGACTTGCATCAAGAGGTCGGTCAGATATCAGCCTAACTGAGAAAGGATTGTCATCTCCTACTCAGGCTGGAGATCATCTCTTAATAATCATTTAACGGTGCTTGATGAGTCCTCAATCTAACTCATTAGATATTCATCCAAGCACCAGCCTCTGTGATTCAATAATTGAATCAACAGTTGTATGATCATTAAGATGGCCATGGTACATAACCCTAATTGTACTAAGGGACCTATTATGCAAATTATTTATTCTTCATTTCAGATCAGGGAATGATATTCGCAATAACACTTATTGCATAATGGCTCGTCGTGGGCTCGCATGTCCAACAACATGTTGCTAAATGAAGATCCTGCCTTGGAATGTAAGCGGGTTGGGGTGCCCAGAGAAGAGGTTAGGTGTCAAACGTATGCTTGTAGAAGCCGGTGCAGACATATTTCTCCTCCAAGAGACGAAGTTATCTCGCGGAGTTGATGAGGTCAGGAGGGATTTAGACGGAGACAACAGGTTCGAACTTGTCGATGTGCTAGCTCGGGGCTCTAAGGGTGGCATGCTGACGGGGTGGAAGAAAGATGCGTTCAAGTTGGTTAATGTGTCTTCGGTTGACTACTGCTTGACGGTCAAACCTATAAGGAGAACTGATGAAAAGGCCTTGTATGTCACAAATGTCTATGGACCTACTGGGAGCGAGAGGGACTCATTAACAAATGAATTGGAACAGCTGGGGTACATACTTGCGTCTGAACTATGGATTGTGGGGGTGGGGGACCTCAACGTTACTATTCTTTCGGATGACCCTCCGCAACGGAGTGGTAGTGATGACCCAGGCTCGGAGGCTCTTCTTCGTCCGGTGATCCACTCTTTAGGCCTGACCCTCGTCGACGCGGTTGGTTGTGCTTTTACCTGGCGGAATGCGCGTACAAGATCCAGATTGGACCGATTCTTTCTGTTCTCGTATGGAGCGGGGCTTTCCCCCTTCGAGGGCATGGGCGCTCCTGAGGACCCTTTCGGATCACACGCCAATCATCTAGTATTCAGGGGAGGAAAGAAAGAGCATATTCTTCTTCCGCTTTGAAAGGAGCTGGCTACCAGAGAATGGTTTCAAGGCAGAGGTGGAGAAGCTGTGGAACGAATGGGCACCTGAAGGATCGGCGGTCGACAGGCTGGCGGTGAAACTGAAGATGCTCCGAACGCACCTTATCTAGTTCGGGAAAGAGGTCAGAAACAAAAGGGGAGCTAAGAGGGAGGCGGCTCGGGTTGGAATGGCGCGACTAGATGCGTTGGATGATGAGAGAGGTCTGACAGACGATGAGATGCTTGAGAGGTCGGGTTATGTTGACGACCTATTGCAGGAAGACAAGAAGGAGGAGATAGAATGGAGGCAGAAATCTCGTCGAAGATGGCTAAGAGAGGGGGATGCCAATACGAAGTTCTTCCACACAATGGCATCGGGGACACGAAGAAGAAACTTCCTTCACGAGTTAGAGATTGAGGGTGAAAGGATCGCCAGGGAGACGAACTTAGGGAGGACGTTGCGGAACCATTACATCTAGGCTTCGAGAAGAAGAACCAGTGAAGGGTGGGGGTGGACGGGTAGAAGTGTGCAGACCTTGTCCAATGAGCAGGAAGAATCACTTATCTCCCCTTTCTCCGAGGAGGAAGCCAAAAAGGCGGTCTAGGGGTTGAATGCAGATGGTGCCCCTGGGCCGGACGAATTTCAAGTGTTGTTTTACCGGAAATTCTGGGATTTGGTTAAGGGAGAGATCCTTCAAACAGTGAATGAATTTAGAGAAGGCAATAGAGGATTTGAGAAGATCAACAGGGCCCTGCTTTTCCTCCTTCCCAAGAAGGAATTGCCGTTGAATGTTGATGACTTCAAGCCGATAGTGCTTTCCAATGGCATTTGCCTGATTGTGGCAAAGATTCTGGCAAACGGGCTCAAGGCGATGATGGATTCGACGGTGATGCATGGTCAGTCGGCTTTCATTCCGAGAAGGCAAATGGCTGACAGACTGGTGATGGCGTCCGAAATTTGTTTAGAGTAGAAGCGGTCGAGGAAGAAGGGACACTATGGAAATTAGACTACGCAAAGGCTTATGATTGCATCGATTGGAAGTTCATGTGGTCTTCCCTACATAAGAGGGGTTTCCTAACCTATGGATAGACTGGATGAAGCGATGCGTGACTACGTCTTCTTTTTCAATATTAATCAACAGAAAGCCGGAGGGAGGTTTTTTCCAGCCTCAACAGGGAGTGTGCCAGGGATGCCAGATGGCGCCCATTTTGTTTGTGTTGGCTGCGGATACTTTGGCTATCTTACTAAAGCAGGTAGTGGACATTGGTTGGTGTGAGGGCTTCCCGATGGATAATATTTCCATCCAGATCCTTCAATATGCAGACGATACACTATTGTTCCATGGAGGATCGTCAAAACAGAACTCCAACACGGCCCAGATTGTGGAGATATTCAGCAGCATATCGTGACTCCAACTAAATACGCACAAATCGATGATGGTGCCCTTCCACCTGGAGGGGGCGGAACGCATGGAGCTTGAGGGAGTCACTGGTTGCCGGATGGGCGAACTCCCAATTTCATACCTGGGATCCCATAGGTTGTGGGTAAACTGAAGAAATCGGATTGGGACACGGTGGCAAGAATATGGAACAAAGGCTAGCCAGATGGAAGGCAATTACACTCTCGAGGGGGGGAAATTGATTCTTTTGAAGCACGTCCTTGCAGCGATCCCGATCTTCTTCTTTTCAACCCGTCTGATGCCAGCTAGGGTCAGGAAGAAGGTGGAGGCAATAATGAGGAGATTCTTTTGGTCGAGTGGGAAACAGCAGAGATCTGGGATGCACCTCGTAAGCTGGGATGAGGTAACAAGGGGATGCGTTGAAGGGGGTCTTGGGGTGCGGGACATAGAGTGCATGAATAAGGCATTGATTGATAAATGGGTTTTGCGTATCTCGGGGCCGTCGAATTGTATAGCGGTATCTCTACTCAGGAAAATATATGGAGTCAAAGGGGATTTAGTGGCAGGAAGTGTGCGGTATCAGTCAACGCTTTGGACGGGAATTCGTGAGGTATTACCGTTGTTAGCACCGAAGTTGTACCCATGCGTTGGGGATGGCAAGGTATTCAGATTCTGGCAAGATGATTGGTCTGGTGATGGATCTTTGGAGGATAGGTTCCCGCGTCTTTTTGCATTGTCTTCGGCGAAAGACTGCTCGCTTTTACATGTGGCGGAATCGGGGAATTGGATGTCGTCTTTTAACGCTGACCTGTCTGACCGACGCATGGAGGAGTTTATCAAACTGGTGGGGGAGGTTCTGCCGCCGGGTCCCTTTACGCAAGAGTGAGATCACTTTAGATGGGGTGGGGCGGGAGTGTCGGTGAAGAAGTTGTATAAGGAGTTGAGGTAAGAATCTACTGAGCAGGACGTGAATCTGTGTCAAGATCTAAAAATTGTGTGGGCGGCTAGCATTCCGTGCCGAGTCAAGGTCTTCCCATGGTGTCTCAGACGAGGCAGATTAATCTATAAGGCAAGGAGCAGATTACTTCACCTGAAAGACGTATCTTGTGACAGATGTAAAGGCAATGTGGAGGATTCCGACCACCTGTTCCTCAAATGCCCCTCATCGACACGGATTTGGGGAGGCCGGATGTGAGCGGGTCACGACGGGGGGTGTTGGCGGATTTTTGGAGTTCCATTAGGCAGTTGAGGAGCAACTCGCATGATGATAGCGCCAGACCGTTCGTTGTACTATGATACTTTTGGACAGCAAGAAACGACGTAGTCTTCAACAACCAGACATTTCACTATGAAAATGTTGTTTGTCATTTTAATTCTTTGTACCGCCTCTGGCTATCACGGTAATGTATTCTAAATTTTTAATGAAACAGGACTCGAGGTGAATCCCGCATTGGGATACCACCCTCTTTTACATCAAAAAAAATGAAAAAAACTAAATTGTAAAATATAATCGCATATTCACAAACTATCAATTGTCAAAAATAGCATAAACAAGTAGAATCCATTGTCAAGGTTTGGAATCTCGATTTTGATTTATGAAGATAAACAACAAAAGGAATGAAGCGAACAAGCTATATCGGATATCTAGAATCTAATGTCGATAGAGTTGTTTCATCTCCATTGCACAAATCCAAAGGGAGTGAAGATCCCCAACTTAAAGACTCATTGTATGCACCCTCGTGTCACACCATACCCTTCCAGAATAGGAGTCTTGATGCAACTGGTTAACGAGCATGGGGGATTAGGAGGGGCCCATGTTAGGGAGAAAACAAACACATTCTTGACAGGTTGACGTAAAAAATGGGGTCCAAACGACATTTAAACGGTCGTTTAGCGCAGATTAAGCAGCCTGGCCACATATGAGCCCGCCTGGGCATAGTCGGTGCGGTCCAGGTCTGCATGCGTGTAATGGTCGTTTAGGCCGTTTAATACATCCATGCATAAGGCTATACGAGACAGTTAGTGGCATCTTGCCATGGAGGAGATGGTTGCACTCTAGTCGTGAGGCACGTAGAGCTTGGTTACTGCCCAGCCGAGACTTTTATGATGGGTTGCAAATGAGTCTTTACAGTGAAGCAGATAACAGTGTTGACCGATACAAGGCTAGACTTGTGGCACGTGGGTTTACCCAAACATATGGGGTAGACTACCACTACCAGAACATTTCCTCCCATGTGGCTCGCACATCAAAACTTCGAATCATACGCTCTATTGTTGTGGTGCTACATTGGTCGTTTTCATGGCCTCAGATTTCACCGAAATTTGGTCGAATTTCTGTCGAATATCAATATCCAGTCAAAATCGAAATTCGACCGAAATGATCGAAATATGGGGTCCTAGTACAAAAACTGATCGAAATGATCGAAATTCTGGTCGAAATTCCACCGAAATTATGTTTTGGTCGATACCGAAATGGTGACCGAAACCGACATTTAGGGCCTTGGTCGTTTTACCAACTTGATGTCAAGAATGCTTCCTTGTATGGTGATCTGCAGGAGGAGGTCTATATGTAGGGTTGCTAATCGAACCGAACTGTAATGAATGAACCTATGTTTGAGTTCAGTTCGATAAGAAAGTTCGAAAGTTCGAGTTCGAGTTTGGTTCGATAAATGTTCGATGGGATATGTTCAAGTTCGGGTTCACTTAGAAAACAAACATTTAAGTTCGGTTCGATAAAATTTCGGTAACAAATTAACTTAACTCAAATTTATTATATGAACAAGCTCGAAACCGAAGTTCGATAATAAGGTTCGATAAGCAATAAAATAAGAAATTACTCAAATTAAAGCAGTAAAAAGTATAATAAATACCAGAATTTCTTAAACCCCAAAATTTATCAAGTTTATAAATATGAAGTTATACACAAATATATACAAACATCAAACTCAAACAACTATCGAACGAACATATGTTTTGTTCATGTTCGGTTCATTAAGCTATCCAACTAAAATTTTTAGTTCATGTTCGGATCATTTAGAAATGAACGAACATTTTTTGAACTATTATCTGACGAACATTAACCCAATACAAACATGTTCCGTTCGATTAGCAACCCTATCTATATGCAGCAGCCATATGGGTTTGCTAATGAGGGGGAGTGTCAGAAGATACACATACTTCATAAGGCTATTAAAGGCCTTAAGCAGGGTGTTAAAGAATGGTTTCAGAAGCTCTCTAGCGAGAGAGAGCACCAGGGATTAACAAATCGACTGCAGATCACTCATTCTTTGTATACATGACACCGGGAAGTATTTCTATCATGTTAATTTATGTTGACGACATCATGGTTACATTTTTGTTTTTTTAGATGAAAGAGGGTGTAGCCTCAAGAATGGAGCTCACCACATATTTATTCCATTAGATCTCGATTATATAAAATACACCCATAAAGCACCAAACAACGAAACTACACGGTAAGCCGCACTGCCAACAACGCCCTGTAGTGGCCCAACACTCTCTCACAGACGAACTGACGTCCTTTTACAGCACCATACAACGAAACTACATGTTAATCCATAAAGTCATTAATGCCCTGCAGCGGCCCAACACCCTCTCACAGATGAACTGACGCCCTTTGAAGATTTTATCATTTCTAGCACACCAAATGGCCTATAGGATAGCAAAAGGGCCAGTCGCATCCTCCTGAGAACTCCCACAAGCCATCCTAATCGAGCTCCAGTATGTCGTGTTGTCCACCGAGCACAGCCACGGCACTGTCGCCCGCTCCCACACCATGGTTGACGTTCAACAACCATAAAAGAGATGCTCATAGTCTTCCTGCCCAAAACCGCATCGGTCACACAAACTCAACTCGGTGCCCATAAGTCTTGCCATGCGTGCATTGGAATGCAACCGCCCGTGTCTCATCAACCACGGGAAAAGTTTAATAAGCATAGTAATTCTGATAACCCAAATAATTATGTAGTTCCAAGCATTCTCCTCTCAAACTTCCCCATGTTTCCTGTCGAAAGCCCTATATGCCTTCTTCACCGAAAAACTTCCCTCCTTACAAGTGAAGTGCTCCCTACCCTCGCCGGGTCCAACCACATCTGCAAGATCCCTCAATAGGGCCATAGCCTCCTCGCATATCTAGTTTGACAGAGCAGATAGCGAAAGATGGGTACCAAGCTCCCTCCACCCAAACCTCATACATTGTAGCACTCATGTCCCCCGCAATGGCGAAAAGTCGTGGGTACTTTTCCCTGAGCGGGCCCATTCCCAGCCAATCATCCAACCAAAATTTGAAGTCACGTCCATCCCCCAGCGCCAGTCTCACCAACCCACCCAGTTCTGGCAAGACATTCACCAAACCCTTCCAAAGTGGCGACGACCTCATGCCAGCCTCTATCCTCCACAAACTTCCCATCCCATATATGCTCTGCATCATCTTGCAAACCGGGTCATCGGACTTCCTCATAATCTTAGTTACATGAGATGGCTTACGGGGGTCAGCGAGGATAAGGAGTTCCTTGGATAGTACTTTGTCACCAAGGACCTTGGAAAACTACAATACTTCCATGGGCTTGAGTTTGCCATGAATCAGAAAGGGATATTTACACTCATAATCCCGAGTAATTTCGCAATTAACATTCATAACCCTCCATAATCGTGAATTACATAAGAAACCCTGAGTACTGCTTAACTCTTACATGACATGACCCTAGGTTATGTTCCGTTTGAAATATCCGTTATATTTGACGGTTTTCGTTGAAAAAGACAGAAATGCCCTTAAAGTTCATTCTTATTTGCAAAACTTGCCGGTGAGTTCCACCCTTTCATGGTATCAGAGCCGGTCAATTCTCGAGGATTTTTTTATGTTCATTATTTTTTCGAGATTCGAATTGTTTCTTAAAGATTATTCAAGAAGGGTTTTTATCGAGCTCAAGATCACGTTCAAGATTGAAGGGTTTTTCGAAACCCTAGTTCTGTGCCTGCAAGCGGCACAGCTCGCCACATCTCGATTCTCGTGCAGGCGGCACGAGATGATCTCGATTCTCCTCCAGTCGTAGCATCACTGCCAGGGGCACCAACCCTAGTCCCAAATCCCCAATTTTCCTCAAATCCTCGTCCACGTGGTGTTGCGCAGTGCTGCGTGGTACCTCCAGAACCAGGCAACGTTCATGGCACCCTTCTCTTTCTAGGAGACGAATCTCCCACACCCAAGGCGGTGAGCCCTCTTTAAATCAAGTCCAGGCAGCGCCTTCTCGAGCAGCACACTCTCCAAGCAAAGTTTTTTGACCAGGCACAGGTGCCCAGGCAGGCGCATCTCCAGTGCAACTCCTGCGTGTGAGCCTTCATGGGCGATCTCCCGATCGCATACATTCTTGGCGGTGTTGCCTTCACGCGTGAAGCTCTCCCAGGCGCAACATCCAGCAACCTCATCGGCGGCGCAGGTCCAGCGCAACTCCTGCGCGCGAGCCCCTTCGATCTCGCCTCTACGTGTAAGCCCAGGCGAGCTCCAGACAGCGCTCCAGTGGCCTCCCTCAACAACGGCGACATGTGCATAGGTGCCCCTCGAGGGCGGAGGGTTATGAAGGAGAGTTCCCAATTAGGAACCCTAAAAGCTGTTGCGCCATTTAAAAAAATTGGTTATTTGGTTGACAGCCCAAATGGGATGACCTGTCTGATTAAAAAAAAGAGGTTGAGAGCCCAACAGTGGGATGAAGAAAAAAAGCGGAAGAGTTGGGCATGTGTTTGGGCTGAGATTCAAGTTAAAAAAGTTTTAAAAAAGGGGGAAAAAAGGTCGTATGCATATTACAAAAAAACAAAAAAAATATGAGAAGGGAAAGCTGGAAAAAAAAGTGTCAATGACTTATTTAAAAAAATGGTTGCTATTAAAAAGAGAGAGAGAAATAGTCAGGGAAAAATGATAAAAAAATGAATGATTGATTAATTGAAAAAAAGCTGAAAAAATTTATTGGCTAAGTGATGTTTCGTCCCAGTCATTTTATTGTTTTCTCCTAACATAGTCAATGTGATGTATTCCGACTAGTATGAAAGAAAGGAGGAGTATTGTGTAGAGTCGTAGGTCCTCTTCAGATGACAGATTTTCCAGACCAGTTAGTTATTAGACTCTCCAAATTTTCAGATGCGCAAGTTTCAGACTAGACATTCAGATTCCGAGTCTACAGTTTGATGCGCAGTTTCAGAATCGACGATTGGTTCCGGGTCGTCAGTTTCAGACACGTACATGTATGTGGTCTTTTCAGATGAGCACATGTTTGCCATCTTTTATCGTGGTCCCCATCATTCTTCTTGTATTTCGTTCAGAGTTTTCATGTGAGCCATAGAGACTCCATAGTAGAGGATCATTCCCTATGCCATGTGAGCAAGAATTTTCATCTGGTATTATAGGGACTCCGGAGTAGGGTACCATTCTTTGTGCCAGATGGGAGAGACCCGGTTCTCCGACGAGGAGACTTTCAGACTCCATTCTCCAACGACCGTGGACTCCGCCGAGGATTGCACTTCCACGGGCTTTTTAGTTCGACCCTTTTTTAGAGATGGAGCTGTCGTCCACATGTTGTGGCGGACCAGAGTACTCCGACGAGGAGACTCATTTCAGTTGCAGTGACTCTGATTAGGGTTCCACGTAAAAAAAATTTGTGTTCTTCATGTTTTATCTTTCTATTTCATGCTTTGTTTATCATTCTGCTTCGACATTCTCTATTTTCTAACAGACAAGATCCCCGCTTATAGAATAACCATCTTCTTCGATTTGAGAATGAGGTGGTCGAATGCATAACACTCTTGGTGGTGCACAAAAGTTTCATTGATGGATGATGTTGACTTTCTTATGTGTTTATGGTTCAATTGAGGCACCATTTAAGAGGCAAGCTTTGAGAGGATATAAAATTGACACATTTGAGGTTCTTGCTTATTTCTTGATGTTAGAATATGTAATTGATGGGTAATTGGATACCTCCAAGATCTAATTACTATGCTTTCTTTCTTAGTCCCGCAACATCTATAAATGGGACTCCGGTCTACCTGTGGGGCTATATAAGAAGCCCTACATCCCATGTATTCATTGAGGGATTCGCAAAAAAAGATTCAACTTTAGATGCCTTCTCAGCGGTTATATCCAGTGGAGTCGCTAAGGGATGCAATGTAGATTTGATGATCGGCAAATCGATTGGTTGCAGTTGATGCTCCTATACATAAGATGTATAAGCACATATGATAAACCCTAAAATCCATGCACCTGGAAGTTCCTGTTGTGTAGATTCATGGTTCCTGCTGCTTTATATCGCGATTTTCTAGGGTTGCAAAACCCTAAGATTTTCTGGAGCTTGTTGGAATTGTGTGGAGGCTATGCAAAATTAGGGTTTCATCAGAAACCCTAATTTTCTTGAAGTTGATGCTAATCTTCGAACTTGAATAAATTTTGAACATGAACATAAATAAAACCTTCAAGAATATATCCAAGAATCGAACCAGCTCCGACACGTAGTTGAAATATAATGATGAAGCATAATCAACAATCAAAATAATAAGAACATTGGGGAATACCATGATTTTACGTGGAACCCTGCTTCATAAAGAGTATGATGAAACCACGATAAATTGCCTCTAGGATGTGATCTTTTATTATGAATCTCTCTATAAATACATGGGATGTGGGTTTTCTCATATAGCCTTGCAGACAAACTGAAGTCCCACTTATAGATGATGCGGGACTAAACATCAAAAAGGGGAAATTGGATCTTAAATATCCAATTACCCATCTATTGCATATTCAAAAAAGGATGATGAAGAGACTGGAAAAAGCGAGATGGTTTATGAAAAAACATAGTGCTTATGAAAATAGAGACGGATTAGAAAAGGATAAGAAAAAAGAAAACCCAAAAAAGGAGGGGTACGACTTATGGAAAAAAGGAGGCTTTGAAAAATAAAAAGCCAAAACAATTTTTTTGCATGTTCAACTTTATTTTCTCCCAACCCTGGTTCCTTATGTCTAGATTCTGACAAGTATGAGAGAGGGGGATTGCGAGCAGGGCATATTTTCTAGTTAAGATCGTATCTACATAATTTCTATCGCATCCATCATCTTCTACTTGTGTCTTCTCAGAACGTGATCTCATCTACAGGGTTCCTATATAAGCGAACCAACTTCAGATCCCCGTAAGAGACCATTCTAAGGGTTCACGTATAGGAGTGGCTCAACTCTATAGACTTGCATATGAGAGATGGCCACTTTATTTCTGGTGTTCAACATCGACATCAACTACACCATATGGACTTCTTTACATGTGATCGTTTGAGACTTCTATTGTCTATCCACAACAGGAAAACCAATACTCCTGACTATTATTATATACCAATCGTCTTCTCGAGCATCAATTACTTCCACGCATGTCTCCTCCTAATGCGACTATACTCTGTGTTGTCGCAACGACTCTACTACAGGTGTGTGTGTGTGTGTGTGTGTTGATCGTCACAATGACTCTACTACATGCACATCCCGATCGTCGGAAACCCATCCTCGTACTGGTCTTCTCCCCACAACAGCTACTCCGAGAAGGTCTCGTCCCATCTCTCCCAGATGTATCGAGTGAAGTTGTGTCATATATATTTTTCGTTGCAAGCTGCAGTTTTCTCAGCTCCAACTTGAGGTGGAGTGTTACAGTATGCAATAGATGGGTAATTGGATCTCCAAGATTCTATTACCATGTTGTCATGTTTAGTGCCCTTTCAACTTAATGAGAATCCCCTCGAAGCTCCATACGAAACCAATCGCCTTGAAATCTTAAACGATCAACTTTGAACTATGCATGGAGCTATGTAACTCATCTTCCTAGATACCCAGCTTTGCCTTCTATAGAAGCACCATATCGACCAGCCAGCTAGCTAATAAACAACCTACCATAATATGGTTTCTGCATACCTCCTCACCAGGCCTTGGTCATTCATTCCATACGGTGACCTCCATTAAATAACCGCATGTGATCCGCCGTGAACAACCTCTAAACATTGGGCCATCATCAAATGGCAGCCATGCTCACTATAACATAATTCTACTCCCACATTGACCCATCCTCCTCCATCTCTACAGTTAGAGAAATCTATCCCCTTACCTTCAGCCATCTCTTCTTGCTCTATACTCTTCCATAAATGTTGCTTTCTTAAAAACACTGACACTTTTGTTCGAGTCCCTTCAACCTCGACCACTACCTCTTCATTTTTGTTTTGACTGATTTCTCAATTTCTCAACACCCCTTACCATCTCTTAGGCCCCACCAAGGATACGGGTCAACCTTTTACATAATCATATGATCCACGAATGTTCCCTGCTTCATGTTACCCAGCAACACTTTATGTATCACTAGGGCCAACCTCCTAGACACCAGCAGAGAAGGGTCATGCACCTCTATTGCCATCGGCTATAAAACTTTACTCAACCCCACCTTTTGCTCAGCATTGGACTCCCATTGCGAAAATGATCCACCATAAAAGGGAGTTTTTAAGTTAAAAAAGGGGGAACATGCTAAGGTATCTACCCCAGATAATTTATATTATAAGGAGAAAGAGAACTTATAAAGGTCAAGAGTCAATGAGAGTTTTGGCATGCGACATTACATTTTCCACATGGAAATATTCCAATGAAAAATAACTCTGTTTATGGTCGGCTAAATAGCCCAAATAATAATTAACGGATAGAGCAATTCCCTATGAGGCTGATGCTTGTTCAAAAATAGAGTATCCTAGAAATTTTGAAGGTTCGCCAGGCTAGACCAGGTAAGGCCAGATTCTTGCCAAGCTAACGACATCTTCTCACAAGTAAAAAAGGGTGATCAATCGTCTCTTTTTTTAAAGGGAAAAGGGTGGAATTCCACGCTGGAATCCACCTCAAAAAATTAAATTAAAGAATAGAAACAAAGTACAATTACAAGCAATAACATGCCACAACATTGGCCTTATAATGTCCCAAGACATTTTATGGGTAGAAATGTTGTCCTCTAAAAGTAAGCTCATTCCTTGCACACCTAATTGACCAGTAAAGAGCACAAGCAGGACAGACATCCTCATGCGAGTTATTACACATGTTCCGTACAGATACAGAACGTCATGCAATCATCATTTCTAAGCCATGGAACATTGACCCCACTCCAAGCTTGGCGTGAGTAGTCGCATTTGAAGAGCAGATGATCAATGTCTTCATTTTCTTCTCCGCGTCCTCCACCAACTAAGTCATCAATATTGAGTAGCATGCCTCTTCATACCGTGGTCATAATCGAGGTTCAAAATCTTGATTTCGATCTCGCTTCGGTGACCTTGTATATCGAAATTTCATCGAAATTCGGGAAATTTCAACGATTTCGGTGGAAATGTCGGAAATGACTCAAAAAGACATTTTTTCATTTTCTTTTAAATTACGATCTTCCAAGTTATAAGAACAATAAATAACTTATAAATACACAATTATGTCACACATATTGGTCATCTATACCCCTTATATTGTACATATCGGCCATATCGATCATGTTGTACAATATGTTAGATATTGAAAATGGAGTTAATCTGAGTACTTCATACAATAAAACAATAGATATACACTTATCGATCATTTATGACTATGAAGGTATGTCACACACCATATTGAACATATCGTTGTTAATACTTAATACTTAATAACAGAGTAACAGTCTTACAACAAGTGAAAAGACATATATTCACGTAGATTAAACAAGAACATGCACATTAATGATTAATGCAATAAAAGATTAAAATATATTACCTAGCGATGTGTTCAGTTCAGAACCAAGAGTTCTGTGGTGGATCTGAATCGCCCTCCCTTCCTTATTGTCTCTCAAAACGCATCGCAGAATCAATGTACTCGCGGTAGTTCTCTCAGGTCATGTACGAGTACATGGCATTGTAATCCATCACAAACTGCTTGTATTGGTGGTCATCGATGCCTATGAGTATCCCGAGACGAGGATAAGCAGCACTAGATCCAATATCACGAGTGACACAACGAGACTGCGAAGTACTGGCTTGAGATCTTCGAAACAACAACGATGGAGTAGCAAGGTTCAAGAAAGCGGTATGCGTATGCGTTCAGACTGGTCACCGAATACTAATTAAGCAGTATGCGGGGGCATATGCGGGGTATATGTGGTTCTAAGCGGTTTTCTAATTTTTAATTTAAAAATAAAAAAAATATCTATGAATAACATTACCACTGAAGTTATGTATCTAAGTGGAGTTAAAGAAGATCTAAGAAAAACGGTTCATGTTAGATGGGTGAGTATACATACTTTTAATTGTCTCATATTTAATCACAAAAAAACATTTACCATAAAAACTTCACATTATATGATTCGTAATAGCAAAACTTCAATACACATACAAGCACTACATGAGCAAAACCTCAATTAGCATATATAAAAAATATTCGACGATACATTACATATATTCGTGAAAATAATACATGAGAAAAACATAAAACATTGCATATACATAATGGTATAATGCATTGCAATTGTATAGAAATGCATGTCATATTCTAACAATGGAATGAAGAGACAGAGTTATGGAATTAAGGACCTGAATGAGAAGATTGAAAAGTTGGAGCTGCTAGAGCAGTACGTGGTGCATATGCGGGATATGCAGGGCATATGCGGGCCGCATAGGCGGGGAGGGCGCATAATGCACTAATTCAAGTAATCGGTGCGGTCTGCATACCGCATGGGCATATGTGGCCGCATATGCGGCCCGTGCGACCGATTTCATGAACACTGTGGAGTAGGAGAAGATCTCAGCAGAGGAGGCGGAGGTACTGGTGTGTACTCAGGGAAGAAACCATAACTGTCACCACCAAAGAAGCTGCCCTGGCTCTGCTCATGTTGGCTACCTTGGTAGTTCTCACCATTGTAGCTACTATATCCGACATACCCACTATAACCATATGAATATGATGGAGGTGCATACACTTGAGGAGGAGGAGGTCCAAGAGGAGAAGCATGAAAGAATTCTAAGAAGACGTCAAATGATCTCTCATCGTGCGACGATCCATATCTACCCAGGGGACTTGGTGTTCCTCCACAATATTGGTTGTCAATGTCCATGCAACTCAAGGAACTTACAGAAGATATTTAACGTTGATCATTTTTAACGTCTCTAATTCAAAACCGAACATGAAATTTAGGTTTCATTCAGCTCCTTTATGGAAAATCGATGTATTTCTGTATCTAAGCACAAAAGCAGAAAATGGTTATGCTATAGAAAAAAGGAAGTCATCGTAAATCTGAAAAAAGATTTAGATCTATAGCATCTATGTTAGCTTTTCTTATTTGCTTTCTAGACGATCCCTCTAGAAGGAGAGGATTATATCAATCAGATCTTTCTAGTTACTTCATTCCCTATTTCAACTTCTGTAATCCTGAGGAAAAGAATTTGGTTTCTCCCAAGCTGAAACAATATGTTGATAACTCTAGTAATTGTCCATGTAGTTGTTGGTTGGACGAGGGCCACGACCGTATGCGTCGTAATCCATAGGTCCCAGAGTCAGACTTGGAACAAACTGTTCATGTGTGTTCCTTTGTCGCTCCATATATTCACGTCATGCGTGGAGCCCTTCCTCGAATCTTGTATCTTGTTGTCCACGATCACTCCATGTTGGCCCACCTGAATATGTCTCCCCACCATCACCAGATCCACCACGGTCGCCAATATCATCATCATCATCTCTACTATCATCCTTTGACTTGGATTTGGATTTGGAACTAGTGGAGAGAATTTCACCAGCAACTACATCAACCTCGGCCTCCAACCCTCCAAGAGGGTCCGTAATACGCTCGGATCTAGCCAAATAGTTACCTACATCTGCTCCCATTTGCTGGCTTATATTCTCATTTGGTCTTTCATCCGATTGATCGAGAACAGGAGCACCATTGGAATCCATCCACCTTTAGAGAACATCTTCATCAGCATTGTCATCGTGTATCTTGAAAATGTATGCAAGATCAATAGGGTATGTGTAGTCCTCTTTGTCCTGACCCTCCCTTGCATGTTTCATCTTCAATCTCAAGTTGTAGTGCATGTAGACAAGATCATGGAGCATATGTTCTCCCAACATGTTCCGTCTCTTCGAATGGATCAAGCTAAATGTGCTCCAGTTCCTCTCATAGCCATCAGCTGATGTGGTTTGAGACAACAATTTCACTGCCACTTTTCATAGATGGGGAGCCTCCATCCCGTACGGTAACCATCATTCGGCTGTCAAAAATTCAAGTGGAGATAAATCGATAATAGTAATGCATCACTACACATTCAATGAACTTTTTTATCTTCATCCTTACCAAAAAGAGTACTGCCCTGTCCACTTACTGCAGTAATTCGACCCATGGTCTCAAATTTCAACGAAATTCCACCGAAATTTTTCGAAATTTCTATTTCTTTAGGTCACCGAAATCAAAATGCTAGCTTATTTCTTTTTCCAAGATTTCAACGAAATATAAGCTAAAAGTCAACAAAATTTAATTGGAATTACATGTCATTTCGACGAAATGATGAAAATGAGGGAATTTAGCTTTCACTTTCGACGAAATTTACATATATTCATGAATTTTTACTTATTTATATACAAATGTGTTGAGTTGTTAGATTTCTTTACATTGTTTAAAGAAGTTTCTTTAGTTAGTTTCTAAATTTTAAATCTAAATCCAATCAAATCGGTTAGACACAAAATTTAAGAGTTAAATTCAAGTTTTAACAGAAGATCTTTATATTTTTTGTTTTCCTGTATTTTAATATATATTTTTTGTTTTCCAGTATTTTAATATATATATAGGGGTTGATGGGGCTGCCCCCTGGGGGTAGCCAACATGGATGTCCCGCCCCATTTTGGGAAAAATTTTATTTTTTTTTTGAAAAATATCATCATGTATATTCATCCCTATATCCCTCCTATATGCCATTCGAATTTCATCAGAAACGGAGACTCCTACAGCCTCCATCCAGACAGAGTCGATTTAAAAAATCATGGGACCGTTAAAAAAATGACGCTTGCATGGAGGCCGTAGGAGTCTCTGTTTCTGACGAAATTCGAATGACATATAGGAGGGATATAGGGATGAATATACATGGTGATATTTTTCCAAAAAATAAAAAAAAATGCGAAAAATGGGGTGGGGGCAGCCATGTTGGCTACCCCTAGGGGGCAGCCCCATTTTTCCCATATATATATATATATATAGAGAGAGAGAGGGGGGGGGGCTTATCCAATGCGCACAGGGCCCATTTGTGTTGTGGTGAGCACCAAACGTGGGCTCGCCACGTGTACATGTTGGTTTCATTTGGTAGGTGACGGTATTAGTAACAACTATATTTCTAATTATAAGCTACCACGTATTTACTAATGACTATATTTCCAATTATACAGTGTCCTTAAAAAAAGGGATGACGATTTTGGAAAGAAAATATTCAAATAAATGATTTCGTGCGGATTATTATGATCCAAACGACTGGATAATAACAAATATACTTTGGTCAAGTAAATGCTTGTTATGAGATCAGTAATATGAAGACAATGATCAGTAATTTTCATCCAAATAGTTAATATGTGCAGAACTTAGTAATACGTATACAATGGACAAGTAAATGTGTGTTGCGAGATCAGTAATAACATAACAAAGAATTGGTAATACCATTGTATATGTAATGCGTATTGCATTCATTTCTGTAATATTTTTCCTTTTTCGTCAACGAAGCATTCTATTTAATTCACGAATTCGATTTTCCTTATGTGTATGTATTTAATAACTTCCTTTTCAAAGTACTATTTCCATATTAATCGTATAGAAGGTGAATATGTTAATGATTATATGTTACTTTCTTACTTGAGCAATGTCCGTGACTTACAATGTACAGAAATCAGTAATTCATTCATGTTACTCAAGTAATACATATGACGTTCTCAAGTAATTATTATTGTGAGATCAGTAATTACTTGTTATTATTACATGTTACTGATTCTTCTATATATCTTACTTGCATTCCTTATTTATGTCGCTTATTAAATTACTTGTAATACGTCAAGTGTTACTGAAAGCCACACATAAATTACTTAATTATTGTTATATGGTAAACATTCAAATTTCAACTGTTGTCTTCTAGTCCATTTAAATTATGTTGTTTTGCTCCCGCTCCTCGGCATAACAACAGCTTCTTCAAAATTCCAAATTGTTGCATTGTTCTGCAAGAAACAATAAGTTAATTGACCATTTAAAAATTAAAATATCAGGAAATTGGAAAAGAATACACATTACTTACAAATTTTTCAATAACGTTTCAGGAAGTTACTTGCTTCAGTACTATTTTATATCCGTGAATAGTACGAATTGTATAAAGAATAGTAACTCAGTAATATACTCGCTTCAGTAACAATCATTCAATGACAAGTAACTTATAATGAATTGTTAGTAACGTTTGTTATATGATAAGTAATATAATATAGTTACTGACAACCAGCAATGAAGTTACAATGTTACCAAAGTTACTTGTTATTATTATAAAGTTACTTCTACATGCAAAAAAGTTACTGATGGATAGTGTAAATATTACTTGTTATATATGTAAGTTATTAAAATACTAGTAGTGGTTTACAATGTTACCAAAGCATATATAAAATGTTACTGGTCATTATCCGACAGTTACTAGTACAAGTTATATGGCATTTCTTACTAACATATATATAAAACTTACTGATACATGTAATAAAAGTTACTCAAAGCCAACAATAAAGTTACAAATTTACTGTAACTTTTTATTATATGAAATTAAAATACCTTCGATAAAAAAATCAATTAGGAATACAAATCATGTATCAAAACGAATAAAAAATCGATATTATGAATACAACTTTCTCATATTTCGATCATACTTCTCGAATAATCATTGCTTACGATAAAAAATATGCAGTATTCATAAAAAAATTACTGAATTCATCATCCCGTCGTTTTGATCCCAAAACAAACATTGCTAAAAAACAAAATATCATTAAAACAACGAAATTATGATAGAAATAATCTATTAAATCATAAAATCGAATCACATACCTCACATCTTGCGTTGGAACAAAAGAAATGCCTTGCTTTGGAATGAAACGGTATATTTTAGCAATCAAATGCACGCGCCTTCCACTTTCCAGAAATGCAAAGCTATTTTTAGCAATATCCTAATTTCCGGTTTTGTTTTATTTCCATACAAAAATCGGATCCTATTATTTTGGGATGGACGGCTAGGATTGGGTGCTCATCCGAACTCAAATGGGCCCTGTGCGCATTGTATAAATTTCCTATATATATATAGATATATATAGATATATACATATATGTTTTTATTAGTAGTTATCATAGGTGTTACCTCATTCTTATTGAAGAGGTGCTCTTTCTTGGCCTAAGTTCTTCTCTGTTATTATTGTACATGTCACCATTCTCTTCATATTAAAGAGGAGAAACCAATGACTTCTAATTATGGTTTCCAAATTTGGTTCTGATTTTGAGTAACATACTATTTTTTTGTTGGGACTATTGGATAGAAATTTAATGCAACAAATTATGTTAATATCTCATTATTAGCAAAAAAAACACCTTTCTAACTCATTCATTTAGTTAAAGAATATTAGAATTATTTATTTTTTGAAAAAGAATTTTCAAGTAACTTCCCCAATTTCCAACCATTTCACCGAAATTCTATTGAAATTCCACCGAATTTCTCTTTCCTGACTTACATAAATGAAAGTGAAATCTGACATTTAAGGCCTTAATTCGACCAAAGGAACCCAAGGCATTCCCGAAGTACTTCACATGCACATAAGTTGGAAGTCATAAATTGTTACATATTAATCTTAAAGAATATTTTGTGAGTCCCAATCTAGCTACAAAATCAAGATTACCTCGTTCATACACAAGGTTTGTGCCTTATCATCCTTGACGAGCTTCTCCACCACAATTTGTAGAGTCGCTAGAAGGTCAGCATTTGTACCAAGACTATTCTTATATTGGTACTTAGGATTGAAGTAATAAGCTGAACACAAACAAGTACAATTCTCAGATTCTAAAGTGATAAAAAAATGAAAAATAAATTAGGTTATTACATAATGCATATTAGCATTGTGAAGAGGATGTGAGAGCATCTTGGAACATCCCTCGTCTGTTATGTCCAACCATGCTTTGAATCATTTTCCAACTGCTTCTTTGACCTTCTCTCTCATACAGTGCATTGACCTCTTAGATCACTCCCATGGTGGGCTTCTTATCGCCATCTACGATCCCCAATGCAAAAACAACCGGATCCACGATCTTCGTGACCTGAGTTACGTCATCCCAAAAGCGGAGATCATTGATCAATGTCTCAACTTTTCATCTTCCTTCAACCCCCCTTCGGGTATCTCGAACCATTTACCTTGGCAACTCTCCACAATATCTCTCGTGGGACAATCATAAGCCTTCTCCAAATCAATAAAGATCATATGGAGGTTCTTTCTTTTAGCTCTATAAATCTCCATTATTCTCAGCAAATGGATGGCTTTAATAGTTGAGCGACCTGGCATGAATCCGAATTGGTTTTCTTTTACATTGGGAACTTGCCTCAGCCTTCTTTCGATCACGCGTTCCCAAATTTTCATAATGTGACTCATCAACTTGATACCTCTGTAATTTGAACAATTTTGAATGTCTCCTTTATTCTTATAAAGAGGCACCATGATACTTTTCCTCCAATCTTCAGGCATTTTCTTGCTTTGTCAAATAACATTCAATGGATTCGTAAGTCAAGTCAAATCGCGCCCACCTAAAACTCTCCATACTTCTACAGGGATGTCATCCGATCCTATACCTTTCCTAGGTCTCATAACCTTCAAAGCCTCCTCTACTTCCTTTCTTTGTATCCGTCTATAGCTTGCACGATTCAAGTAACTTTCGCTACTAGCTACATCACCCAAAGTGATCTCTCTATTTCCTTCCCCATTGAAAAGTTTATGGAAGTACTGCTCCTATCTAGTCTATATATCCTTCAGAGTAACAAGCACGTGACCTTCCTCGTCCTTAATGCATCTCACTTGAGAAAGGTCTTTGGTCTTTCTTTCTCTTACTTTGGCCAACCTGAATATATCCTTCTGACCCTCCTTAGAGTTGAGATTTTTATACAAAACTTCATAAGCTTTTGACTTAGCTTCGCTTAAAGCCTTCTTTGCTTCCTTCTTCACTATTTTGTAGTTTGTGACAGTTTCCTCTGTTCTATCCTTAGACATAGCTTTAAAGCATGCTCTTTTAATTTTTAGCTTCTCTTGCACCCCTTCACTCCACCACCAAGCCTCCTTTTGACATGGAGCTCCTCCCTTTGACTCGTCACGCATCTCTTTGGCTACCTTTCGGATATAAGATTTAAAAAAAATGTCTTTCCATCGTAGTAAATAAGGAAGTTGATGATCTACTTCCCCGTGTAGCTCGTCCACCCATCACACATCAACGTCACCCCATACTCTGGCCATTTCCTTCTCAGCTCGGTGATGTACTCATTCATCTCCTCATTCTCCATCCCAAGATATTTGTTCATTATCTCATAGGATGTGGGAGCCTTCACTCCCATTCCTGCTGCAACGATCTCATCAATGGCATGTTGGAGAAATGGCCAACTGGCAACGTCAGCAAGAATGCTCTCCCCAAAGAAGTGCTTGTTGATGGCCTTTCTCACCATCTCTCGTGCATTGCTGAACATGCCCTCCACCGTTTTCTGCCCCGAATCCATGCTTGATTTGTATTGAAAGGATCCGCTCCTCATCAAGAAGGGCTTAATTCCCATCCCCTTGTGTTTTTTGGAGGATGGTGATACTGATGCACCTCCAGAACCACTCCCATTGCACCATAAAAGTTGCCTCGTACACCATCGAATTCTCTCCTCTCGAACTCATTGATTCTTTTGGTTTCCAAAAAGCAAGCTACATATTCAAAATCTCTCAAAAAAATACCACACCAAGCGAGAACAATATCTTAGGAACAAAAACCCTAAAATATTGAGGAAATTGATGAAGATTTGATCAATTTTGACCTACCTTGAAAAAAAAGGGTGTGAAACAAGACCTTGGAGAACCTTGGAGAAGAAAAACAGTCAAATATTTGTCGAAATAGGCAAATTTCGACCTACATTTCGGTCCATCTCGCCAAAGTTTGGATTTTTTAATTCCAGATTCGCTTTTTTGGGCGAGATGGCGAGAAGACCCAAATCCCGCTGATATCTCGTGAGATTTCGGACGAAATCTGGGAAGTCGACATGTATAGAGGTTTCGATATATCCAACCCATCGAAACTGAAATTTCAGCGATGTTTCGTCGAAACTTCGTGAGATTTAGAACCATGTCGTAATTCGTCCGTGTTTAGTAAGCCGCATGAAATCTTTGACTTTATTCGGCAGCTTACAGTGCTAAATGATGTTGCGGTCCCATTTAATTCCTCTTGGATTTCCTCATTTCTTTTGGCAAAAATCCCAAGTTTTTTTAACTGTGAATTTTCCGTTGCCCCATCGAAAGTGATCCCTACCATGTATGACCACATGTATCTCATTCAAGTCATTCATCATTGCAACAAAATCACTAAATCTTTGATCTGAAAATCCGCTATGAAATTAGGCGTCCAGGAGCCTTCCGACCAAACATCATGGACAAGCATATTATGATTCTCTTCCAAGGCAAGCAGACGTGGATAGTGGTCTCTAATGCTACCAAAAGCTCGTCCAATCATCGTGCTAGAAGCCGAAAGTCCATTTCAAACCGTATGCCGCAAAAAATCTCTTAGATCTGGGAGGATCAAGCATATTCCCTACCACAAGGAAGATGCAAACGGAATAGGTTCTACTAATAACGAACCGCGGATGCAATACACATTCCACAACAAGTGATAAACCAGATCATCTTAGTTAGCCCACAATTTGAAGATCCATTTCACTAGAAGCACTTTATCCATGCTCTCTAAACATGTGACTCCTAACTCCTAAGCCGACATCCTTTTTCGATCTCGTAACCGTCTCCCGATTAGCATGATGAATGCCTCTTCTTTATTGCTTGCTGATGGACCAAAAGAAGCGTTTGATGGATTCAATTTTCCTCCGCACTCCAATAGGGAGAAGCATGGTGGAACAAAAAAATATATGAATGATTGAAAGCACATGCTTGAGTAGAATAAGTTTCCCTCTCATAGATGGTGTCCTCGCTTTCCAGCCAGCAAGTTTGCTCTCCAATCTCTCTACAACCAGTCCCCACTCACTGGCACATAACTGTCCTGCTACCAAAGGAAGGCCCGTGTAAGTCACAGGGAGGGTCCCACGCAAGCATCTCAAGGCAGAGCCGGTCTCATGTATCTCATTTAAGGGGAGCCCAAATGGAATAAAAATAAACTTGTCTCTATTGATTTGTAGACCTAAAATGTAGCCAAAAATCTCCACAATGTTTGAAACCTGTCTCACTTGATCCGCCCTACCTTCGAGAAAAATCATCGTGTCACCTGCATACTAAAGAAAGAATTGGAATGGAATGTCTTCTTTGTTATATCCCAAACACAACCCCTCCTCCGTAGCCAATTTCATTATCACCTCCAAGGTGTCAACCACAATAACAAAAGGAGAGGTGCCAAAGGACATCCTTGACGAACCCCCTTTTGGGTTGGAAAAATCCTCCTTCTGGATGACAATTAACAAGGACCGTATATGACACCGTAGTGATGCATCTCTTAATCCAAGCAATCAATTTCTCTGGAAAGCTCCTCCGCGGCAACGAGGCCCACATGAGCTACCAGTCCATGCAGTCATATGCCTTAGAGAAGTTAA
This sequence comes from Ottelia alismoides, assembly GCA_037367405.1. NCBI lineage: Eukaryota > Viridiplantae > Streptophyta > Magnoliopsida > Alismatales > Hydrocharitaceae > Ottelia > Ottelia alismoides. Next base: position 1,350,067 of record JAZKJV010000718.1, on the reverse strand, counting down.
CCTTCCACATAATTCCTTTCTGTTTACATCACTTCCAATCAAGAATCGGCTCGGGTGCAAGCAACCATCCATCAGCCATATGTCACCCAGGAATAAACGCGGTATGATCAAGCATGATGATATCGTTTAGCACCCCCCGCAATCGGTTTGCAAGGGTCTTGGCAATGATGAGGTATATAACAATCGAGAGAGTTATCAGTCTGAAGTCCTCAACCCTACTAGCTCCCTCCTTTTCAGAAGAAAAAATATCAATGCTTTGTTGAGATGTTCCATGTCATAGTTGTCCTCTCTAAATTCTTATATCACTTCCACCACATCCTCCTTGACCGCATCCCAGAATTCTCCATAGAAAACAACCGAAAATTCACCCAGCCAAGGAGCGCCATCAGCATTTAGTTGCATTACCACCTTTCTAATCTCTTATTATATGAATGGTGCAATTAAGTATATGTTATGTTTGAGGATTAGAGATCCCCCTGACCCCTTTTCCTCGCAAGTCCCACCCAGAGCGTGCCGATTTTCTTGTGAATAAATAGAAGTGGTCCATGAGCACCTTCCCCACCTCTTGGTCTCCATGTCTTTGAATTCCATCCACCGAGATGTTGTGAATGTAGTTTATGCGTCTTCTACCGCTTGTCATGGAATGAAAGAATATGGTGTTGCCCCCCCCCCCCCTTTAAGCCACCTTTATCGAGATCTCTGCCTCCACTCCGCCTCTACTTTTTGTCCTCAAGTAAGATGTCTTGTAGAAAGTTGAACCTCTCTTCCCTTTCCATATCATTCAGGTCACGTTCATCTTCAAGGAAATCAAGTCTTCTAACTCCTTCCCAGGTCGTGGCACACCTACATCCACGTTGTTTAAAGTTTCTATTGAATTCGATCAAGTGTCTTTTTAGCGCCAATAGTAAAGTTGCAAACTGGATTGTTGTTGACCCTGTAGGCTGGCAACTTCGCCAAAAGGAGCATAACATTTTCCTGAAGCAATCCTCCAAAAGCCATGCACGTTCAGATTTAAGATAGGACCTCAGTTTCATCTCATCAAATGACCGCAAGAGGGTGTGTGGTCTGAATGAGTCTGTGGAAGAGCCCTGACAACAACCAAAGGGAAAAGTTGTATTGCTTTCGAAGATATCAGGAACCTATCAATCCGTGATCTTGATCTCGAGTTTCTCCAAGTAATCAAAAATCTCCAACATCCACTATCATCATACCAAAGTCATTGATGAAAGCTAAGAGGGTCTCCCAGCCCGAATTTATCCCACCATGCAAACATGGTCTATCATCTGGACATAGGGTTACATTGAAATCCCCCCAAATAACCAGGCATCATAAGGGTATCTCTCCCTAACTTGTTGAAGATCTTCAAGGAGATCTAACATATTCACTCCATTCGACGGTTCGTAAATATTTGTAACCAGTACCTTTACGTTATTTGTCCTTGTGCCTGCTCAGAAGTCTAAATGTCTTCAACCTCCTCCTTTCGGTCGTTAGAGTTATCAGCACTTTGTTCTATTGAGCCCAAGCATTTAGGGTTTGATACCGCCCTACTCGAGAGGTCCAATGCTCTGTACCAAGCATGTCGAAGTTTTCTCCTTCTTTCCCTCTTGGAGATTCTGGAGTATGTTCTCCCAAATCGTCGCAACATCGGTAGGCGAAGCAAAGTGTCGTCCGGTGTTTGTCATGTCACTATCCCTTCATTTCCCACATCCCCCATGCAAGATCAAATCTCCACTGGTCCATCCTTCATCTTCGGTGTCTTCAATCTCTCCAACTTTTGAGTCGATTTCAACCTGATATCTCCAGGATGCACATCCCCATAGGTCCTTTTCGTCTTTGTAAGTCGGCCATCTGAAGTCGAGGAAGGGGCATTATATCTAGGTGTGCCTCGTTGGGAAGAGTTGGGCCAAGTTGGGACCCAAAAGAAGGATCCAAGCATGCTGAAAAGAATGACTCGACAGACCCAAGATCCGGCTTTGCAAATGGGGGATCCGAGTTGCTGCAAGCGGAGATCAAAAGCAGTGGCCCATCACATGGTTTGATTCCCAGTAACGCCTCAGTCCCTTTATTGGAGCATTCGCCCGAAGATAACCTATCCTCTTCACGAGAGATACGGTTAGGCAGTGCAACCGACACATCAGGTCTTATACCGGTGATCGGTCATCTCCGTCGTTGTGGTGACGTAGCGAACTTCAACCTTGATGCGGAAAGAACCACGAACATGTAATGAAACCGCCGATGGCAAACACCCCCCCCCCCCCGAATCGCCATCTCAATTTTCATATGAAGATAGGAACCCATCGAAAGACTATTAGACACGATCGAGATCAGCATTCCATTCTCTGCCATCAAGCTTTGGATGGTTCGGAAATTTCGAGACCGTATCGAGATGCCTTTGAGGCACAGAACTTTGTAGGAGAGATCTTGAGGTGCTCCATCTCTCAAAGTAGGGCATCACCACTAAATCGAATCATGACTAGGGCCAAGATTACGTTAATGCAGCAGCTTAGTGATCTCTTTTTCTTTGAGGTCCCTCGTGTAGACCAAGAATTCGTTGAGTTCGATCACATTTCCGCCAAATCTTGGTCCCACCGTGGTGCCGATATCCTCCATCATCACATGCAAACAGTCTTCTTGTTTGGAGCAAACTCCCACCAAAACACCCTCTAACCAAGTGTATTAGGGTGGGTAAAACAATGAACCTCCTTGGGGTATGAGTGCCTTCAGGTTCTTCCATGCAGTCATCCTCGCAACTCGAAGACGTTGACACAATCGGCGTCAATGTTCGAATCTACCGCAATCGAAACATCTTATCGCATTCCAACATTCACGCGCTCGATGACCTTTGTCTCCACATTTGAAGCATCCAAATGACTTCGACTCTCCACCAACAAGCTGCAAAGGACGTTGAAGCAGCTTCCAGACCTAAACGGAGGCTTTCACATTTTCCCTCCGCCCCAGCTCCTCTCCATGTGGCTAACGAGGTTGCCTTCACCGGACCTTCCTGGTTACAACCTATTAGTCATGCACCACTCCTCACTTGCCTCTTTCTTCCCCTCTCCCATCCACAACCTTGCAATTTTGAATATTAAAATAATCAAAATCATCTCTACCTCTGCATTACAGAGCGAGCAAATTTGAAATGTGCTAGGGAAGAGCCTGAAGCAACGATCTCTAGTAAGGGTTCATCCTCTACACATAAGACAAAAGAAAACACCAATACAGCTAGGGACTTTGAAGCTCCACAAAAAATGGACAACCACGAGCTAAAATATCAAAAGGGCAGAGGTGAATTGTCCAACATCTTATATGCATGTTTCATGGTAAAATCTCATGTTCTCCATGTCTAATAATCTTTTCCACCCTTGGGTCCAAAGAAGCGGGCGAGGGAATCCAGGATACTCAAAAAGTCTTCCAGATGTTGATCAGAGAAATCCGTAAAAAAGGCATCCAGTTCATATTCTCCCAACACTCGGCAACCATAGCATCAAAGCCGCGGGAAACGGGTCATCAGTGATCCTCTATTAGTCCAATCGCTAGTCTAAAAGGCGAAAGATTGGCCATCACCAAGAACATGTTGGAACAAGACAGGTCACTATGGAATAAAAGTGGTGATGCCTGTCCAGAACGGCGAAAAGTAGGAGGGCCGAAAATGAGTTATACCTTGAGCTTTAATTCCATAAATCCGACGAATGAGCCTCAGCATAAATCTTCACCTCTCCCCCAAATTATGGATACGCATTTTAGTAGCAGCGCCTTGTTCATAGCCTCAAGGTGGGTCACACCAAGGCTCCCTCTCATTTTAGAGAAGTATGTCCCAACTAGCCGAATGAGTACCATAGTCATTCTGGCCCGAGCTAGTCCAGCAAAATCTGCATATGATCATCTCAAAGTCTACAGATCCCAACCTGAAGAAGACGGTAGGACATGAAGAAAACAGGGGTCAGTCTACCACCACTAAAAAGGATTGTTGCTTACCATCCGAATAACTTTTTCTTCGTCTTCTCAATGATGGGTAGCTAGTCTGCATATCTAAGCTTACCATAGGTCAAGGGTAGACCAAGATATCTGATCGGTAGTGATCCACATTCTATCCCCAACTCCTCAATGCAAGCTAAAGCCTCTTCATCTAACATGTTGAATGGGACGGTCGTAGACTCGTTGCGGTTGAGATTCAAACCAGAAAGGTCCCAAAGATCTCTCTAGAGTGAGTGTCATTCCCTTTGCCTCAATACGGCCTCCTTTAATAAACAGTATCATGTCGTCAGCATATTGAAGGAAAGTGTTAGGAGAATATTCTGTGCTAGGAATATTCTATGTGCTAGGAGAATATTCTATGTGCTAAGAATACTCTGCAGGAGAATATTCTATATGCTAGGAATATTCTATCTACTAGGAGTATATTCTTAGGAGCATTTATGTATCTTCTCCTTTGAGCTTTCTAGGGTTTCATGCTATATAAGAAACCCTAGACCCCTTGAATAAGAGAAATCATTTTCATTCTTTCATCTTCTTCTACATGGTATCAGAGCAACGGTCATAGATCGGGGTTCTAACCTAAATCCCGCCATCACCTCAAGCCCAAAAACCAACGTTGTCACGACAACTAGGTACTCAAGATGATGCGCGCAGCCCAGGGCCTTCTCCAAGCTCCTGCGCTACCGTCAAGGGAGTCTCCTAGGCCCCTAAGCTTCATGCCTTTGTGTTGTGCCGTGTCAAGCTCCGTCGCTTGGAGATAAGAAGCACATCCCTGAGCACACAATCTCCAGCGTATCTCGCAACTTGCGCCATCGAAAGAATCTTTTGGATGTGAAGCTTCTGCATACAACAGACTACTTCAACACACCACTGTAATCTACAGTACTTATGCGATTTCTAAAATCTCTACCAAAAGTTATGTTGGAATCAACCAAGTGCCATCACCAAGAACTTTCGAATCGCGATACCATATGAAATCGTGACACCATTACCTTCATCTAGCAACGCCTCTAAGCAACTTGACAACAGCTATCATGCGTGATTAAAGAAACTCCACAACTTCTGCTAAAGACTCTGCAGAGCTCTACTCCCATGGCAACTACTACTACCACACATCTAGCTACTACCTCAAATATTGTAGCCAACTCTACTTTTGTACTAGCACCAACATGGATTATTGACCCTGGTGTGTCTACTCACTTGACTGGAGAAGGCAGTTTTTTGACCTCATCTCAACCATCTTCCACTGTGAAGTCCGTTCGGGTAGCAAACGGTGCTCATTCTCCTGTTACGACCGTTGGAACTATGGAGTTCTCCTCCAAGCTCAGGCTCACTAGCGTTTACTATGCAGCGGATTTTCCTGAGTCTCCTATTTGTTCATAAGCTATGTGCTGAGTTGAATTGTCGAGTGATTTTTGATGAGTTCCATTGCTATTTTCAGGACATTCGGACGATGCAGATTTTTTGTCGGGGACATGAGAAGAACGGTCGTTACTATCTTGATATCCCTGTTAATACAACCTTTACGGGTGCTACCTCTGTCAGTTGACCCATTACTATGGCATTTACGGCTTGGCCGCCCATCTGCCAAAGCTCTTTCTCATATGTTTCCTGGATTGTCATCTCTGAAACCTTTTGAGTGTGAAGTATGCCAGTTTTGGCAAACACCATCATGCTTCTTTTCCACCTAAGACTAAGCCATGTCGATCATTACCTCTCTCTTTGATCCATTGTGATAGATGGGGACCTTGTCATGTTAGTACTATTACCGGTCATAGATACTTTGTTGTTTTTGTAGATGATTACAGCAGTGCAGGACTTCTTGGGTCAATCTGATGAATGAGCGGTCCGAAATTAATAACATTGTCAAGTCTTGCTTTCAGCTTATTAAAACATCTTTCTCTAAATGTATTCAGACTATCAAGACTGGCAATGCTCTTGAGTTCACTCAGCAGGATTTGGTATCTTTCTTTGCCACTCAAGGGACCCTTCACCAGACCTCCTGTCCATATACCTAACGACAGAACGGGGTAGCGGAAAGGAATCTTCGTCACCTTTTAGACATTGCCCGTACCCTATTTACTCACATGAAGGTTCCCAAACCCACTGGGGGGGTGTCGTTCTTACTGCTACATACCTCATCAATAGGGTCTCGTCCTCAGTCCTCAAGAGGGTAACTTCTTTCTCACTCTTGTATCCTGACGAGGAACCTTTTCCACTTCCATTTAGAATTTTTGGTTGCATTGCCTTCGTACACAATTTTCAGACCATAGATAAATTGTCTCCTTCTGCTATCAAGTGTGTTTTCCTTGGATATTCTCAAACCAAAAAGGGATACAGGTGCTACGATCCTGCAAGTCATCGTTACTACATTTATGCAGACGCCCTTTCTTTAAATAGACTAGTTATTTTACTCAGTCTGTGACATACCCTTGGAGCTCCCACCACCACCCATTGTTTACAAAAGAAAACATACTAGTCATTCTGAACATGTACCGTACCTATTCCTTATTTACAGTATGATGTACCATCTTCCAATGTCCCCACCACTGTAGCTCCGAATGCTCCAGAAGAACTCCCTACAGCTCTGTGTCGGACAAAAAAGCAATGTACTATACATCTTGTGTCACATTTTACTTCCACTGACGGTCTATCCAGTTGTGACAAGCGATTTGCAGATGCTATTATGGTTATTACTATTCCCTATGATCATTACAGAGCATTGCAGGACCATGGTTGGAAAAAGTCCATAGATGAGGAGATGGACGCGCTTACATCCAGGGGCACATGGGATCTTGTGTCGTGTCCAATAGGTGTCAAGCATGTTGCCTGCCAATGGGTCTTCACGACCAAACAGTCTCCTGATGGTTCTATTGACAGGTTAAAGTTCAGGCTTGTGGCGAAGGGATTTACTCAGACTTATGGAGTTGATTACTTTGATACGTTTTCTCCTGTAGCTAGGATGGGTTCAATTCGCATTATTCTCTATGTTGCAACTAACAAGAATTGGCCAACCTTGAAGAGGAGGTCTATATGATGCAGCCATCGGGTTACTCCGTCGAGGGGGAGTATGTGTGCCGACTCCGTAAGGCCATTTATGGTCTAAAGCAGAGTCCACGAGCTTGGTTTGACAGACTTACTACTGAGATTAGCTCTCTTGGCTTCCACAGGACAACATCTGATTATTTTATTTTTACTAGACGACGATCCACTAACACGATGATACGTGTTGTCTATAAAGATGATATGGTGGTTACTGGCGATGATGACAGAGGCATTTTAGAGACCAAGGCCTTCCTCCAGAAGGTATTTGTCACCAAGAACTTTGGTCAACTATGATAATTCCTCGGTATTGAGGTGATACGCACTGTAAAAGGATTACGTATATCACAACGGAAATACTGCCTGGATATTCTTACAGAGGATGGTTTACTTGGATGTAAACCATCTGGCATCCCAGCAGAGGTACGGAAACATGCTACATCCGATGATCCTGAGTTTGAGGATATTATACGGTATAGAAACCTCGTAGGCAAACTGATCTACCTCACCGTTACTAGACCTGATATAGCGTATGTTGTGAGCAGAGTCAGCCGCCATATGGAGAGACCGCTTTACAGTCATTGGCAGGATGTTCTTCTGATCCTTCGATGTTTGAAGGAATCTCGGGGTGGGGCCTCTTCTACAGAGTCAATGGTCACAGTGATGTCACCGCTTATGCAGATGCAGATTATGTCAATTCACCTGAGGATCGACGATCCATTACAGGCTATGCTATGTTTGTTGATGGCAACCTTGTGACATGGCGAAGCAAGAAGCAGACTGTGGTTGCTAGATCGAGCGCAGAGGCAGAATATAGGGCGATGGCCCATGCCATTTGTGAGATTACCTGGTTTGTCTCCTTTTTACAGGAGCTTGGACTTCATGTTACTACTCATGTATCTTTATATTGTGATAACAAGTCTACCTTTACGCATTGGCTTCTTCTTATGGCTCTTCCGCAGGAGGAGGCTTTTGACGAGAGACTGTTGCTCTAGGTTCTTGCCGAATGTTTCCAACCTGTGCGTGCTGTGCAACTTGGGGGTGGAAACTCTTGACCACCTGTTCTTCGAATGCCCCACAGTGAGGGGGGTGTGGGACGATCCGCTTGTAAATTGGGTGAGAACGAATGACATGGTGGCTTTCTGTGACTTGTTGTTTCTTAACAGGAGTAGAGGTGCAAGAGATTTGTTATTTCCGGTGGCAAGATTGTGGTCGATATGGATGGGGCGGAATGAGGCCATCTTCTCTAACCAGCGATTTTACAAGAAGAACGTGCTTATCCGTGGTGCAAGATTGGTGGAGGATTGGGGAGGCGTCTAGTACTTGTTTTTTCCTTTGCCTTGTTGAAGGCTTTTGTGCCTCTTTGTAAAGTTTTTATTTTGTTCTGTACAGCCTTTTTTATTTTTAATATATTGGGGTGAACACCGCTGAGTGTATCCCCCTTTTTTTGGGCTTCAAAAAAAAACAAGTCTGCTACATACATTGCCACCAATCCGGTATTTCATGAGCAGACTAAGCACATTGAAGTTGATTGTCACTTCATTCGAGATGTGGTACTAGGAGAAAAGATTATTACCCCTCATATCTCCACAGACCTTCAACTTGCAGATATATTCACGAAAGCGTTACCAAAGAAGCGTCTCTCATTGATGATTTCCAAGTTGGGCATGATCGACAGATATGCTCCAACTTGAGGGGGAGTATTAGGAGAATATTATGTGCTAGGAATATTCTATATGCTAGGAGAATATTCTATGTGCTAGGAATATTCTACAGGAAAATATTCTATGTGCTAGGAATATTCTATATGCTAGGAGTATATTCTTAGGAGCATTTATGTATCTTCTCCTTTGAGCTTTCTAGGATTTCATGCTATATAAGAAACCCTAGACCCCTTGAATAAGAGAAGTCTTTTTCATTATTTCATCTTCTTCCGCAGAAAGGAATAGAAATGTCATCACGGGTGTAACCTGACGTCAGACCCTAAAGAGTGACATGCTCCACAATACATGTAAGCACATCTGCTACAATGACAAAGAGCATAGGCGTTAGGGGGCATCCCTGCCTTGCACCTCATTGGGGTTGGAAAAAAAACCATCGGAACAACTGTAGAGATATAACTTATGTTATTTGTACTGTTTCTTATTTTTTATATTCTTATGGACTCTTGATGTAATTTACCCATAGGCTACTCTCATATATAAGGGAGCCTACGGTTTATAAGATAAACAACTCTTTCGATTTTCCCAACATGGTATCAGAACGGCGGTCCTAGACCGGAGCTCCTGTACCCTAAACCTAACCCCACCGCAGGCCTCCTTCGCGCGCCGCCCCCTCCACATGTCACCTCCTCTGCGGGCCACCTTCTTCGCGTGCATCCCCCCCCCTCTCCTTCTCCGCCTCCTCCGTGCACCAGCACCCCCTGTGCGTGTGCCTCCCCTGTAAGGCGTCACCCCTGTGCGCGTACCTCCGTGCGCTGCCCCCCTTCTATGCGTGGGGCCTCCTGTGTTGAGCCATCATCATCTAGGCTCTCGTATTGCCTAGGCCATCACCGCCTAGGTCCCCTCGTGCTGGAGCCATTACATAGGTTCTAGCCGAACCTTCTTCCTTATGGGTTTGGTTGTTTGAGTCTACACATGCAACCCAACCCGTGAATGTATGTGTAGACAATTATATCTCCAGTCTACAACCCTAGTCTTCTATTATCATCATGTCAGAAAGCAAGGCAGATATCCCATCTACAGGCGCCTTCAGAGGTCCTGCGCCTATTGTAAAGATGCACGGGTCAAATTATGAACTGTGGGCAATGTAGCTCATGAGTATGATGAAGTCGACCGGTAAGAAGCACATTCTTACTGAGTAAGAGCATGCTGAGAAGACTGGGGTTAACGCCTCATGGGATGCGGATGATGCATACGCCAAGGTCTGGCTATCAGGAACATTAGCAATTGATATTGCTAATGATATTCTCCATCAGCCCACTGCAAAAGCTATGTGGGATATTCTGGCTGCTACCTATTCACGGGCATAGAATGAGACGAAGATTTTACAATTCCATCATGACATCTTCACAATCAAGCAGAATGGACGGCCTCTACACTCATTATACACGACTTTACGTGTAATGTTTGAGAAGCTCTATAGCTTCATGCCTCTCACAGTCACTCCTGAGTAGCAGAATACCTACAGGAATGCCACTATGGTTGGTGTATTCCTGGCAGCCCTTGATCTAGAGTACGAGGCAGCACGTTCCCAGATCTTGGAAGATTCTACTATTCCTCCAATGGAGGAAGCCTTTCACGAACTGAGTCAGATTACCGTTCCTTCATCTACTGCCAATCAGGCCGCCTCAGCTATGGTAGCAACTCGAGGTTGTGGGGGTCATCATCAATTTCGTGGTCGTGAACCTCGAGGCAGAGGGAGTCGTGTTCGACAATCATGCATTTTCTGCCATCGTTCTATACATACCGAGGACACATGCTATTACAAACATGGATTTCCTACTTCTGCACTGGTAGCTAAACAGATTGAACCTCCATCTGCTTCTTCTTTGGATCAGCGATTTGATGATCTTGTAGCTCGTATGAGGGGTATTATCCCTCAATCCGGTCATGTTGCATCAGCGCCAACCCCTGAGAGTCATTCTGATGTTGTTGCCTCTGCATCCACCAGTACCTCAGGTAGTACTTATGCATTCACTAGCGGTAGTGGATCTGATACTTTAGAGTGGATTATGGACTCTGGTGCCACACATCATCTGTGTGGTGATCGAGGTCTACTTACAGCCTACCGACAGGTTCCTCCAGGACGCATTGTGGTTATTGCTAATGGGACACACTCCCTGATTACTGGTCACGGGGAGATTAGCCTAACACCGTCTATGTACCTAAAGAATATGCTACACGCACCTGATTTTTTTATGAATTTGTTATTCATTAGCCAACTTACAAAGGATTTACATTGTCGAGCAATTTTTGATCCATCTTCTCTCATTTTTCAGGACATCCTTACGGGAAACGTGATTGGGTGTGGCCATGAGCAGGGTGGACTATATCGTCTCAGTCGGACTCCTTATGCCGGAATCTCCTCTCTTCCTGCTGGACCTATCTCTCCATTCATGTGGCACCTGCACTTCGATCATCTACCGCTTCAGAAACTGTGTCGTGTTTTACCCCAGGTTTTGCCTCACACATACATCCAATGTGAGGCCTGTCAGTTGGGAAAGCATCACCGGTCTACCTTTCCTAGTCGTCAGAGTCGGAGCAGTAGCTCCAAGTTCGAGTTGTTTCATGTTGACATTATAGGTCCCAATCGTGTTCCTGATCATCAGGGAACGGGTTTTATATTGTCATTGTAGATGATTTTTCTCGTCTATCTTGGGTCTTTTATTAAAGATTAAATCTGAATCTGGGAATATTATCATAAATTTCATAAATGAAGTTCGTAATATCTTTTCTACGTCAGTGAAAATTGTGAGGAGTGATAATGCCTTGTAATTGTGTACTCATACTCTCTCAAATTATTTTTCATCCCAAGGAATTATCCACCAAACATCATGTGCCTATACTTCCCAACAAAATGGAGTTGCAGAAAGGAAACATCGTCATTTGCTTGATGTCACCAGGACGCTTCCCATACAGAGTCGTGCTCCTCATTCTTTCTGCGGCGATGTTGTCCTAACAGCATGTTATCTCATTAATCGCATGATGTCGTCTGTCTTAGGTGAGAAGATTTCTTTCTCCTTGGTTTTTCCTGAAAAGAAATTGTTCTCACTTACCCCGCGTGTGTTTGGCTCAGTTGCTTTTGTCCACCAGTTGTCTCCAGGTATTGACAAGCTCTCTCCTAGAGCTGTCAAGTGTGTTTTCGTCGAGTACTCCAGGACACAGAGGCTACAGGTGCTATAATCCGTTGCGCAGGAAATATCTAGTTAGTGTCGATGTCACCTTTTTTGAATATGTTACATACTTCTCTCTCCCACAGGTGATCGGTTGGTGTCCTCGGACACTGATGAAGCCATATACATGCCAGCACCACCACTACCCCCACCTACATCTGCACCACCACCACTATCTACATCACATGCACCTCCTGTTACAGTTCCTGTTCTACCATTGCCACTCCACTATACCCGTCGGCCTGCTTCTGCTCATGGTCACCGTTCATCATCTAGCTCGCATGAGGTATGTTCTGAGAATATAATTTCTAATTTCAGATGAGGATGCCGATGATTTGGATCTACCTATTGCTCTTCGGAAACAGAAGCGTAGTTGTGTGTCATATCCTATAGCATCCACGGTTTCTTTTGATCGTCTATCTGGTGAATTCAGGAGTTTTGCTATTGCACTCTCTGATGTGGATATTCCACGAAATTACCAGGATGCATTGAAGGACAGTCGATGGCGTTTAGCTATGGAAGAAGAGATGGTTGCTCTTCAGTCAAGAGGTACCTGGAGCCTTGTTCCTGCACCTACTAGCGTGTCTATCATGAGTTGTAAGTGGGTGTTCACATTTAAGCAGAATGTGGATGGCAACATTGACAGATACAAGGCACGCCTGGGTGCCCATGGGTTTACACAGACCTATGGGGTGGATTATCTTGACACGTTTTCACCTGTTGCTCACCATTCCACCTTACGGATTCTTCTCTCTGTTGCGGTGATTAGAGATTGGCCATTTGTTTCAATTAGATGTTAAGAATGCCTTTCTATATGGTGATTTGCAAGAGGAAATATACATGCAACAGCCACCGAGTTTTGTTGTAGAGGAGGAGTATTCGAAGGTGTGTAGACTTTATAAGGCCATCTATGGCCTTAAGCAGAGTCCTAGAACTTGGTTCCAGAAGCTCTCAGACTTGTTTGAAAGACAGGGGTATAAACGTTCTAATGCATATCATTCCCTGTTTATACAGAAAACATCCAGAGGTATGATTGCAATTATGGTATATGTAGATGATATCCTGATTACATGTGACGATGTACAAAAAATTCAGAGGGTTAAAGAAATGCTGGGTCGTGAATTTGTCACCAAGGACCTTGGAGTCCTTAGATATTTTCTGGGACTGGAGTTCACCAGAAATTCACATGGACTTGTGATGACCCAGAGGAAATATGTCACTGACTTGCTGAGTGAACAGGAATGCTTGGATATCGACCGGCCACTACACCTATGGATCCAAGCATGAAATTATATGATGATGACACTGATGAGGTGGATAGGAGAAGATACAGAGAACTGGTGGAAAAACTTCTTTATGTTACCATTACCAGACCCGATATTTCTTTTGTTGTTAGTCGGGTGAGCTAGTTCATGGAGCAGCCACGTCAGGTACATATGGATACCATACATATGATACTCAGGTACCTTAAATCATCTCCAGGTGCAGGTCTATTATTCAAGAAAGACAAGGAGATCGCTGTCTCAGCTTGCGTAGACACAGACCATGCAGGATGTCCAAAGGATAGGAAGTCTACCACTGGGTTTGTTGTATATGTTGGAAACTCTCTGGTCTCATGGAAAAGCAAGAAGCAGATTGTTGTAGCCAGATCCAGTGCGGAGTCTGAATATAGGGCTATGGCCCAGGTTAGTATAGAAATGATGTGGGTGAAAGTCGTTCTTATAGATCTATATGTAGAAGTCCCACTTCCTACGGCTCTGGAATGTGACAATCAACTGCTATATTTATTGCTAATAATCCAGCATTCCATGAAAGAACCAAGCACATTGAGGTTGGTTGTCACTATATACGAGATATGATTCAGAAGGGATTTATTTCTGCATCTCATGTTAGCTCAGGGGACCAGACTGCAGATATCTTTACCAAGGCGTTACTTAGAGGACCTTTCCAAAAGTTCTCATCCAAGCTGTGCATGATCGATATCTATACTCCATCTTAAGGGGGAGTGTAGAGATATAACTTATGTTATTTGTATTGTTTCTTATTTTCTATATTCTTATGGACTCTTGATGTAATTTACCCATAGACTACTCTCCTATATAAGAGAGTCTAAGGTTTATGGAATAAACAACTCTTTCGATTTTCCCAACAACAATTAACCAGAATCGAATAGGACATCGTGGTGACACATCTCTTCATCCAAGAGATTCAGATGGAGGGGAAACCTCTTCTCTCCGGTGTTGTCCAAAGAAAACGCCAGTCGATTGTGTCGTGTCCCTTTAAGAAATCCACCTTCTAAAGGAGACCACTAACTTCCCTTCTTTTCCAATCTGTAATGATCTCTGTAGCGATAGTAAAACTATCGCCAGTTTGTCTTCCTAGTAGGAACCATGATTGAATATGCAAAATGATGCGATCCATAACCACATTTAGTATGTTAGCCAAAAAGTTTGCAATCATCATGTAAACTGCATTGGATAGTACGATCGGTCTGAAGTCCTCAACCCTCTCGGAGACCTCCTTCTTTAGGAGAAGGAAAAATAGAGCCATATTTACACGTTCAAAAACCACCATTGCCCCTTGTAAACTCCTTTGCAACATCCAAAACATCTATGTCCACTAATGACAAAACTCAAGGTAAAAGGTAACATGGAAACTCTCCAGTAATGACAAAACATCTATGTCCATTGCCACGTGCCCCATCGGCATTTAGGTCCGGACTGTCGCTTTGATCTCCTCCAAAGTGATACTCTAAGTAAGGTGTCTAACGTGTTGTTCGGACTAAGATTGTGCCCCAAGACCCGACCATCTCCACTGTCGACAGGTAGATCCTCGAGAAAATTCTCTGAAATACTTTGTTAAAGCAACTCCCATATCTTGTTCACCATCAACCCGCCTCCCATTCAGAATAACGGGATGGATGTGATTGTGCCTTCTCCTTTCACTTGCCACGCGATGGAAAAACTTTGCATTTGCATCTCCCTCATTGAGCCAAGACTGTCTTTATTTTTGCTTCCACTCCCTTACACGCGTTTTTTGTCTTCTAAAGTGATTGTTTTCTGGAAGCTAGCCCTCTCATTTAGTTCTGCCTCTGAGAGATCTCTATTACCTTCTAGTTTGTCCAATCCGTATACATCCACCTCTGCCTCCAATCTTCGAGCTCTTCCCAGCTCCCAGACCTCCTTCTTGTACTTACAGAGTCTAATACAAAGGGAAGTTATCTTCTGAGCCAAACAAACTATGGCAGTGCTAGAGACCACCGTAGAGGACATGTGGTCAGAAACCATCTATCTGAAATCTTCTTCCAACAACCAAGCATTCTCAATTCTGAAAAAAAAAATCACGACATTGCACAACACCAGAGTCCCAAACCAGCGGTGTATGGTCTAGATGAGGCTGAGGATAGAAGAAAATAGTCAAGTAGTTGCGACGATGCAAGAAATCGATCCAATCTTAACTGAGAGCCAGAGTTACGACAAGTAAATCTCCTATCAATAGCATCTATGGCGTCCAACTATAGGGCGCCAATCAGCTCCGCAAACTCCAAGGAGCCAGAATCTTATCCACCACGCAACCAGGAACGATCAGAAGAGAGAATGGTTACACTAAAATCCCCTCCCACCAACCAAGCAACATCTGGATATAAAGTTTTGACTTCACATATTTCAGACTACGGTTCTGGCCTAATAATGACTGAGGTAAGCCCATAAGCACACGAAACCAACCAAAATGCTCAAGCGAACAATATGGAGGACCACAAATTAAACATGTCTACCCTTGTATTCTGCAATAAAATCAAAAAGCGTGCTCTTCCACACAATTATAGTCCCCCATGCACTGCATACGACATCAAGAGTTCTGAATTCTGAGAGTGCACCCGCCCCCATGGACTTCCATATTACTTCTAAGTAAGAAGGGAGTTTCGACTCCTGTAGTAACACGATCTCACCCTTCCAATCCTGCAAGAAAGCATAGATCGATCGTCTCTTCTCTCGGTCACCCAGACCCCTTGCATTCCATGTCAAGAGCTTCATTTAGGAACCAAAAGGACCCTTGAAAGTGCTACATCTCTAGCTACGCGCGCCACACGGTGCTTTTGATTAGAAATATGATGAACTGATGGAAGCGTATTCCTCTAGATGACTCTTGGATTTTTCCCCTTTCCCTCTCGCACCAGAAGAGGAAGTCAGGGGCATTTCACTATATGAAAGAGCATCAGGTGTAGATGAAGAGAGTAGTGGCAAACCAGAGGAGCCACTGACCACCTTGCCCTATGACACCACCATTGTAGAAAGTGCCTGAAGCCACGGCTCAGCACCGCTCAGTGAGGCCCCTCATGTTTTCGCCAATTGGAAGCACGAGAGAAGTCTCATCCCGAAGCCAAGGGCCATCGTGTTCCTAATTTGAAGTAGAACAAAAGGTCAAGCGAAAGGCCCCTTGTAGGATGGAACCTAACTGATGTCGAATGGCATGCAACGATTTCAGGCAAATATGGTATTCGGCTAACCCCAATCGCAGAAGATCGAAATGGCCACATCCTAAGGAATCGGGTCCAAATAGAAACTCGATACCCAAGATGACCCGATGGAGCTCCAGAAGACTTAAAGGGATATTCAGATCTGGGATCTGAAGTCCCCAACAATAAGAAATAGGTGCCTACTTCCAGCAAAGCCCTAATCCTCAAAGCGGTCGACTCCCCTTATGACTCGAGCTAGAGCTACGTAACAAAGGGGGGTTGGCGATCCATCGAATGTAACTTTCGAAAAATACCAGATCTTCTGGAAATGGAGCTAAAGTTTCCTAAAACGGTTCTGCGGAATACTCTCAAATCTCCTCAAATTTCACCGAATCTGAAATCTGCTTCTAAAACTTCACCATCGAAGGAGCAGTCCCTTCTGGCAGACCCTTCCTTTCTAATAAAGGCTACAAGGTCAGCCCCAAAGGGCCAAATCAACAACACTCCTTGTCAGCACCACCGACTAGGATGTCGTAGCAGTTGTTGAGAGAGCTTCAGACAGAGGAGGGGGGACACCACCCTCACCAAAATATGGAAATGTGCGCGCCCAACCATCAAGGAGCAAGGGCACTCCATTGGCAACATCTCCATGCCCTCAATCACCGTAATGGTGACTCGGTGATCTGCCCAAGGCAAACAACCAATTGACAGCACCTTCACAAATTCGAGCTTCTGCAGCATCGAGCTCAGCTCCCCCGCCATGCGTGATAGAAGGGGAACCTCACGAATGTGCACTACATGTAGAGACGTGGTTGAACTTTCCCCATGCGAGAACATCGGCCTTCTCCATCAAATGGGGGATGGCTTCGACGACAATAATAGTTCAACCTCCTTCATTGAAAGCCCTCTAGCACTGCAGGTCAGAGCATCCAGTAAAACAACATCCCCAGATAAGCCCGTCAATGATCCAAAGAACCTCCTTAATCAAAGTCGACTCCCAAACTCACAAGGGCCAGCACTCAATCGGGAAATCGTCTTTTTTTTGTCAAAACAAGGTTTAGTAGAGCATAAAACCTTGGCAAAGGTGTGAGATGTACGCAATGCTGAGGAATGCATAGCCACAAGTTAGTGCATAAGCATGCATACTTTGATGATAATAAAACATGTGCTTAAATCTTATCGCAAGGTCGACAGTAAGAAAGCTACTGGATCAGGAAGAAGCTCAAGTTGAGGAGCTCAAGATTAAGTGAAGAAGAGGCCAAGAAGCCCAAAGGAGTTCAAGGTTCAGGAACTCCAGCTCAAGCTCAAAGAAGGATCTCGAGCTCAAGAAGAAGAAGTCTTTTCTTCTATTGAGTCATGCTTTCTGTAATTGTCTTAAAATATAAAAAACCTTAAGTATCATGCACATTGCATTTCAAATTTTCAACGTTTTAACTTTGACTTTCAGGTCAAAAAGTCAAGCTGATCGATCAACCATTTTGACCTGATCGATCAACCTTGTTTCTTGATCGATCAAGTTTTGAAATCCAACGGCTATATTATGAGCGATCAATTTTGATCTTTGATCAATCGAGCTTTGATTCAGGTCGATCACCTCAATCCACATGATCGATCATTTGATTATGACTGACCATATTAGTATTATGATCAATCATATTCCATTGCAGAGCGATTTCATTCATGATTTGTTCACAACCGCTAATTTTTAAATTCAACAGTTGTGGGGATTCTAAACCTATAATAGGATCCATGTTCTGTTTTCTCAGTTTTCCATTCTATACTATGGGAGAAAGATCGAAGATTTATCTTCTGCTTTGTTCTCCACGCTTACAGCTCAGGTGTCCAGCGATCAATTCTTACGAGTACTCTCCTCGCTCTGTTGTGATTGATAATACTAGTCGGTAGAAGGCTTCGTCATTTTAGTTGACCCTACTTAAAGTGGGAAAAGGCATTGTTGTTGTTTGTTTGTTTGTTACTCTACTCGCTCTGTGGGTTGTGTTAAGCACTCTCCTCGCTCTGTGGGGTTGCGTTACAGATCAAAGAGTTCAGCACTCTTCATCGTTTCAAATCCCTCACTGTGGGTTGCATTAGGTAGTCGAAAGCCAGCGTAAAAAATAGTTGAATCTTTCAACATGGATTTGAGCAAGAATCCATGTAGCCGACCCTATTTATAGTGGGAGAAGACTTCACCATTTACTCTCCTCACTTGTATATTTACCTTGATATTGAGGTTATTGGGTTTTACTTAATTGTAGTACAATTGTGAGTTGTCTGAAACAACTTATTGTAGTACAGTTAGGTTGCCCATGTAAATAACTCAGGTTGGTGGAAGACCCAAGTGTGCCAGGTTGAAAGCTCGGGTCAGGAGACTCTGGTCGTGGTTTGATTGCTTATATTCTAATTAAAAGTGCTACGTAACAATGTAGTTATTTGAGTTTCCTATTTGCAGCGATCCAGATCATATTGTTTGGTCCACCCGCACCTATCAACTGATGTTCGGGAAAACCAACACTTATGTTATATAGTTACCAAAGCCTTAACTAGAAAGTTCAACGATTATTGCAGTTTCAAGCTAAGGATGATTGACATCTATGCTTTAGCTTGAGGGAGAATATTAAGAGTAATGTCTTTAACTTTAAGTCGATCATTTGAAATATTTGGGTATGTTTTCTACGGTTATCTGATTTTTTTCTCCGTACCCAAGCAAGGGTATACTTGTAACTTGCCAATGATCTATTTTAATATAGAGAGGACTCGGGTGAAGTTCTTTGAATTTTTTCTAAAGCAATCACTTCCTCTTATTCCCACGAAATATGGTTTCCACAGGAGAAAATCTATCAACCCTTACTAGGATTTATTCTCCCCTCCACTAATGGCAATGCAGGATTTGCTCATGCATTGGTACGTGTGGATGGAGTGATGGTGGGGATCCACGATGGAACGAGGGCAACAGTGCATGTGGTATCTTCCCAACCTATGGCAACACCATTCCTTGTTGAGAGTATAGCAGCAACAATGGTCGCAACTCCTCACATCGCCAATGGTTTCTTGAGGTGGACTTTAGGACCACCTAGACATGTATCGCTGACATCGAGAACAAGATGCTCTGCGTGTGGCGAAAGTGAGAAGCGATGACAAAATTTGGGAATCAAGTGGTGGAAGCGAGCAATAACGGTACTAGGATGGATGTCAGCGATGGCAACAACCATCGTAAGGAGGTGGTGATTTTCACGACCATGCATTAGGAAAAGCTACAAACGTTCCCCAAGAAACATCACCGATAATGATTACGCATGGTGGCGGCACTCCTCAATGATCAAGCAAGGATGGTGCGGCCTTAGGTGTGCCTCATGCAACTCACGAAGATACTTACGTTGTAGCCTCGAGATGATGATGATGATGATGCAAGGCATGCACACAAAAGGGATCGCGAGTGCGAGAATCGATGCTGCAAAATATGGAGTGATTGACGTTATGGCTAAAGACAGTGGCTCCTTTGTTTTTGTTTATTGTCCTCTTCTTTGCATTATACGAGCATTGCAATGATCTGACTTTCTTTACGGATGAATATATCTTCCTCAATCAATGGATATCACCACGCATGCATTTAAACATGATCTCAAGTGAGTCTTCATTGTTTCTTGGTAGGTATTATAATACAAAAAGCTTACATCGAATTTTACTTACCACTAAGGCCTCAAATGTCGTATTTCGGTTTCATTTCGGTAAAGGTTGGAAAGAGAAATTCGGCGGAATATCGATGAAATGACTGAAAATTGTGAAAATTGCTTGAAAACTCATTTTTTTTCTAATAGTAAGATTTCTAATATTTTTAAATCAATAAATAACATAGAAATACGTAATGTTTTTGTTAATAATAAGATGCTAATATACTATGTTACATTAAAGTTCCATCCAATCGTTCCAGCAGTCAAAAAATAGTATGTTGCTCTAAACCAAAACTAGATTTGGAACATAAATTAGAAGCCATTAGTTTCACCTCTTGAACATGAAGATAATGGTGACATGTGCAATAATAATAGAGAAAAACATATGCCAACAAAGAGTACTAGCAAAATGATATCTTATGTAAGAAATTGAAGGTCGAAACGATAGCTTAGAACTTATATCTAACCAAAATACTTTCAACTTAGAAAAATATTTAAATTTAGAAATAAAATAAGACACACACATACATAAACAAAAAAATCTTTATAGCATGTATGTCTAACAGATGAATTGTATCGCTTGTGGTCATATTAAACATATGTTATACAAGACACATATAAATCAACTAATACCAAGAAACTGTGTATCATTCAAAAGCATAATCTATATCAAACCTGATAGTAGATAAATACTTACAGTCACAAGATTTAGAAGATTGCTAACTACCTAGCACTCGGACAACCGCATGTACTCCTTGTATCAGAGAGAAGGCCCAAGTAAGCACAGACTTAAAATTTGGATTTCAATTTCGTTTCGCCAAATCCAGAAAGAGATATTTCATAGAATTTTGGTGAAATTGATGGAAATATTGGAAATGACACTAAACTTGACTTTTTCCAAAAATTAAGGTTTTTAATATTCCTAAGTCAATAAATAAAATAGAAATGCACAATTATTTGTAAAATAGAGTAGTTAATATAAGCTTTAAAGTAGTGTCATAATTATCACACATGTTGATATATAGAGCAATGTGTTGCCTAGAGTAAGAACTATATGTTAAACTGGAAAGTAAAGCCATGATCACCTCGGCAATAAGAATGAGGTGACACGTATGATAACTACTAATCGAAACATATATATCAAAATAAAGAAAGAACAAAAAATAATGATCTTAAGTTAAAACTTGAATTTAACCCTTCAATATTGTGTCTAACTGATTTGGTTTGGATTTAAATCTAAAATTTAGAAAATAACTAAAGAAACTTGTAAAGCACTATAACAACTCAACACATCGACAAATAAATTAGTGAAATATCATTAATATATGCAAATTTCAATGAAATCGAAGAGTAGGTCCCCTTATTTTTGTTGTTTCGTCGAAATGACATGCAATTTCGATGAAATTCCGTTGACATTTCGTTGATATTTTGTTGAAATCCTGGAAAAGGAAATAAAGTAACGTTTCAATTCAGTTAATGGAAATTTCGGAGAAATTCGGTGGAATTTCGTTGAAATTTAAGGCCATGCTTGCTACTACCCAAAAGAATTAATGAATCGTAGGGATGACTTAAACGTTATACTTAGATACCAACTAATGCGGATCGGAATTCGCATCATGTGAAACTAATAGCAGATAAGATAAAGAAAGGAAAGATGTGTTGGTAACACAAGATTTCAGATGGAAAAGCACGGAGATGCTTGGGACAGAAGACGAAGAAAATGAAAGATTATGGAGAAAGCTTCATTTTTTATAACTCAAAGAATGTCCTAAACAATGCCCTAAAACTCTTTATATAAAAAGAAGGATTACAAATACGAAAAGGAAAAAAATTAACCTAACAACTTTAACTTGACCCCTAGACTTCCTCTATCTTTTGGATTTATTTAGATGAATTACTGAGATATTTTTCTAAAACGTCACAACTAAATCAGCTAGAATATTTTTAGAGATCTCGTGCGATCTCAAATTATTTAACTAAATAATAACACGAGTTATAACTCGACAATAATGAAATGCTAAATAATCCTAATTTCAAATTTTGCATTGCATCCATGTAGCGACGATTGTTTGATCCCTTCTAAGCTTTAAGATGCAACAACGATGCACATGTAGCTTGGTCCTGTGTAATTTGCACTCAACTTCGACCATGAAAATGAACCCACCTCCCATGGGAATCCATGAGAGGAAACACCTTGGCAAAGGTTCAAATCACCCCCATAACAATTCCATGGGGATTTTTACTTTAGCTGCAAAAAGCCCAGTCGAAGCATTAGCCAAATCCCCACTACTCATGATCAAAGGACGGTCCCCATCACACATCATCTAATACCATATCACCTCTAGAGAGTGAACCAATACATTGTTGGCTCTAGACCCTTCCACAGAATCACATGTATGAGCTTGCTTCAAAAGAAGACAAAAATTGATATGTCAATAGCTACGAGGTATTCCTCCATCAAAACATCCTCGAGAATTGTTGCATTATCATCAAATCCTACTCCCGTGTCCCATCAATGTCACCTCCTCGCCAGCTAAAAAATTGTCAGAACTTCGTTATCACCCCACTTCTATAGCTCCAACCCTCAAATATGGAAAGCACTCCAACCATGGAAAAGGCCGCGACCATTAAATTATACTTGACTAAGAGAATGGAGAAGGAAATATCTTTGATGTGGAGCAAGAAAACCACCAACAACAAGAGGTTCGTTAATTCTAGGCCTATTGAGGGAATCGACATGGACCGCTCATAAAGCATGACAATGCCTTCAATCGAACATGAATCTTAACAATGCATATGAACACCCTCAATCATACACATGTGCATACTCGATGTCGCCATCAAGACATTTTTGAAAGTGGGTTTCCTTCAAGATCTTTTTGTAGGAAAGGGGATAATGTATCGAGAAAATGCTCATCAAAAAACTTTACATAAGTCTCTTCCAAGTTAAAGAGGTTTTGTGGCCCAAAGCACCTTCAAGTACACTAGAGGGTCCTCTGACTCCTGGAGGCCATGGACCAAAGATCGCAAGTCACACCACATCCCCAAATAAACACCCTTTGCCATACCTCTTTGATTGACCCGACAACCCCCATCATAAACTCCTACACAACGTAAAGCTCTTCAACGATGTCAATGAGGCACTTCCAACACACGAACCTCCTCAAACCATCTCCTCTTCAATTAAAGTGGGTTGCAATTGCTAAGCACCCCAGCAACAGCATACTCACTATTGTTGACTCATACCCTCGCACCTAAAACAAATGATGGTGTCATGGCAATCACGCACAAGATGTACCTTTGAACCATGCAAGAAGAAAATGGTTTCGTGAAGGAGTTGCATTTTTGGATACTTATGATCAAGTTTCATGACCTTGTAAATTGTAGAAGTATGGTTGGCAATGGCAGTTGTCACACTCTATGCCAGCAACTCTATGTGTTTTGTTGTTACTAGACTAGATCTTACTTTCATAGTGAAATGTGAGAGCTGTTTTATGACAAGACATGACACAGTCAATGGCACATGTCCCAATCTAAAATATTTGGCATGCACACCTGACAAAAGTTTATTCTTTAGGATGTGTTCATCTTATTTGTGTACATTTCCAAACACATCCTATACAGGTTAAGATCCCGTAAAATAAGTGTTCGACAACCAGTAGGGCCACCTTCCCTAAAGACCATTGGATCACTTGGTAAAGCAAGAAATGAAATGTCGTATAAAATTAAGTTTTTCGAGCAATGGCACTTACAACTTGCTATGCAATGTAGATCAAACGGTCCATGTTATACATGGACAATTATATCAAACTAATAAGTCCTACATGATAATTGATGTGCAATTTACAATGCTTTAGTCCTATCTTTCATGGATCAAGCACGTGTGTCAAGATATGTTGTTTTTCAATCAGCAGACTCTTTCCACCGCTATTCTCTTCTAATTTAAAATATTCACCATATTCACTAAAGTGATTCCTCGATATTAGCACATTCTCTTATGTAAGAAGCAAAAAAATGATTGACATATATGATCCCGTTTAAGGGGGTGCTAGGATGAGTAAATTTATCGCTTTTATGATGCTTATTTATACATTTCTCATTATACTTGGTGGTTAATTTAAAAGCATCACCCAATTACTCTCTCTCTCTAGATATATATATATATTCTGTTAGGGTGTCAATAAAGTGATTAGCATTTTTTTGAAAATGAAATCATCTTCTGAAACATATCATAAAATCATTTCTTTGTTAAATTATATTACTTCCAACGGAAATTTAATGAATAGGCATTATGATTTTCCTCCCGTGCTTCTTAGCTACATAGTTCAGCGTCCTATGGTTAAGCTTCTTTTGAGTTTCTGTACTAAGTCCCATAGTTAATAAAGGAAGATTACGGAAGTTGATTCTGTTGTGATGAATACCGGAGCAAGAAAGCACTACAAACTTTATTTTGACCTGAAGAGATTTCTATAAGCGAAGATCATTTCAGAAGGATGCCTCAAGCCTCTCCATCAAGAAAGAGCGAACTTCAACGTTATTCATGTCCAACAGCTTAATTAAACGCAATGCGTTTCGACCTTGCATAAACTGACATAACGCATGCGTACACGATCTTTAAAAAAAAGGCCACAACTCGATATTACCTCAATTTGAATGTGAGAATAACAGATGGAGCTGTGATTCTAGCATCGGATATAAGGACATAAAACCCCTTTTGCTATCGAACAAGGCCGCAACCAATCCAGCAATATTCCGATCACTGTCCCACAGAAAGAAGGAAAAGAGAGAAATCGAAAGGCGCTTACTGTCGAGATAGGTGGCTAGGGAAGTGGAGAGGAAGATGTCTTCAGTTCCCGCCCAAGACATTGAATCGAAAGCCTGTGGCCTGAATTCCTCTCTAGTGGGCTCAGATCCGAACCCTAATTCCCTCGACAACCAAATCTGGTGAGATCCTCCGGGAATGGTCCTTCCTTCGGCCTCTCTTGGATTTGGGTTGCCGCTGTTTGCGGCGATAGTGTGGATAGGTTCGTCCAGTGACCCTCTTTTCTGGTCACGTTTAGTCGTTTCAGGCTGAAATGGCTAGAATTGGAACAACAGAGGTGCACAGTGCACTTCGAACTGGTTCCGATCCGACCAAAGTCCAGCCCAAAAAACCGGACCTGCTCCGGATCGGAATATATTTGGGTGGCGTCCAGGAAAGTCCTCAGACTTTTCACTAATTGTTATTAATGGAGTCCTCAAACTTACAAATATAATGATTCACGTTACAAATTATTTTAGAGGTAATAATGTAAATTTAAAATAATTAGGGACTCAATTCGTTCCATTTACAAGTTTGGAGATCACGCTGATTAAGATAATAAGTTTGGGATCCTTCTTGTAAATTACTCTCATGTAATCAATAAAAAAATACAGAAGGCTCTTATGTATGTATGTATGAATGAATGCGTGTATAAATATTTGAACGGTGTTATATTTTTAAGCAAGTCGAGCCCATACTTTGGGCCCTTGGGACAATCTCGATCCTTAATATTACATAGATTTTGTGCCTAAGTTGGACAATTGCTTCGCCCCTAGTAGCAATTAGGAAATAAAAACAAAAGAGTGAATTAAAAAAAACCAATTGTGTCTCCATTCTTAATTTATAGACTATTATTTTTTGAAATATAACAAAAAGAGATCTAATATTAATTTACATGTCGCATATACTGGCTTCCGTAAGCTATTGTGAATTTGTAACTATCTTATGTCAGTGGTAAAGCCCAACGTTGAAAGCTTATTGCCTTCTTTGTTACATTCCAAATAGGAGGCCCCTAATTGAGAATCGAAAATCAAATGAGATCTTTTTTAAAATTTAACATAAATAACATAGTAGAAAAAAGATGTTACAGAGAAAAGAATATGGCTAGCATACATATTCGTGATCTTATTATTGGAGTCTAGGCTAGTCAAATTAAAGTACCTGGTAATTGGATTTCATCTATTGACCATATGTTCATATGCCTAAGCTAGCATCAAGTCTTCTTATAATCTTATATTCCTGAATAAAGTTAATCAATTCATGAAAATAATGAACACAATATATTATTAATGTATGGTGTACTTAGTGGGAACCTAGACATGCTCGTGAGGGTTGTGTGTCGTAGGTATCCACCATGTACTTGTACAACCCGACTTAAGCGATATTGTTGGTTCCATGGATCGACCCTTCCTAATTAGAATGGTTACCCGTTGAATTGGATATCCATCGTACAAAATGGATTGTGTGTAATATGTGGATACATGTGAATAAAGAAGGGTACACTAGTCCTTTGATATAATTGTCTTAATAGTGGATAAATCAACTTATTAATCAATAAAATTAAATTTTTTTGATTTTATGTTGTTTAATATATTCCATATGTAATCACGCATGAAACTATGAACCAAAAATAAGAAACATATTTTGTCAAAATTCCCAACCTCCTTAGCACGACATCAATATACCCAAAGCCCTCAATATACTAGGTGTTACCTATTGGCAGAATTGTTGTCACATCATTCTAGCAAAAGATAAAATATCACCTTCATCGTAAAATAATGTAATCGAACATGATTTCGTAATCACACAAGTCTTAAAGGAGGGTGTTGAAGATTAGAGGGAGAAAATGCATCAAAGGAGAGGTTTGAGGTATTAGACCAACTTCACGATAGTTTACTATATATCAAGAGGAGGACTGAAAGTGTTGGCACATTTGTACGAGAGTTTGAAGAATTAAAGGAAGGACTCGAGGCATTTGAGCAGCTACCTAATAGTTTGCTACATTGGATGAGGAGTTCGAGGTGTTGGTCACCCAATAGTTTTTGATATCATAGGTGGGGCTTGAGGAGTCGACGTAGTTTGAAACATCTGAAGAGTGGCTTAAGATGTCAATTGGATACAATGACGTATTAATGAATTGATTATAGGATGGCATCGAATGAGTTAGCTAAGTCGGAGAAAACATATTGGATTTTTGGATGGCATGATTTTTATGGGACGGAGAAAACATATTGGATTTTTGGATTATGATTGGAAGGTTGGTAGCTAAGTCGGGTGATTAATAAAATCATAAACTTGGATAACCTATATTCCATCTTGATTTATTATAATATTACAGGAACGCGTAAAAATCCATCCAAGTCACTAATGGGAAATGATTTAGTTTTGATCATGTACCACTGTCAAAACTTTGTGATCATTATTCATAGTTCGGGATGGATACTTGTTCAACCCGGTTACAATGATCTCCCCTATATGGGGTAACTATCAAACATTGAGATAGAGTTGCAAACACATGACTTCAAAATGAATAGATGTTTGATAAAATAAAAGTAGTGCTATTGTTTAACAAAATATAAACTTTGAAGATGGTTTATGTATGAGATTTGTACAAAGAAATAAAATTACTTACCTTGTTTGCAACATAACTTACCTTGTTTTCAATTATGTTGCACAAAAATTATATTTTTCACTAAATCAAATGAGGTATTGCATGAGAACCATATAGTTATCTTCTCTATAATTTATCATGGTATCATCAAAATGAAAGCATAATATAATGTTGTTTCCTCGAAAAAATCAAACATGGTGATTATCAAATTTAAAAAGATTATTAATCATGGGGACACGAGTCCCCTGTTGGACATGTGAGCCCATGATGAGCCATTTTACAATAAAAGTTATTGTAAATTGATCCTCAATCTGAAATAAGGAATAATTAATTTGCATATAAGGATCCTTACTATAATTAGGGTTATATACTATGGCCGTCTTGATAATCATACAATGTTTGATTCAATAGTTGAATCATAAAAGGGTGGTTCTTAGATGATATCTAAAGAGTTAGATTGAGGACTTATCTCCCACCGTCAAATGATTGTCAAGAGAGGATATCTAGCCTGATAAGGAGATGGCTTCAAAGGCCAATATCTGACTGACCTCTTGATGTATGTCCTTTGTATAGGATAGAGATTCTTAGGTGTCATATAACTTAAGTCAAAGAGTTGACTCAGCAAGATCGAGATAGCTAAGACCTATGTTGTATGTTGTCACGGTATAGGCACTCATTCTCTGACCAGAGACAAACGTATTACTACATGTCCGAGTATATACATTAGCTAGACCATTAGGTTGATGACCTAATCAAGGTCTATACATCGGTGAGTTGGTGTGTATACAAGGACATATGAGTAATACGTTCTCTCAAAAGGATCATATAGGTTAACTACTGAACTGGAATACATGAGCTCACTCGTGAGATATTGGGACCAACCAAATTCCATACATGGTCATTTTGCTTTGGAAGCATGACAAGATTTGCATATATGATAAATGCTTTTGGAAAGCATATGATCGATACCAACTCCCAATGATCAAATGAGAAACTTAATGATAAAATCCTTAAGAAGATAACTCGAATGAGATCAGAACTTTGAGTTTATTTCAGGTCTTCCAGCATGCATGATGTACATGTATTAGGAATACTTGATGGTGATGTGATCTTAAACAATTGTATAACTATGACGTTTCCATTTCGAGGAAGTGATAAACATGTTTGGATTTTAGTGACTCTTATCAGTTGAGTAGATATCCGATCTTGATCCAATTATTGGACATTGATCTGAATATGATTCAGATGTAATGAAAATCTAGGATATTGTGTCTGACTTGATCAGACACCTTTGAGGGGTCTTATAGATCTCATTATCTCATTATCCAAGTATATACATGGCATATACAATCGCACTAGTCTTATCTTCAGGTATCTGAGGAGAAGGCACACAATTCTTAAAAGAGCTCGAGAATCTTTCCATGAGCAATATTATCCAAGCATTGGAAATTAGATAATTAAATAGGATTTAATTATCGTAATTAATGCTTGGATAGAGATATTCATGATATTTAAATTAAATTTAATTATCATGGGTAGGATTAATGTGGATAATACTATCCACAACAATCATGGATAATATGATACACAATATTACGAGAGAGTTAATTGTGAATGAGATTCACAATTTATATATTGATGTAAATTAGATTCGTATTACATAATTTAATGTAAATATGATTTATATTAGATACTGAATGGAAGAATTTAATTCTTTATAGTCAATGGTATAATTGTAATTATCACAAATAATTTATAATTATTTGATGATTATTTAGTTATTCAATTAGTTTATAATATATATATATATATATATATATTAATTTTGACTTAATCCATTCCTTAGATCAGATGCCCATGGATTGTTGAACCATGGTGGACGTCTACCCTAAATTTACTAGATGGATGGAGCCCTTTTAATTAAAATCCATTTATTGATTAATTATTTTAATTGATATAATTTGGAAATTATTTTCAAATAATCTCTTCGTGTTTCCTTTTTGTGTTTGATGTGAACTAAAAAAAGACAATTCAATCTAAACCATTGATTATTGAGATCACATGGATTTAGGTTCATCAACTTTTAAAATATTATAAAAGAGAGGCTAAGCCTAGTCCTCTTTAAAGATAACTGATAAACAAATTTTGTATATATTAAATTCTCTCTCTCCATACGTCCAAATTCTCTCTCTCTCTCTCTCTCTCAACAACCCTAGGGTGTCCCCCTTCCCAAGGTTGGTGGAGACCGTGATAGTCGCCATGTTGTCGGACCGGTTGCTCGAAGAACTCTGCCACCTTCCGTGCATTATGCTCGTGAAGAAGAAAATTTATTTCATGAGATGGAATCAGGAGGTTGCTATCTTATATCATTTCTCGGGACTGTAGGAAGTACGTGACTCATCATCACGCATGCAAAGTGCATTGTCATCGGATCGAACTTGAGTTAGGAGGCCTCTTCGTTTAGACCTTGAGGATTACAACCACGCTTCAAGAGATAAGCCTAAAATTCAGGTGGAATTGATGAAACGACAGGGGAAAGGTTCCCGTGCCATGTGATTTCATCTTAATTTTTTTTGCTTTTCCGCTTCCATACTAACTAGTATTACTAGTTGACCTAGATCATATATTATGTCATTTTCACGCTTCCATGAAGCGCATGGCCTAACATCTTACCTTCATCCTCATATTTGGAAAATTAATCATACATAAAGTCTATAATCAAGGTGAGAAGTGGAAATATTGAGACGAGGATGTGATGAATCAGTGATACATCAACATTGTACTAAATTTTTGTACTTAGTTCATGAGAAAAACATCAGAAAACCACGATAAAATAAAATCTAACTCATACAAGTAAAGGATACGGAAGAATCCTTAAGCGCATCACGGAAGCATTTTCATCGTATCGTATACGATGAAGAACGACTAGTCGAACTAGTTGTTCTATGCAGTGGAATTTAAAAAAAAACATGTGATGAAACCATGTGATCCCAGAACGATTCTCGGATCATTTCATCTAAACCACTTCAAGTATATAGAAATACCTCTTGAACATGGTTGATCAAGTCTCTACGAAAAGAGACCTCCTGCCTCAAGTCCGATCTTCGGGGAAGACGCTTGCGAGTGTGGGGATGAACCACGTGATCCTCGTAATCCAAGATATTGAATCCAAGCATGGAACTCCTGATCTCGTCGCACGAGATTAAACGCCTTCTTCGTGAGCGAAGCACATCAAAGAAGATGGAGAACCGAGAGTCGTCAAAGCAGCGTCACAACGGTGAGTCGATAAGGAGGTTATCTTCTTCTTCTTCTCTTAAGGTGGACGGCCACCAATATGAGAGAGAGGAAGAGAGGATGTGTGAAGTCGATGAAGGAGAGAGAGAGAGAGAGATTGAGATGTTTGTACTTGTTTTTGTTGTTCTTGTAACCCTAGAGAGCATGGAGTGTCTCTTTATATAGGGTTTGGGAGTCCAATGGATCTCAATCCATGGGACACACAAAATCAATGGATGAGATTGATTTGTGTTTCTTTCAATGGTCAAGATTGTTGTTGGTAAAATACAACAACAAATAATTTAATTTGAATTAAAAATATTTGATAAATCAAATACAATTCAATCCCAAATTAAATCAAGCAAATATGGAGACAATTGCATGAAGATTGCATCTCCCCATGGAGATTGGAAGGACGGCTACCAATTTCCATATTGGAGATGGTAGGCGTCCACCATATTCCATGGTGGAGGCAATCTCATGCAATCTCATGAGATGGCATTACTCCATGAAAAAACTCCAAGATATTTACAACAACTTTTGTTGTAAATTATTCTACAAAAATAATTCACAATTGAGAATATTGCAATCTTATCATTGAAAAATTGTAAATCACATTCACAACCCAAAACAAAAGGTAATCTATATTTTTAATTAATTACACAATGTGAATCCAATTCACACCAATAATTAATTAACAGATATGAATCATAATAAGCTCTCTATAATACATTATAAATCACATTTATTATGTATTATGAATAATTGGATATTGTTATCCATATTATTCATATCCATAATAATTAAATCATATTTAATTATATTAGGTCATCATTCACATACATCCATTAATGTTAATCAAATTCACATTATTCAAGATAATTAAATTACATTTAATTATCCATTTCTCAATGCTTATATATAATTCAACTATGGAATTATTCTTGAACCCTTTCAAGAATAATGCGCTTTCTCCGCAGATACTTGGAGATAAGGACAGGGCGATTGTATTGTTCCACGTATAGTGACTTGGATGTTGAGATCACATCTCAAACCCAGATCTCACGGACCTCTCGTAGATGCTTGATTAAATCAAGACCGCAAATCTAATCTTCTCATTGCATCTAAATCTCATTCAGATCAATGTCCAACACTTGGACCAAGATCAGATTACTTCTCTAATGAGAGGAGTCTCTAAAATCCAAACATGTTTCATTACTCCCTCGGAATGGAAGCGTCATGGTTATACAATCATTTATGATCAAATCACCCTCAGTTATTCCTAACACCTGTACATCCTGCATACTGGAAGTCCTATGATCAACCCGAGATATAGATCAATTTTATACTGTCATCTTCAGGGTTTGATCACCAAGTTTCTCAATCTTGGTCATTGGGAATCGGTATCGATCATATGCTTTCCCAAAGCATATATCATACCTTTAATTCTTGTCATGCTTCCAAAGAACGACGACCATGCATGGAATTTGATCGGTCCCAATACCTCATGAGCGAGCTCATGTCTTTCTGGTTCACAAGTGAACCTGTATGATCCCTTTGAGAGATCATATTACTCATATGCCCTTACATGCACACCAGCTCGCTGGTGTATAGACCTTGGTTAGGTCATCAACCTATTGGACTGCCAAATGTACACACTCAGACATATAGTAACACATCTATCTCTGGTCAAAGGATGTGTGTCGATGCTGTGACAGTATTCAACATAGGACTTAGGTTATCTCGATCTCGTTAAGTCAACCCTTTGACCTAACTAATCTGACACCTTCGAATCACTATTCCCATGTAGAGGACCTACATCAAGAGGTCGGGCAAATATCAACCTTAATGAGAAAGGATTACCACCTCCTACTCAGGTTGGAGATCATCTCTTAATAATCATTTGACGGTGATTGATGAGTCCTCTATCTAACTCCTTAGATAGTCATCCAAGCACCAGCCTCTATGATTCAATTAATGAATTAATAGCTGTATGATCATCAAGACAGCCATGGTACATAACCCTAATTGTATAGAGGGGCCTTATAGTGCATTCATTCATCTAATCTCAGAAAGGGAGTGTGAAACAACCAATAACTTTTATTGATAAATCATATATATTACAATAACATTTATTGTAAGAATGGTTCGCCTCGGACTCACGTGGCTAACAACAAGTACATTGAATAACTGGTTATATTAACTTGAGAGTAAATCCAAGAGATAAAATCAATAAAAAATAAGAAAAATAAAGAGATGAAAATGGGTATAACGCCCCATTTGTATAAGTAGAAACATCGTTGATTTTTAATAAATCCATGCTAGTTGCAAATGATATAAAATCAACTCCATTATGTACATAATACTAACCTTGATAAAAGAAAATGCTAAAAAACGCCAACTTGTAAATATTACAAATAAATCCAAAACTTTAGTTTGAGAAAATTAAAACTAAAATTGACTTTCTACCTCATACAATCTCCCATGAAACTATACTAAATTTTAAATTAATATAAATCAAATTATTTATAATATTATACAATTTTGTCTTCCTATTATGTCACAAATATGAGACCTTTGGAGAATTCAAAGAATCTATGATTTTGGTTAAGAACCAAATAGGGAAGGAAGATGAAATAAGTTCGGACTAACTGAGGTGGTGAACACATTTAAGATTAATTCAAAGAATATCTTAAAGATAATGGAATAATCTCCAATCTCACTCATCCAAGTGCTCCTCAACTCAATGGAATTGCAGAAAGATGCGATAGAACCACGTTGGACATGGTTTAATCAATGATGAGTAAAGCTAATTTATTTATTAGTTTATGGGGACATGCAGTAGAAACTGCAATTTATGTCATTAACAAGATTTTAATTAAATATGTATCCAAAACCCCTTATGAGCTTTAGTATGGTACCAAGCCAAGTGTACGACACTTAGGAATTTGGGGTTGTTTTGGTCCATGCCAAAAATATGGATGCAAGCAAGTTGGAATCTTGTAATAGAGAATGTTGCTTCATTGGATACCTAAAGAACTATATTTGATACCAACTTTATGATACCGAGGCTTAATAAAAAAATATTTATCTCTAGAGATGTCAAATTTCTATAAGACGAACTTCTTAAGAGTTAAGATAATGATGAAGTTAAAGAACTACCCGAGTCTCACAAGAGTGACAAAGTTCCCACACCAGACTGAAGAGATGTTAGAAAAGTACATGGGCATACCTCTTGTAAAGAGTTCTAGGGTGGTGAGACCCCTCAAAGGTATGCAATCCATGTATTATAAGAGTCCAATGATGATTCGATTTCATATGATGAAGCATTAGTGGATCATGACATGGATGAATGGATGCTAGCAATTAAGTCTAAAATAGACTGCAAGCACAAGAATGGTGTATGGACCCTTGCGGATCCACTTAAAGTTGTTAAATCCATTCGATGTAAATGGATCTTCAAATGAAAAAGGGGATTCGATTGGAAGGTAGAGACCTTGAAAGCATGGTTCGTGGCTAAGGGTTATACAGAGAGAACACATCGATTACAATGAGTCATTTCTCTCATGTGCCATGCTTATGGTATGAATTTATATAAAAGTATGGCTCATCAAACCGTCGAGGAAAACAAAGCTATGGCTGGATGCCCTTGTGCATCAGTTGTAAGAAGTCTGATGTATGACATGATGTGTACCACTCCAGAAATATGACATGCAGTTGGAGTGGTGTGTTGTTACCAATCCTATTATGGAGAGAAATATTGGACAATAGTGAAAAGCATCTTAAAGTACCTGAAAAATTCAAGACTACATCTTGGTTTATGGAGATAATGATCTCCAAGTCTTGAGATACACATATCCTGGCTACCAATCTGATGTGGATGATCGAAAGTCAACATCAGGATTTACATTCTTGTTGGATGGTAGCACAACTATGAGCTGTGTAGTGAGAGGCATGACACTACATTTATCTCAACAAAGTTGAGCATTGGTTGCATGAGATGCAACAACTACATTGAATCTAATTTCCCAAAGTGGAATTTTAGCCGAGGAATTGGTTATAGCCCCAGATAGATATCCGGATAGCCATTATAGCAGTTGGCAGCCTGAATGGAATTGATCGAGGTCTATTTCTCGTTCATTCTCCGGGGATATTAAGTAGCTGGAAAGATAGGACCAGGGACGAGAGAAGCAAGAAAACCCCAGGAAAGTCTGACCAACCCACTACTCACTTAAAAAAGGAACTCTTACCCAGCCCTGTAAGCTGGCTGAGCCCTAGTTAGTGGGCCGGTTGTGGGCTTTGTTTTTCGGATCTCCCCTCTAGTCTACCTTCGCACCGCTCTCCTCCTTGTCTTGTACGGCTCGCTTGGGAGGCCAATCTCCTAGTGGTCTTCCTTTTCTTTTTTTGTAAGGGTCATCACGAGACCTTCAAAGAAGAAAACCAGACTATAAGCATGCGCGGGAGTCTTGACCTAGCCACTGTGCCTATTGCTCAGTATATGCAAGTTAGTAACAAAACTTGACATAGTCTTTATCTACTAAGTGACTAATCAACTTGCATGATTATTTGATTAAATAGTCAATGATTAGCACATGAGTAGGGTTTAAGATTGTGTACATGAATGGTTGTGATGGCTCGTAGGAGAAATTTGGACTTGTAAGGCCTTGGCAATTCACTAATGCCATAAAAAGTTAATGTTTTTTTATTTGAATAGAATGTTGTATTTGCACTTAAAGGTACCTCTATATAATTAGGGTTATGTATCGTGACCATCTTGAATACCTTGCAATTGTTAATATAAGGAGGTAGATTGAGGACACAACTGAAAGCATCATGTGATATTCTTGATTGATCTTCAGTATGAGAAAGAGATGTCAATCTTGCTCTAATCATTGATTTTCGACTGGCCTCTCAATGCAAGTCCTCTGCATAAGAATAAAGATTCATGGTATCATAATAGTTTTGTCAAAGTGTTGACTTGGAGAGGATGAGATAAACTAAGACCTGCATCATAACTATCATGATCAGGGATGCATCATTTGACCTGAGACATACACACACACGCATATATCCAAGTACGTACATTAAATAAACCGTTAGGATGAAGGCCTAACCAAGGTCCATATACTGACATGTTGGTATACGTATGAGGACATATGAGGTGTATGATCTCCTAAAGGAATCATACAAATTCATACATGATGAACCTGGAGATAGAGCTCCCTCATGATATATCTAGGGTCAAATAGAATTCCATGCATGATCGTCTTATATATAAAATAAAACATGAATTCAAAATAGTGATATATGATTTTGGAAGGTATATTATTAATATTATCATCCATTTTATCTAGTAAGAAATCCAACGATGTACCCTAGAAGGAGGTAATCAAACAGGGTCTTGAACTTTGGTTATAACAAAGCTTTCAGCATGTAGGATAATGGAATATTGGAAATACTCTGGAATGATGCGTTCCTAAAATGTCATATGCATGACACGCCCATTCCGAGTGAGTGCTAAAATCAGATGGATTTTAGTGACTCCATTTATGGCTCAATGATATGAGAATTAACTAAATATAAGTCTCGCATCATAGAATCCAATTCCAAATCCAATATCCAATTCTAGATCCAAATTCTAGAAATAGAAATGGAAAAGGAAATGAATATGGTTTCACTTCCATAGCTCATTTCTAATCTCCAAAAATGTTTGAACATTGAAAAAAATGGATATGGACATTGAGCTCATCATCATGATCCATTCGGGGCTCAAATGAGCTAGAAATATAGTGTGATACATTTCACGAGAAATGTTTTAAACCATGAAATTTGATGGATATCCAAGTTTCCAATCACTATAAAAGGATAATATGATCAATATCTCCAAGTATCAACAACAACTGCTTGCGAATCCTAATTGGATTAGAACTCGTACTGTATGATATTAAAATTAAAACAATAATTGTTATTGTCATAATTATATTTCTCCAAGAGTATTTTGTGAGTTTAATTTACTAATATTATTCATTATTTGATATAAAAGTATGATTTATATTAACTGTTATTTATATGAATTTAATTCATATATTAATTTCAAGGAACTGTAAATATGATTCACATTGGAAATTAAATGTGAATTGGATTGGCATTTTATATTGGGTATTTGAATTGAATTCATAAATTAGGAAGGTGTTCTCATAAATAACCTAATTATGATATTTATAATTTAATGATAGTTAATTTATAATATAATGTAGATTATTGGAATAAAATAAAAAGAGATAAAGCAAGGTGGAAGTTCACTGTGGGTTAGCATGTGGACTTCCACTATGTAGAGCCTAATGAGATTATGACTCTCTTTTATGGTGTTTATTTTTGGATGATAATTATGAGATAATTAAGGTTCTAAAGGTTAAGGATTTAGTCCTAGCCTTAGGATCATTATTCAAATGCCACCACGGGGTGGACGTCAACATGAGGACTTTGACTCCCACGAGTGTCTACCTCACGAATTTAAGGGAAGGCTTGACCTCTCCCTTGAACATAATTTTTCTGAGATCAAGAGTGCTTCACAATTACCTTGAAAGTTGAGATAAAAGAGAGACCGCAACTCTCTAGCCTTGGTTGTCCACCATCTGTCAAAGATCCCTTGGTCGTCCACCTTGATCAGTCTCTTTTCTTCTCTCAGTTGGCTTGCTCGATCGCGTGAGAAGAACGTACTCTTTGTATTGCTTCTTGTACGTGAAGAAGGACATGATACTATATGATACGACCAGAAGATAGAGATCAACTTGATCTATATTTAGCATAGGCAACTTCAAGGAGAAGTTGACACCAAAGTTTGTGGGAGTTTACACAAGTCATGTCACGCCCATGAGAAAAGCCTATTAGTTCGGACTTCATTCGAGAGATCTCTTCATTTAGAGTCTTGCACTTCAAAAGGTAACCCTAATACTCTTGTGATTATGTGAAACGATTTTGGAAATCGTTTCCTAAATAGTGTGGTTTCACATCATTTTCTTTGTCATGTATTATATCAGTGTTCATACGATGAACACTACTTGTGTGCAAATTGTTTTTATTTTTCGTGTTTTGTGGTCGATTTTGGTTAGTATTTAGTAGACATGCAGAGAGAGAAGGACAATATAGAGAACATTATGAAGAGAGATGGTGAGAGGAGCAGTTGACCCATGGATCAACTCTCCCATGGCAAGACCAATGGGAAAACAGCTCTGGTCTGAGGTGGCAGGGGGGGGGGTCAACATGCACTAACATGGGCTTATACACAAATATCATGCATTACATGATTACATATTTATTATACATAAATTACATATTCATTGTATAATAAATGAGGTTGGGGAGTTTGCACCAAGGTATATGTAACTTTACATGCATCGGTGCCACAAACCCAAGGGGATTTACTTAGATTTATCGATGGAACATGTATTTCAAGTTTCATGTAAACATACATTCATAACATATACTTCTGGAAGGGGCTCAATTTCCATAAAAATTTGACAATCTCGAGGGAAGGGTTAGAATTCTCGAATTAAGTTGAATTTTAAATGATCGTGGTGATTTTAATCCCACGTGATTTTATTTCAAAAAAAAATAAAAAAGAAAAGTTACATGCACCTGATGAATCTCTATTTCATCACCTTTATTCTTTCATTTTGACCTTAAATTCCTAGTAAATGCATGTATATATCATTAATTTACCAAAATAAACACTCTGTAATTTGTACTAAATACTATATAAAATATTATGTAATGTATATTTAATTCCAAAATAAAGTAATAAATGAAGAAAAGAAAAAGAAATGAAATACCAAAGGTATTTAACGACCCTAGACTCTGAGACTCAATCGTCATGATGACTTGGTCAATAAGGAATAAAGTATGGTAAGATAGGGCAGAAGAATTGTACAGAAAAATACACAAGATCCTAGTTTCTAATGCATCGATAATTAAATTTTGGGATCTATTTTATTCTATTATTCTTACATCTCAAATAACGAAACCTCAACATGAATATTGTAGATAAAAATATATTAAAAAAATACAAAGTTTTTTCACTGAAAAATAATGCACGGTGTACTCGAGATAAACAAAATAAAAAGCCAGAATAAAAACTTTGCAAAGATGTATCTTCTCCATACTGTATCAAAATTGACTAAAACACAATAATTGCATACAAAGTTTAATAAGTGTTTTAACGAAGGTGATTTCATTCAATTTGGAGTTAAGATGCAAAAGTTAGATTTTGGACCTCTATTGTGCACTATACCTACATATTATATTCAATATATTTAATCTTTATATTTTTCAATTTATTTTATTTTTATAAAATTGTATATATTTTTCACTTTATTTTATTTTTATAAAATTGTATATAAAATTGTACAAATGAAAGGGTTGGTAAAGAAAAGGAGGGTTTCTAAGATAACTAGAACTAGATGGTGGGATCTTCCACTGAAGCAAGCGAGCTTCAGGGAGCAGGTTTTAGAGGACTTATCATGGGATTGTAGCGACAGTGCAAACGAGATGTGGGAGGCAGTAGCATCTTGTATCCGAAAGGTAGCCAAAGAGATGCTAGGCGAGTCAAAGGGAGGAGTTCAATGTCAAAAGGAGGCTTGGTGGTGGAGTGAAGGGGTGCAAGAGAAGCTAAAAATAAAAAGAGCTTTCTTTAAAGCTATGTCTAAGGATAGAACAGAGGAAACCATCACAAACTACAAAATAGCGAAGAAGGAAGCAAAGACGGCCGTAAGCGAAGCTAAGTCAAAAGCTTATGAAGTTTTGTATAAAAGTTTCGACTCTAAGGAGGGGCAGAAGGATATATTCAGGTTGGCCAAAGCAAGAGAAAGAAAGACCAAAGACCTTTCTCAAGTGAGATGCATTAAGGACGAGGAAGGTCATGTGATTGTTACTCAGAAGGATATAAAGACTAGATGGGAGCGGTACTTCCATAAACTTTTCATCGGGGAAGGAAATCGAGATATCACTTTGGGTGATCTAGCTTGTAGTGAAAGTTACTTGAATCGTGCATGCTATAGACGGATACAAAGAAAGGAAGTAGAGGAGGCTTTGAAGGTTATGAGACCTGGAAAAGGTGTAGGACCGGATGACATCCATGTAGAAGTATGGAGAGTTTTAGGTGAGCGTGGTTTGACTTGACTTACGAATCTATTCAATGTTATTTGGCGAAGCAAGAAAATGCCTGAAGATTGGAGGAGTATCATGGTGCCTCTTTATAAGAATTAAGGAGACATCCAAAATTGTTCAAATAATAGAGGTATCAAGCTGATGTGTCACACTATGAAAATTTGGGAATGTGTGATCGAAAAAAGGTTGAGGCAAATTTCCAATGTAAAAGAAAACCAATTCGAATTCATGCCAGGTCGCTCAACTACTGAAGCCATCCATTTGCTGAGGAGAACAATGGAGATTTATAGAGATAAAAAGAAGAACCTCCACATGATCTTTATTGATTTGGAGAAGGCTTATGATTCTGTCCCATGAGAGATATTGTGGAGAGTGTTGGAGAAGAGACAAATACATGTCCTATACATTAACCTCATAAAGGACATGTATGATAGGGCTTTATCTTGTGTAAGGACCCTGTCTGGGAAGACTGGATATTTTGACATCAACATTGGTTTATATCAAGGTTCTGCTTTGAGTCCATTTCTTTTTACTTTGATTATGGATGAGTTGACCAGTCACATTCAGGATGAGTTACCTTGGTGTATGTTATTTGTGTATGATATTGTGTCAATTCACGAGACTAGAGATGGAGCAAATGAGAATCTTGAGGTCTAGAGACATGAGTTGGAGACTAAAGGATTTCGTATAAGTAGGGCTAAGACGAAATATATGGAGTGCACCTTTGATGGAAGCAATGGTGAAGGAATCGAGGTGAAGATTGGTGATGATAACATTCAGAAGAGAGATTGTTTTAGATATCTAGGATCTATTCTACAACATGATGGGGAAATTGACGGAGATGTTACTAATAGAATAAATGCAGGCTGGCTGAAGTGGAGAGGAGCCTCTGCATTTCTCTGTGATAAGAAAATTCCTTTAAAGATTAAAGGAAAGTTTTACAAAGTAGCCGTGAGACCTGCTATACTTTATGGATCTGAATGTTGGCCTGTGAACCATAGACATGTGCAGAGAATGAATGTAGCAGAAATGAAAATGTTAAGGTGGATGTGTGGACATACTCGTAAAGATCAGATTTGGAATGATGCAATCAGAAAGAAAGTTGGCGTAGCTCCAATCGAGGATAAGATGCGAGAAAATCGCTTAAGATGGTTTGGACATTTGCAAAGAAGATCAGTTGATGCACCAGTTAGGAGATGCGAGTGTTGGGATGTTGAGCCGGCTAAGAGAGGGCGAGGACGGCCCAAGAAGTATTGGAAAGAGACCATACGGAAGGATCTTATTTTTGTGGATATAAGCTCGGGATTGGCCGAAGATAGATCTGAATGGAGACGAAGAATCCATGTAGCCGTCCATACTTAATTGTGGGAAAAGGCTTTGTTGTTGTTGTGTATACATATTATTTAAAACATATGTGCATAATTAAAATAAAACAAAAATATTAACAGAATAAATAATACATCTCAATATATAGATGAAGTATACTTGTATATACCTATAATATATATATATGTACACATTTATTTAAGTGTACATATTCAAAAACTATAATAAAAATATTTAAATGTATATTTAAATAAATTAAAAACATACAAGATACACGTATAAAATAATAGATGTAAAATACAAATTAAAAATAAAACACTAAAATGTTGGTATTTTTATCTATGTTTATACTTGTAAATATTAACTTATAATAAAAAGTCTCATAAAAATAAATAAAAATAGATAAAAACACTATAATAAATTACAAACATTTTTCATGTTTTAATAAAAATTAGTTAGTTCATTTATTATTTCTTATTCATTTTACAAGGTATTTATGCCTTGAAATTTTCTCGTTGGTACACGCGAACCAACCAGAATCCTTCCTCCGTTGACTCAGGCCAACTAGCTCCCTTCTCTCTTCCTCGAGTTGTGGACTGTCAAACCCACGATTTCATCCCATTTTCCTGCTCGAGCTCATGATGCTCTGCCTTGGCGTGCTCCGTGAAATGTGGAGATTAGATCTCTTGATTCACGCCATGGCCAAAGATCTGTGCCATCTTCCTTGAATCAACCAAACTCCTCCATCAAAGTTACCCCCTCCAATAGCCTATAAAAGAACCTCCTCCACCATTCTTCTATTTTGATCCTTCTTTGATTGGTCTTAGCCCTTAGATCCAGACCACTATCATTCCCTAGGTGACAGCTTCGGTTTGAGAGGATTTGCAGCGAGGAGGAACGACTGTGGAGGTGATCCACTCCATCGCCGGAGGAGCTCTGCCAACTGGTTTTGCCTCCTCAACTCTGGTCGAGTCGAGGCCCTCTCTTTCCATTCTTAGGTAATACTTTAGGTTTCTTTTCGTTTCCAACCTTTAATTTTAGTTTTAATCGTGTATTAGGCTTAATTTCAAAAAACCCTATTTGACTAGAGCTTGAGCTCCAGGTCAAATCCGCAGTCTTCGATCATCGTTCTGCCTCCCAGATCATCCCACCTCATTCCCTTCGTGTTCTCCATCAATCCCCCCATTTCCACCCATATCCATCATGGATATGGGAATCGAGTCCCCTTCTGCTGCCTCTCGCCAAAACTCAGTCGCCCGATTCATCCCCTTGTTGTTTAGCTTTGTCCAAAGGTCGAGGAAGTATACCTCGAGCCCAAGAACTTTTTGTGCAGTACTTGGATGTTGGAGACCCATCTGGAGCTAGAGATCAGGCATGGAGTACCTCCAGGTCACCTAGAATGAGATGACCCTCCAAATCCCTTTTTGAACCGAATCAGCTTCACCTGAAGCCATCTGCATGCGTGGAGGAGTTCCAGCAAGCTACTGGACTTGTCGAAGGAGAGATCCAACGCTAGAGCAAGGAGGAATCAAACCTCGAAGTTCGTCGGAGCCAAGTTCGTTAGGTGTTCTTTGTGCCCCTCTCTCGACCATCATATCAAGAACACATCCCATCTAATCTGGCTCATTGGTTCTTTTCTAAAGGATACACAATTGTGGTCATCTGATCATCCACGTGACGTGCAGATAGTGGTTGGATCAGACACACTTAAGTGGTAAAAATTACAAACCTCCCCCTCTGCCTTTTTTATATTCTGTAAAAAGTCTTGTAAATATTTATTTATGTTCAAAACTTTGTGGATAATTTACATGTGAGCCTTGGACCTTTTAAATATTGCACTTTAATCCTATGCTATGTCACCTCACGTGGACCCCCATGTGAGTGGAAATTTTGCAATGGTACTCTTGCAGCCTTTTGTAACTGTTATTTAATATTAAAAAATCACATTTAGAGTAAAGTTTGTGGTCATTATGCA
The DNA here is from genome assembly GCA_037367405.1 of Ottelia alismoides. NCBI lineage: Eukaryota > Viridiplantae > Streptophyta > Magnoliopsida > Alismatales > Hydrocharitaceae > Ottelia > Ottelia alismoides. Next base: position 1,306,881 of record JAZKJV010000718.1, on the reverse strand, counting down.
TGTGATCCCCTGGAGTTTATTTTATTTGCAAAAATACCCTTGCCGACTACTTTATTTTTATTTTATACATTTCTATTTTCTAAAAATATCTCACGTGCTTTTTAAAAAATTGCAAAAAATGAGTCTAAGTGCTTGATTGGATGCTTGTCCATGCTATATATTCCATTTACCATTTTGAATGCATTTAATAATTATTGAAAATAAAAAGGACCAATTTGGTCCACTATTTAACTTAGAAAATATAAAAAATATAAAAAATATAAAGCCTCTTCAAAAAATAATAATTATTGAAAATAAAAAGGACCAATTTGGTCCATTATTTAACTTAGAAAATATAAAAAATATAAAAAAATATAAAGCCTCTTCAAAAAATCGAAAACCACTGTTTATTGGCCTATTTTATCATAACAGACAAAAAATCTAAAAAAACTCAAAAAATTAACAAACCCTTGCTAACCTTCAAAACTTAGAAAATATTTTCTAAAAATAAAAAAAATCACTTTTCTGGCTTATATATATACACTATCTACTATATGTTAAAACTGGTTTTGAGGAATTATGAACCCATTTGCTAATTTTAATTCTCAAATCAATTAAGATTATTTAAAAAAGTCCATGTTTTGGACTAATTTTGATTTTAAAATAAAAAAATTAGTAAAATTCTCAGAAAATTATAAAAACAGAAGCATATTTGAAAAATAAAAATATTTTTATTTTGAAATGTTTGACTATATATCTATATTTATAAGTATAATGCCCCATATAGCTTATATATATATCTATATATTGTTATATATACCTATAATTACTATTAATTGTTATAAAAACCTTATAAATACTTTACATCCTTCAAAAAAATAAAAGGGTTATTCTTATATATGTTTTCTTATTTTTATTATATTATAATTATATTATATACATCCCCTATATTATATATATTACATATATATATACATATTATATTATATATATTTAAAAAATTGGAAAATTGGAAAATTTAAAAAATCTATAAACAAAAAATATTTATAATTAATTAATAACCAATAAAACATTGAGTAAATATTGTGCATATATAATACAAACACCTACATATTAGTTATAAATAATGTACCTGCCACATCTCTTGCCCCTGAGTTCGACACCCTGTCGTACTTGTCCACTATACACACTTGTTTGTAGGGTTTTATAATAATCTTTGATCCACATATACCTTGATTTGCATTGCTTTATTATTATAGTTGTGGGTTGATTATTGATGTTGTCCTTTGAGCTTAACATCAATCACTTTTGCGAATGAGGTCCGTCTTGTGTGACCTCATGACCACTCCGCTCTGCCTTTGACCTCTTTCAGCACCTTAATGCAAAAATCCCATAATAAATAATAAATTATGCTTGATATAATGCTAACTAAAATATAAAATATATGCATTTATTTATCTGAAATATAAGATAAATGTAGATGATAATCATAATCAAACTTATTAAGGGGAGATAGCATGATTTTAAGACTATTCCCATTAAAGACTTCTTTAACCCTATAGATTCCCCATTCTTGCGATCCATCAAAGTGGGTTCATCGACAATTAGAGGGACTGCCACAACATGAGTGGGCTTGGTGACCAAGCTCTTCTCTGTCCGAATGTAATAATAGGGAATGACCCATAAAGGAGTTACTTCCAAACCTTTGGAGACATGCTAACAACAAGAACAACATCCGATAACAGTTCCTCTCCACCATCCATGGCAAATAAAAATTGTTGAAGGCTCTTTCTAGTAGAGCAAATGACATGGTGACTCAGTTGAGACGCGAGGACTCCAACAACATTTTGCAAAGTACAACCTTTCCCTGAAAACTAAGGATAAGACCTTCCTTCCTGTAGAGATTCCTTACCATTCATCACAAATCACCTCTACCTTATCCTATCCATGGCGGCATGGTTGATAAACTTCATGAGAAATTTTGAGCATTATGTTGGTTTGAGCATTATTTTATGTACAAAGTTAATTATTTTTAGTATTTTCTCTAAATTTTACCTATCTCCTAATTATTAGGTGACCAATATATCTCATACAGTCTCAATATATACTAGTTGGTTTGAGCATTATTTTATGTACAAAGTTAATTATTTTTAGTATTTTCTCTAAATTTTACCTATCTCCTAATTATTAGGTGACCAATATATCTCATACAGTCTTAATATCTAGGTTCAAATATGTACGCGTGCATAGGGAAAATGGAACTGCCCCCTGGGGGAGAGGTAACTTAGCTCTTCCCACCCATTTCCCCATATTTTTATTTTTTTTAAAGATGTATATGTGGAAATTCACCACTATGTCTCTATATTATGTCATTCAAGTTTCGTGAGAAATAGAGACTTTTACAACTCCCATCTAGGCAGTCATTTTATATCGATCGCAGAACTGTTGAAATTAACCCCATCTGGATGGAGGCCGTAGGTTTCTCACATAGAATTTGAACGACATAATATAGTGATATAATAATGAAAATTCACTGAAGAATTTTTTCAAAAAAATAAAAAATATGAGGAAAATGGGACAGGAGAGCCAAGTTAGCTCCACATAGGGAGAAACCCCATTTTATCCATATATATTTACAAATTTTCTTTTTCTTTTCTTCCTTTGTTATTTTATTTTGTTGAAATTTGTGTTAAAAGCACATTTTATTCAAGAGCATCATTTTGTCAAGAAATGAGATTTAATGTATAGTTACATGTGTTTTACTTTGGATTTTAAACAAAATGAAGAGTAAAAGAGATGAATCAGGATTCATCACTACCCCAAATCCCATCAATTCTGGTTTAAGATCCACAACTAGAGCACACATCTCCTGCCTCCACCAACATAGAGCTCTATTATTCCCCCATTCTTCACGGTAAAAATCACCAAGGGATCATCCATGTTTTCCCTCCTTGCATTCACACTTCCAGCGGCAATTGTACTTCGGCACAGCCACAGCGTAATGCTGCTCTCTATCATCCTCTTCACCACGGCCGTTTATCACCACACAGTAGCATCTGCGTTGTTCTCCTACCTGCATCACCCGTGCATGCAGCAACACTAACCCCCCACCTCCATCCACGAGCACTTCTCGTTCTCTTCCCCTCCACTACTGTCAGATGTGTACCATGCAGGAACACACAACACCTGTCCGCATACAACATGCAGCAACGAGTAGCGTCTACACTTCTTACGACCAGTTTGGTTACTGGTGTACACCGATATATACCGGTGTACCCCTTGCACCCTTCCAACCCTCCACACAGTTTACTATCCACAGGAGTACCCCAACTCAACCCAACCCAGCCCAACCCAGTTACCAAACTGTCCGTTAAAGTTTCACCCCACCAACAACATGTAGATGCTTATCCGGAGCTCTGACGCCCTAACTCCCCAATACACCGGAGTCATCACCTTTATTCTTTGGTCCTCAATGACAATGACGAAGTTGCCAACTTAAGCCAAAGATTCCTCCCGTGTAGTTCTTCGAGGCGAACTTCACAGGAGGTGCAACTAAATCATCAAACACTAGTGAAACTCATTCCATACACTCGAGAAGTGGATGTAAACGATCGATGCCCTTTATCTGATCACCATCAGAGATTAATCGATCCCTGATCCAACAAGAAGGAAAAAATTAGATCAAGTTCAGGATCAAATCTTTTAAATAAGGGATATTTATACCAATGATTTTGATTAATTTCGTAACTACCCCCAAAACTCTGTGTAGTTGTGAATTACATCCAGAACCCCGAATAATGTTTAACCCTTACATGGCATAACCATGTGTTAACTTCCATCCGTTTATGCTAACTTTGACAGATTCCATCCATTTTAGATAATTTTACACCTCAAACAAAATTACATTTCCAAAAAATACCCCAGGAACCCTTTCATTCTCTTCCCCCATTCCCACTCCAGGTAACCTTCGTTGACCAAGATCCACAACTGCATCGGCCGAAATCCGCACCTTGTGCCACCCGAAAGATCTCAACAGGCAGATCAAAAGCCAGACAATGTGTGAAGTGTCCACACCATGTTTCTCACGAGCACGAATGGCTCATAAAGCCGATTAGAACACTCCCCTGACCCCTTCCCATCATCCCTCCACTAGAGATTCCAAACAAGAGAGGCTCTGAACCTGGGATGAATAATTTTCGCGTACTTCTTTGCGAAAAATCTTGCAAATTCACAATCTGGTTCTGCATCCAACAACTCCATGCTATCAACAGTCAACTGCCTGACGAACTGGCTGAGAAAAATCCCATTTGGAAGCCTCCAACTCGATGCTCCTAACTTCATCGCATACATCACCAAAACAACACGAATTGAATCCTTCAAAAATTCCCAAACATATGTAAGACTTGATCACATATTTGCAGTGGCCTCTCTTGCAATGACCTCTCTTAGCATAATCACACGAACCGAATCCTTCAAGGCTGTAGCTTTGGGACTGAGGCGGGGAGCTTACTGACAAAGAACATGGTAATAGTTGATTTGGCTTACTGGGCTTGTTTGGTGTGATAACCACCACACGTTGAGCGGTGATGATCTCCTCGTTGGCATCAAGGAAGAGCTTGGCAATGCTGCTCCAGTCATCGTCCTCGTCCTTCTCCGCGAAGAACTCGATGGTCCTGATCTTGACGGCCAGAGTAAGCTTCTGAAGCATCTCTCAGATCTCGTGCAAATCCACCTATCAAAGATTTGGAGATTAAAGATTGTTCTTTTTCATGTGGGTATTCACCAAATTATCGAATTCAGAGCAGGAGAGGAAGTGCTCGTTGAGGTGCGGGATGGAAGGGCTGATCGGTGATGGAGAGGGTGGATGAGGGGGCTGGAAGGAGGATAAAGGAGGGCACTGGAGGGGGTATGGGAAGTGGGTCGGTGGCACAGGGGGATGCCAAAGGAGGAAGGGCAGTGGGTCGACAACGTAGGGGGTTGCTGAAGGAGGAAGGTGAAGAAGAGGTGATTGACGACGTGACAGAGGATGATGGGGAGAATAAGGTTTGGCGGGGAAGGAGGACATGCTGGAGGAGAAAGGGGAGTAGGAGGTTCGGCGGGGGATGACGACGCGCTGGAGGAGGAAGGGCTGCGTAGGGGGGTGCTGGAAGAGGAAGGGCAGTGGGTCAACGACACATGGGGGTGCTGGAGGAAAATGTGATCTGCAGCGTTTTGGAGGAGGAAGGGGAGAAGGAGGAGGTTCAACGGGGAAAGGGGGCGTGCTGGAGGAGGAAGGGGAGAAGGAGGAGGTTCGACGTGGGAAGGGGGCATGCTGGAGGAGGAAGGGCGATGTACGGGGTTGTTAAAGGAGAAAGGGGAGGAAGTTTGGGTATTTTTTCCTTTTTTTTGTTAACTTCAGTCTTTAGATGTAATGGGGGGTTATATGTGTAAAACGGAGCGCTTGTTTAGGATTTTGAATATAATTCGTGATTATCAAGGATTTCTGGGATAATTATGAAATTACTCAAAATTATGAGTGTAGATATCACTTTAAATAATTATTAAAATAATTACGTTTAATTAAATAGACATCATCTCAATGTATTTAAAAAAACACCTAAATCGAAACTTCAGGTGTCGATATGGAATCTCACCTCAAATGGGAAATAAATGAGGTGTCGTTGGCATTCAATGGCATCCACAAAGAAAAGAAGATCGAGAGTTGCATAAGATGGTTTGTTTTTTTGGCGTGTGACAACAAACGGGTTGTTGGGATATATGGGAATCCCTGCCAAGGATAGCCTCATTGGGCCGTAGGATTGTCCAAATTGGCATCAACCAATGCTAGCCTTGTGGGCAGCTGTCTCTCTATCAGGAGCAAATCGCAACAAAACAAACATAAGGGCCCGTTCGGTTCGGGAATAAGCAGGAATAAGGATTGGAAATAAGGGTCTATTCTTTGTTCGGCTGGAGGATAGGAATAAGGAGAATAATGTGAAATAAAGGTAGGTAAGGTGGGATAAAGATATGAATAAGAGTGAAATAAGATGAAATAATGGGGAATAGTCGTACCACGGAGAACCGTGTTGGGAGGAAAATGGCCCCTTATTCTCCTCTATTCCCAATCCTTATTCACGTACCGAACAAGGCCTAAGGGGGTAGACACAAATGGGAAATAAATGATGTGAGATTTCAAATCGGCACATTAGGCATCCATTTGTGCTTCTCTCTCCAAATCAATACTTGCGGTGTTGATTTGGACTTGGCAACCCAAATTGACACCTCATGTGTCGATAGATGTCTATTTTTTAAAATACTTTGAGATGATGTCTATTTAGTTAAATATGATTATTTTAATAATTATTTATTAAAAAAGATCCTTCACGATCCGCTAGTCCACGAAGTAGTTGCTGGAGTTTATGGCCCTTCCATCGTGTATGTGTAGCCGAAGGAACCATTCTGTATAGGGAGCCGTCAAAAAAGGAGGTGTTATTTCACATAAGAGATGTGTGCTTTATCCATGGATCAACTATTATTGTGGAAACATAGTGATCAGGGAGCAAGTGGATTCATGGGACTGAGCTCACATTACTAAAGGTGATCGCGAGGGCGTAAAGAAAAGCAAAGGACTTTTTGAGTGGGTTAATCGATTCGACATCATAGCATTGATCAACCGATTGATAATATGACCCCACAACTTTGGCTATGGAACAACCAGCTTTCCACTTTGTTGCCACTCCGCTTGATCGCTTTCCCTTCAACATCTGCTACATACCTCGGGGGATCAACTTCCATCACTGAGGAGGAAGCAAGTGGGTTCGGATCCTCTATTGTACACAGAATGCTATAACAACGGGGAGTCACTCGATTGCACACAGTTTCATTATTTTGAAAGCCTTTCCGTACGCGGCGCTCGATCGTGACGGAACGGCCCTTCGCCTCTATTGTATAACAGATATTCGTGCCAACAGTGGACATCTGATTTATTGAAGCAACATCTAAGCCGTCAAGAACGCACCAGTACCAACCGTCTGATCAACAACATCAGCTGTAGACCCAAACACCACGCGGCGTGTCTTTGAGCAACACGATCACGAATATAAAACAAACTTTTGAAGCAAAAACCAATGTGATTTGGTCACGTGAAAGGAGCAAATACCAGCCGTGCCCTCGTGAAATCCAGAGAATAAAAAAAAGGCCTACTTTGGGCAAACTGTAGAGAAGCACCATACGGGAACCCATAATTGCAAAAAAGGCTCCTAAAACTAGGTTTTAAGCCCTCATTTATTAAAATCATACCACTGGACCTTTAACTGATTAACTTGAGCTCTACTTATCCATTTCTATGAAACTTGTCTCATATGAAGCTTATTTCAAAACCTTTCATGTGATATACGGTGGGTTGTGATTGGCTATTTATGCATTGTTAAATCATGTTAAAATAATACGCATTTTGAAAAATTATATAAAAATACTCATTGTGCACCTATTGACTCAAGGAAATTTTGGCAATGGATTAGTCTAATTTCCCTGAATTGAGTGTTCTGAATTAATTATTTTATGAGACACTTTAATGGTATTTAAGTTAATATATCGCAACATCTCTTTGAAACAAAAATATCCATGAATCCACATTAGAATTACCCAACATCTGATTTATTGAGAATTTTCTACAATAATTTGATCTGTTTAAAAACTCATTAGTTGAAACTCAGACCATTCACTTGCTGCATTTGTTCTTAAATCATATCAAATTTTAAAATTATAAAAAAATGAACTAGGTTGCATTCTGCATTTGTATTTCATCTCACTTTTTTAGTTTTAACAAAATTCACATTTTCATCATAGATAAACTAACACCTTAATTTAACACATTATTTTGACCTGAATCACATTTAGAAGAGTTCGACACTCTTGACTCACCCCTTCATTTCATTTTAGAAGTATCAATATAAAATAATTGTACGAAAAATCATATTCACTAGTTGCAAGGACAATTGCATTAATTTTCCTTAACTACAACCAATGTATTGTGGCATTTAATTGTCTTCATAAAGAACATCATCCTAAATTTTTGATTTTGAAAATCCAAAATCATTTCATTTATTGCATAATTCATATTAAATTCATTTTAAATAAAAAATACCAAAAAGAGTCGTGGTAACAATATTTAACATCTTAACTAGAAAAATTTAGAATTTTTAGGACTCATTTCCACTACATTTCGGATTTTATAATTTTACCCTATTTCCCTTTAAAATTGTTTTCAGAACTTATTTTATTTTGTTTCACTTTTTTCATATGTTTAAAATACTCAAAAACATCACAAAATATTAAAAATCCAAAAATATGTATTTCTTATTTTATTATAATTTTATCACTACTAAAAAATTTAAAACCCTCACTTTCAGCTCCATTCTTATGCAAGTATCACATTTTATTATTATTTTCATTTAAAGTTAAACATTTGTAAAATTAAAAATTTAAACAATCAAAAAATCAAGATCCAAACCACTTGCATTGCGTTAAATTATCATTAATTGCATATCATATTGCATACACATCTCATACCCTCTATTTGCATTAATGTTTTATAAGTAGTTATCACTTCATTATTTACTTTTATTGAACCACACATTATTGTATATTCATAATAATGTGAATACTTTGAATTTAACTTGAATCATTAACTAAAAACTTCAATGCCTCCTTGAGTTATACATTAGTATCTTACCAAGTAAAATAAAAGGTCACCATACTATCTTCATAGAGATCTCCATCACATATTGAATTAGTAATAATGTGGTTTTGACTAATCGATTTCCACCTAAAAAATCACAACTTACACAAGTTAATCAGTTACCCCCATATGAAATGAGTATAGTGGGATCCTAAACAATAAAGTTATATTCTTCCTAAAAAACAATCAAATATTTTGAAAGTATGCAGATGGGGAAAGAAATGCTCCACTTAATGCTAGAATAATAAATGTACAATGAAATGTATTCATATCCCCGATTGACACGAAATGGACCTAGCCGATACTCCATGCATCAAAGACCTCATAGAAGTGAACTGGTTGCATGATCATCATATCTCTATGTCTGCATGTCTCTATTTTCTAGCAATCAATGCACCTTTTCACCTATGCATTCACATCCTTGAAAACTGTTGACCACCACATGTTAGAGTGTAATATTTTATACGATGCTCGTTTTCAAAATGGTGTCTACAACATCCAAGTTACTGAAGTAAGAGAGGACATTCAATATTCCTCCTAAGGAACACACTGGAGCCAGATGTTTACTCATCCTTCGTGGTAATGTATTAGAACCTTCCAATGGTACAACATATCTTTCATGTGTAAAGTGTCAAGCTTCCTCGTGGGCCAAACATATGGAACTCTCTTGGAAACAAAATAGTTCACAATGTCGTGTATAGTAGAAGCAAGGATATCATAAGTATCACCTCCTCTAGAGAAAAAACTATGTAATATTAGGTGTAAATTATCACAAGTCTCTCAAATCTCCATCTTAGAATGGTGATCAACCACTATGTTATTAATTCTAGGTTTATTGTTTATATCTACATCAAAATCTATTATTATTTAGAAGATACTCTAACATTTGATGGATTTTATAAATTATGCATGAATGGAGGTGTATTCAAGATTTTTAATACTGGAAATCAAAACCCTAAGAATCAAGGTGGATGAAGATCATCTAACAGTGATCTAACATTGTCTCGATCCGATTCCAGGTCATTGGATCCTTCCATTTACCAGATCTGGTTACTCAGTAATAGTTTTATCCAATAATAATAGCCACCGTTCAGAAACAGACTGCAAAAAATGCTATACAGAGAAAGCATCTCATATTTTTCCATTTACAAAATAAGACTTACATAGAAAACATGTCCCGTAATTTTCATTTTGCATTTACATCAAGCTGAAGGAAAACAACACAAAATAACTACTGACTACCTTATACTATAAGCTACTATTGTTGGTTGGATGACTAATGTCCTTGCAACGACTCATCGATACCTATTGGATTTCCAGAATTCATGGGACAAAGATTAGCGAGTGCTAAGTAACAAAGAAGAGAAAAGTAAATAAGTAATGTAGTTTAGAAAAACTTATTATACATGAAATTTTTATTTTTTCTCATTAGTTTATATCCTATTCCTTCTATTCCACGTCAAGGATTAGTCCAGGGAACTTATCTCACCATTCATGGACTCCGAAGTTGTGGACACTTCGGGATTGGGGATTGCGTTGATCTGGTGAGCTTATGCCATTGCACGTTGCCTCAATCAATCCTCTAATATACCATGACAGTTTCCTTTTATCTTGTTATCTAGGATTTTAAACCCTCAACCTAACAAAAAATGAAGCACACCATTCTCGAGGACCTGGTAGTTTAAAACCATATGCTAACATTTAATCGCATATACTATCAGCTTTGAATACATGTTTTTGTGACCCAGCCACTATCCAACCACCTTGTGCCTCTACATGGCATGACCACATCTTTAGTCAATCAATCTGTCTAATGACAACCGAGTACCATGCGTTGCAAATCATTCATTCATTTCGTGCACACTTATCATAATAGGGCATCCGTATACCTTCTAATGATGGCATGCCAATATGGATTTTTTTCTGACAAACCTATAGGTTGCATGCATGAACTAAAGTATCTACCCCAAGTCATTATTATCGTAAAAGATATAATAGAAATTTAAACTAGATCCCATTTATGCCATGTCCATTTTCATCTAATATAAGTGTAATAATGTACAAAAATCATAGCAAATTCAAGGATGATCCCTTACACCAACTCTATTCATGTAGTTATTTTAAAGTAGATCATGGAAGACACATCTGAGTATTCTTCAAAATACGGAGCATGATAAACATACATTTTTATCCAGTTTAACTTGAAATCCTAACATCAAAAGAAAGGATGTCGTTACCTAATCAAGATATCTTTCTCACATATGCAATGGTTTATCGTGATTTGTTTCGGAGAGGGTGGTTAGTACTATGGTTTAACCCTCAATCGGGGTTAGAAGTCCATGGTTTTGGCCTCATCATTTTGGTGAAAACTTATCCGAAACTTAAGTGTTAAGTATAACTTTCCAGAACCTTCTAGATTCACGAATGATGCTTACATAATGTTATTCACGATTAAAATTTACTAATCATGATTTAACTTTCGTGGCTCACGCTTGACTTTTGCTGACCTCTGATTAGTGTTAGATAATGGTGATTAGTGGTCTATATTCCTTCATTCATTTCCTTAAACACGATTACTTAGTTTTACTGACAATCATTAAGGGTTAATGACATCTTAAACATCATTACTTCTCTTTCTTCCAAAAATCATAAATTTGAAATGAAGTCCAATTCACATGAAATAAATTTCATTGGTTTCCTCTTGATGAGTTGGATCTTATGGTACATGATCCGAGAGAAAGCCAAGTTCAAGGATTTACATTTATAACAAACTTAATGGAAATCCCGTCCTCAAGACTTGAAGTGCATGCATAACAACCTTAAAGAGATGAACATCATTTCATTTAAAATGAAGATATATAATTTGATATAATTATAACTATACATAAATGTGTATAGGTGTAGGTAAGTAGAGTGCCGAACACTATTAATTATTGCTGATTAATAATGGTTATTTTTTCCTTATTTTTAGGTGGTTTTTTAATTATATTTATTTTTATAGATTTTCAATTTATTTTATATTTATTTATTTATATTTTTCAAATTTTAATTTTAAATTTTTGAAAATAATATAATAATAATAATATAGATAATATTATATAGAGATATGTAGATAATATAGATTTTTACATTTTAAAATATATAAAAATAAATTCAAAATATAATAGATAAGATATTTTGTGTTTTTTGTTTGTCACTATTTTTTGTAATTCTTAGGTGATTTTTCTAATTTTTGTGGATTTTTAATATATTGATAATATAAATAGTTTTGGTATTTTTGTAAATGTTTTGCAATTTTTATGGTAGTTAAATAGGGGAACATGTGTGTTATTTTATTTTTAAAAATAGGAAAACTAAGTTAAATGCAAATAAAATTTATGTGTGAATGAGCATGATTCCAAGCTTCTATCTTGATTTTCCTTTAATTTTTGATATAGACAAAATATTTAATATAAGCAATATAAATAAAAATAAAGTACAGCGTACGTAAATGCAATTCATAACTATTAAAAAATCATTTTATAACATTCCCTAAGAGTTTAAGGTTAAATATGAAAATTTACAGGGCCTCACATTGGACTGCACGTATGGTGGAAGGACCTTATAACAAACACCAGAAACCTTGGGGTCCATACTACGAATAAACCTATATCTTTTACACTATGTTTAATATTTACAACAGTAAAAATAAATACAAAAAGCACAGTGGTGTGGTAAAATATACCCCGAAGGCGCTTACGGGAGGCATGCGACATTGATTAATGACTAAAGGCGCTCTATGTGGCGCCACTTAAAATTCAAAGGTGGAGATCAAGCATTGGTTCACTTAATCTCAAGCACCCAGATCAGATTTGTGATGCGCCTATGATCCAATGATGTTGAAGGTGAAGGCTATGGAAAAAGCGTTAAGTGCATCACAGAAGCATGAAGATCACATCCAATGTAATCGGGAGTGACTAGCCATACTACTTGCTCAGAGTGGTAAAAATTAAAAATAATAATAAGATGAAATCACATGATTTGATAACACTTCTCAAATAGTTTCATCATAACCAAAACAAGATATTAAAAAGTTCTTGAAGCATGGTTGTGATCGTTGTATCTAAAGGAAGTGATCGCTTGTCTCAAGTCCAACCCGACCGAGGAGACGCTTGCGAGCGCATTGATGAAACATGTGCTTCTCACAATCCAAAATGAAGATCCAAGCAATGCACCTCCTGATTTTGTCTCACAAAATCCAAAGTCTTCTTCACGTGCAAGGATAACTAAGTAATATGAAGATCCACGAGCAGTCGAAGAGACAACACGATGACATAGTGATGACGACAATTCTCTCTAAATCAAGGGGTGGACGACCATACTTAAGAGAGAGAGAGAGGTGGTGCATGTGATGAGAATGCCAGAGAGGAAATTCTTTTGGAGTTATGTTGTGAAGTAAGAGCTAGGGTTTCCTCTTCTTTTATAGTATTTTGGAAGTCCATGGATCACACTCCATATGTAACACAAAAGCAATGGTTGAGATTGATTTCTGTTTTTATTCAATGTCCATGATTTTTTACATAAAAATGCAACAATAATTAATTTAAATAAAAATAAATATATTACATTTTCACAAATATAACTTAATTTGACTAAATCAATTTACATGGAAGGATTAGGAATGAGGCTAGACACCTTCCATATATGGAGGTACCGAACACCTTGAAAGAGTCAAGGTTGGTCATCTACCCTCCATTTTAGAAGGTGACTTCCCCTTCTAATTATGTGAGATTTAATATATCACATAATCTTTCATTTATTTTGAATATATTTTGTTACAATTAATTCACAAAAATAATTCCAAATTAATTTTGTGATAATTTCACTCATTCCATTAAATAATGTGAATCATATTGACACATACAAACTAAAATGTAAATTACGTTATTCAATTAATTGTCCAATGTGAATCCAATTCGCATCAACATTTAATCCGTAAATAATATTTACAATAAGCTCTCTCTAGTATACTATAAATCATATTTATAATATACATGATTAAAACAGATAGTGTTATCCACATTATTCATATCCTTCATAATTAAATCATATTTAATTATCTTGAATCTCCATTCTTATGTATCTAAATAATATGAATCATAATCATATTATTCTTAATAATTTAATCACATTTAATAATCAATTTTCCAATGTTTGGATATTATTCAACAATGGAATTATTGTTGAACTCTTTCAAGAATAATACACTTTCACCACGTATACTTGGAGATAATGATAGGGCGATTATACGTTCCACGTATAGTGACTTAGATATTGAGATCATATCTCAAATCCAGATCTCAGGGACCTCTAATAAATATTTAATTAAATCAAAATTGTAAATCTAATCTTCTTATTGTATCTGAATAATATTCAAATCAATGTCCACCATTTGGACTAAGATTAGATTACTTCTCTAATGAGAGGATTCACTAAAATCCAAACATGTCCAACCACTCCCTCGGAATGGAAGCATCATGGTTATACAATAGTTTCTGATTACATCATCCTCTAGTATTCTTAATATCCATACATCCTGCATACTGGAAGACCTAGAATAAACCTAAAGTTTTAGATCACTTTTAGATTGTCTTCTTCAGGGTTTTATCATTAAGATTCTCATTCAGTCAATGGGAGTGGATATTTGTCATATGTTCTCCAAAGATATATATCATACCTACAAATTCTTATAATGCTTTCAAAGCAAGAAGACCATTCATGGATTTTGATCGGTCCCAATACCTCAAGTGTGAGCTCACGTCTTCCAGTTTAGTAGTGAGTCTATATGATCCCTTTGAGAGATCATATTATTAATATACCCTCATATGCACACCATCTCGGTATAGTCCTTGAGTAGATCATTACCCTATCGGTCCACCAAATGTACATACTCAAACATATAAAAATACATCTATCTCTGGTTAGAGGATGCATGCCTATATCGTGACAGTATATGCATAGGTCTTGGTTATCACGATCTCGTTAAGTCACCTCTTTGACCTAACTTATCTAACACCTCTGAATCTCTATTCTTATGTGGAGGACCTGGATCAAGAGGTCGATCATGATATCAACCTTTAGAGAAGGATTTCCATCTCCTTCTAACTAGATTTCATCTCTTAATAATCATTTGAAGGTGCTTGATGAGTCCTCAATCTAACTTTTTAGATACCATCCAAGCACCAGCTTCTATGATTCAACCATTGAATCAATAGTTGTATGATTATTAAGATGGCCATGGTACATAATCCTAATTGTATAAAGGGACCATATAAGTGCATTCATTCATTTAATCTCAGACATGGATTAAAAATAAATCAATAACCTTTATTGATTTATAAATTATTACAATAACATTTAGAAGGAATGGTTCGCCTCGGGCTCACATGGCTAACAATCTTCAACTAGCCATCAGAACCATTCAAGTATAATATTTAAACCCATGATGATTACATACTGGTAGAAACCTTGTGATTCAAAGGTTTAGTAAAGGAATCAACAACATTGTCGGCATATGCCACCATGGTGATGACGATGTCTCCATGCTTTTATATCTCGTAAGTGATGTGGTATTTCCTTTCCATGTGCTTGATCTTTTGATGCCATCTGGCTTCCTTCACTTGAGATACGGATCTCATGTTATCGTAGAGTAGCGGGACGTGAGTATTAGATGAAACTACACCAAGTTACATGATGAACTTTCACAACCTCACATCCTCCTTTGCAGCATCCGATGGAGATATGTATTTGGCTTCTATTGTTGAATCGGTCATAGCGCCCTACTTCTTGACTCTCCATCTTAGAACACCATTGTTTAACAAGAACACAAACCCTGATGTTGACGTACGATCATCAACATCAGACTGGAAGTCTGAATATGTATGTCCTAAGACTTGATCACCATCTCCATAGACCAAGATGTAGTCTTACGCCCATCGTAGATACTTAAAGATGTTCTTTACTACATTCTAGTGTTATTCTACATAGCAGGATTGGTAACGGCTTACCACTCCCACTGCATTGCAGATATCTGGCCCTGTACACATCATGGCATACATTAGGCATGCCACAACTCATGTGTAGGCGTATCCAGCCACGGTTTCATTATCCTCAAAACTTTGGGGAGCCACCCCTTTAGATAGGTGAATACCTTGCCTTAAGGAAAGGAAGCTTTTCTTAGTATTCTCTATATGGAAATGTTCCAAGAATTTTTAAATGTATCCATGTTGTGACAATCCCAAAATCCTCTTTTCTTTGTTTGAATAGGTTCAGACTCAAGATATAAGAGGCTTCTCTAAGATCTATCATCTTGAAAGCTAGAGACAACCAAATATGAACGCTGGTCATCATCCATGCAGCATTCCCAATGATAAGGATGTCATCTACGTAAAGTACGATGAACAGAACAGATCTACCACTAAACTTCTTGTACACACATGGTTCATCAAGATTCTAAACAAAAATCATAACTCTTTATGATTTCATCAAATCTGATGTTCCAACTACGAGAAGCTTGCTTGAGACCATAGATGGATTTTTTCAACTTGCATAGTTTGCCTTCCTCAGTTATGAAGCCCTAGGGCTGCTCCATATACATATCCTCCTCGAGGTATCCATTTAGGAATGTTGTCTTGATGTCCATCTGCCAGAGTTGTAGTCAAGATACGCAGCTATAACTTAGTGACCTAATGGACTTAAGCATAACCATGGGAGAGAATGTCTTACTGTAGTCGATGCCTTCTCTGTATAAGTAGAACTTGTCTACGATCCATGATTTGAAGGTATCTACCTTACCATTAGGTCTCCTTTTTCTCTTGAAGATCCATTTACACTCAATTGGTTTTACTCCTCTAGGTGGATCCTCTAAGGTCCATATGTCGTTCTTATGCATGGAGTCTATTTTAAACATCATTGCTAGCATTCATTTATCCATGTCATGATCTACGAGTGCTTCATCAAATGAAGCTACATCATTGTCACTTTCACCTGACATATGGAATCCATACCTTTCAGGTGGCACTACCACCCTCGAAGTCCTTCGAAGAGTTACGAGTGTTTCATCTCATTTACATTTTAAGTTTCTGATTCTAGAAGCTCAGTATTCTCATGGAATTTAATGAGTATTTACTTCATTTTTGTCTTGACTCTTAAGGAAGTCATCCTCCATAAATTTTATATCTCTAGACATAAATATCTTTTGAGTCTCAAGGTTGTAAAGTTGGTATCCAATATCGTCCTTTACATACCCAATGTAGTAGCATTCTTGAGTGTGTGATTCTAGCTTACTTAGATTGATGTTGTTCACATGGAATAAGAAATCCCAAATCCTCAAGTGTCTAACATTAGATTTGGTATCATACCAAAGTTCATCAGGAGTTTTGGGTACAAATTTGCTCGGAATCTTGTTCAGGATATATATTGCATTACATATCCCCAAAACTAAGAGGAAAATATGTTTTACTCATCATTGAGTGAACCATGTCCATGATGGTTTTGTTGTGTCATTCAATAAAATCATTAAGTTGGGGAGTTACAGGAGGAGTGAGATTGGAGACAATTCCTTTCTCTTTGAGGTATTCCTTAAATTCATCTAAGAGGTACTCACCACTTCGGTCGGATCCAATCCGTTTAATATTCCTATCGATTTGGTTCTCAACCAAAGCCATAAACTCTTTGAACCTTTCAAAAGTCTCATATTTATGACTGATCAATGGGATTTCACTAAGGGTTAATTATTTATTTAGTGAAGAGAATATGATCAATGTGTTATCATTGTGCCCCAAAATGAAACTCAAATCAATCAAACAATATATTTAATCCAAATCAAAGAAGATAAAATGGATTTACTTTTTAGGTATTAACCTGGCATAACTCCCAATGATGAACTCAAGGATGCAACAGTTATTAAGCAATGATTATTAAAATCAAAGAGGAATAAATGAAAATAAAGAAGAAAAGTCTAAGAAAACTACCTTGGTTTTTATAGATTTTTTAGCTTTTTAATTTTTTGGAATTTTTATTTTGTATTTTTTATGTTTTCTAATTTTCAAATTTTTAGTGAATTTTAGTTTTGTAATTTTTATATTTTAAATTTTTCAAACAAAAAAAAAGAAATGTAAAAGGAAGAAACAATAACTCTTTTTTTATTTTTCAAATATAACAAAAATGTCCAGAAAATCAATTAAAAATATTTTTGTGATTTTGATAATTTTTACTGATTTGTTATTTTGCAGAAATTTTAAGATTTTTATAGGATTTGTAAATCAATTAAAAATAGGATACAAATCCAACAAAAAATCAAGCAAATGTTTTTGGGTTTTAAAAATAGGAAATAAAATAAAAAATACTAAAGACTAATTTTGAGAAACACAGCTTTTATTTAATTTAAAATAGTACAAAAAATTTTTTTTTGATTTTTTATTTTCTATAATATACAAATTTTTTGAATTTTATAAGATATTTTCAAATAAAATTTATATGGTACTTAACTCAACTCACATACACTACCAATAAATTTTTTAGATTTTTTTCAAACTATATTTGAATTGTTATGATTTTTAAAAAGCAAAATGTAAAAGTTTTTGTGGACTTTGAATTTTAAAAATAATAAATCATAAAAAATTTAAAAAAATTATAAAAGTTAAAACAACACAGCAGGGACTTTTAACCTATTTTTTGAATTTTTGGAGTACTTATGATATTTATTTTAGCAATATAAGAATCTGAAATTAATCTGGAAATGAAGGACCAAAATGTAATTATTTAATTCCTTTGGACCAATCAATAACAATCTAATAGAATGCAAGAGCAAAGATGCAAAAATCCCAGGCAAAAAGTGTGAAGCACGTGCACTCAGCAACACAGGGGTATCAATGCAATTACTCAAAAATTATTCAAATTTATTAACACACAAAAGTTCAGTACATATAATGCAATTGTCCACAAAAGCTCAAGTGTATCATCATGTGCACACAATCAGACTGGACCCATATATAATATGAAGAAAATACGAGGACTGAACAATAAAAAACTTATAGCAATTATTTACATTTTATGGAGTAAAATTGAATAAATGAAGAGCCAATTACCCCTGAAGTGCGTGCGTCACACGTGAGGCAGGAAAGCAACATGCGGCTCTAATCCTCTCTCCCAAATCTGACTTGACTATGTATCTTTGGGCACAGACGGACAAAGAGATTAGATCTGAAGGTGTCCTCCTCAGATAGAACGGATCTGGTGATATGACAAAGAACATTGATGAAGGTCTCCTGAGCTGAGATTTAATTGGTCTGATCTCGTGTGATTCTGCTCTGATTTGAACTCTAAGGGTTCGTTTGGTTGCAGGGTTGGACAGGGTTGGGTTAGGTTGGGTACTATTTACAAGGGTACTCCCTCCTCACAGTTTACTATTCACCCAGCCCTGTGAATAGTACCCAACCCTGTCCAATCCTGCAACCAAACGAACCCTAAAGGCGTAAAGATGAAGATCTGGTGGATATACGTTGAATGGGAATTTGTTAATCCTCTGGATCTTCCTGGTCACAGATCTGGAGGAGCTCCATCTGAGGATTCTAATAGAGGTCTGTTGTTTCTCGATTAGCGCCTCATCTAATGCTTCTGTACTTGTGAATTATTGCAAAGCTTGAAGATAGAGATTCGAGCGCGAGTTATTTGTTGGGAATAGAGAGAAATGAAGGTAAATGGTAATTTGATCTCAAGCGTATGATGGAAGATGACATCATCTCTCAGATCGGAACTGATGATCAGATCTAAAAGGGACAGGTGGGAACGAATGGTGAGGGATGAATTGGAGTCGATTGATAATCAGATCGGCGGAGAATGGCTCCGATCTGGGTTATAGGAGATCTGAAGGCTAATCTATGCAGATGAATCTGGAATGGTGAAGTGGAATGGAATCTAAGGGACTAGGGGGTACCTGAAGATGTAGAAGGCAAAGGAGGAGAATGGCGATGGAGCAGTGATAGTCCTCTCCTCGAGGTGACTATGGAATGTTGAGGCTCGAGTGCGACGGAGAAGCTCCACCAATGTTGGATCTCACCCAAATGATCACCCAATTCCTCACCCAAATGATCACCCAATTCCTCCTCTGATGATGGCTTTGGGACCCTTTCATTGTCCTAGATCTACAAGTGGTGTAGAACGGTGTTGAAGATGGATCAGGAAGCGAAGGTAGACCTGGAAAGGGATTAAATAGGCAGACTGGAGGGTCTGGAATGATTGGAAGAATGTGCGTGAAAATTGGTTAGGATCGAGGGAATGGAATGCAGGCTTGGATCTCGAATCCCTAAGTTCTAATGGTGCATGAGACTTGGGACTAACGGAGGGAGGTTCAACACTGGAAAATTCGATGAATATTGGGTCGACATGAGTAGAAGCGGATCGTGAGAGGGGTAGGGTCAATTGACCCAAATCAACGAAGCTGACCTGATCTGATAAGAGGGCGGTTCGAATAGGACAAATGTCGTTATGCGTGAAATAGATAAAATAAATAAATAATAAGTAAAAACATTAGACAATGAGTTTAAATTAAAAACATTTTAAAATAAAAATGTTTATAAATAAATAATTTATTTTATGTGATTTTTGATAAATTAAATATTTTGATTTATGTGATATAAATAATTAAATAATGTTATTTACAGGTATAAATTACCATATGTAATATTTCATATTTCATTTATTTATACGTTAATTAAGGATTTTTTACCTTGTACATAAATTTTTATTTTATTTTTGTAAATTATTTTTATAAGTTAAATACATGGGGATATTTACAATGTATATACATGATACATTATACAATAAATACATTATTTTGTTTTCGATTGGTTTAAATTTTATTATTTTTATTTTTGTTTTATATAATTAAAATAAATATACATAGACATTTAAAATACAATATGTAAAAAAATAAATGAAAATAAATATTAAAAATATATACAAGTATAAATAATAATACAATTATACAAACAATCTCCCTCGCAAAAAGCCTACTTTCAAATCATAACTCCAAAGATTATGAAACCACCTTCATTTTAAATATAATGTCATTTAGAAAACAATAAAGGTGAGTCTGGGTCATTTTGAGTTCATATGGAGCTAGTATTGATCTTTTTATTTTTTTATAGATTTTTCTTAGAGTTATATATTTTATTCTATACATTGTTTTTTAGATAAATTTTTTTTTTTGTAAAAAAATACCTTTTTATATACAACTTTTATTAAGGAAATAATTTAATTTAAAGTCATTTATTCACAAATAAAACAGTACAAGATATATACAAGATAAATAGTGATGAAAATGTACATGATCTATACAAAATAAATAATGGACAATATATACATGATATTTTAAGGTTTTCTGACAGTTTATCAATTATGGACCCTATCTCCCCCCTACTTTAATCCTTTATGATTTGGTCAAGTCTTGATCTTCTCTTGTGGTTCGGGTCTGTCTGCATTTATTTCATAAATACATCCTTATTTATTTTATTTCCTTTTTCTTTTCTTCTTTATTCTCTTGTTTTGGTGAAAAAGAATGTTAAATATACATTATTATCAAAGAGATGATAAATGATAAATAATGACAATTAACTATTACATTTAGGTGATTTACCAAGGATTTTAGCTAAAATAAAAGAATAAAGATGTTGAATCATGGATTCATCATTCCCCAATACTTTACCTTTGGATATCCCTTAGCAAACCCTTATTCAAAGAAGAAGTGAAAGAAAAATAAGAAAAAAAAGAAAGAACTTTGAACAATTTTGATTTTTAAAATTATCTTTGTAAAATCAAATTATGGAGGTCGGTCAGACCTTTGGATTATTAGTTTGGGGGAATCTTATTGGGAAATGGATTTAAGACCTAACAGCCTTCAAGTTCCATAATTCTATGTTCAGGTCACAAATGTCAGGTCAGAGTAAGTCTACATATGCAAACTCTTATGACTATGAATTCATGCTTTTATGGTGTAAGTGAAATATAGCTCCCCGTCTCAGAAATGGCAAAGAAACAACATCCTCTAACACGGTAGCCTTAATTCCCTGATCTAGCTACTCTTTCCACGATGAGCGGGGTATTCCCTTCTAAGTACAAGTGCAATCAGTTTAAGAAGAGGGGGTAGAGAAGAGAATGGACAGTGACCAATGTAGTCACATATCATGGAGGTTGAACAGTGTATCCAAGTCTCCATCTACAGGTTTCCTTGGTATGAGACTTTGAAACATATACCTTGCTTATTCATATTTTTCTTCGATAGGAATTTTTATTTATTTATTTCTTACTCGTCTAACTTTTTGGAGATTTTCTACTTTTTTTCGAACATATATACAAATATGCAGCATGCACATAAGGAGTTTTTTTCTTGAGCCAGTAGACTATCCCTCTTTTGAAGCACTATTGCATCCCATTGCATCCTGTCATTAGACGTCAGTGCCACTAGAATAGGTTGATACACACTGGCCACTTATTGTGACTGTGAATGTTTCCACTTGTGTGTTTCCCCAAGCTAAAGGATTCTGCCTCCTCACCACCTCATCCATGAAGAGCTACGTATAGAGTGCTTGTCCAACTTAAGCCACTATCTAAAAAGGTCATGTGTGTGTTATGAAATATTCTACTTAGATCGATCAAGATGACATGTGAACATAGTTTTATGTACACAAAGAATTAAGTCGCTATGATCAGAAAAGTCTCAAATCCAGTTCCTATAAGATTCCTTTGAAATTAAGTAGATTAAGGTCTTAACCAAGCTCCATTATTCGATTTTATTCCAGAACATTTTAAGCATCAATTTCATTCTAAAAAATGCAAATGGACATGTAAGAAAATATATAAAAAACATTTTTAAAAGAAAAGAAGAAACATTTTTCAAAAAGGTTTTCAGAGAGCTATTGAAAATTTTTATGGATTTTTTTAAATTTTTACGATATTTTTAATAGAGAATTATACATATTTGCAAGAATTTTATATAAACTATATACAAGATTATACACATTTTACACACGATTTTACAAGAAAAGAAATTTTATGTACTAATTTTATGTACAAATTGTACAATGGGTTTTATCTACAAAAGGATTTATATATAGATTTTATTAAAGGATTTTACTATGAATTTTAATTTATAAAAGAATTTAATTTAAATAGATTACAAATAATAATGGCTTTTATTCACGTGTGTATTTTATAAGATTACAAAATAATTTTTATACCAATAATTTATCTCCAACATGACAAATTATTTTGCAAAAATAATTACAATTCCTTTTAGAAATGTTTACAAAATATTTTTAAAACATTTTACAAATAATTCAGAAAATAATTACAAAACATTTTACAAAAGATTTTTCAAAAATATTTTCTAAAATAATTTTACAAACTTTTTACAAATCAATTTAACAAAAAGGTTTTTGCAAACACTTTATTTTCAAACATTTGATAAACATCTGTACACTATAAATAATTTTGATACAAAAAAATTTACAAACATTTAAAAACAAAACAATTTTATAAGTAATTTTACAAAAATTTGTACCTAAATAATTTTATAAAGGTTTTTACAAATCATTTTTCTAACAAAGCATTTTAAAAAATCATTTACAAACAATTTTACGAAATGTTTTACAAAATATTTTACAAAACTTTTTACAAAAGAGTTTATAAACATTTTTCATAACATTTTTATTCCAGTTTTAACCATATTATTAACAAACAAAAGTACGAGCTATGGCTAAAGTATATATACAATATATACGACACCCCTTGTACTTAGCTCAAACTATGTCCTCATAGCGACAAAAAAACGACTAAGGAAGACATAACTCGTGCTAAGTATAGAAAAGTGAAAAGAATCCTGTGCTACAACGATTTAAAGAATAAAAAATAAAATGAAATAGAAGTCGGTGACCTGCCCATACTTAGGATCAAATAATCTTAAGTATAAAAGACTATCCAAACATGGAAGATCGAGGAAAAGAATGTACACGAATAAACGACTCGACTTGTCCCCCCTATACTTTGGGTAAAAGGTCCATAACTGTAAAAAGAATACCAACAATTGAGGGACAAGCGAGAGAACGATCAAAGAAGTGAAAGACAGATATTACACCCCCCAATACTTAGGGTCGGATGTCCCTAAGTATAAGAAACAAAACTGAGATAATAGAACAAGCAAAAAATGAACAACACAAGTTCAACACCCCCTATACTTTGGATAAAGTTCATCCTAAGTATAGCGAAAATCGTAAGAGAGACCTGGGATGTTAAACAAAAAATGGAAGAAAGGAAGACAATAAAAGAAAACACGGATGTACAAAGCAGCGGACGGAAGAGTAAATCAAGTATGAGGTACAAAAGATGATTCACAAAATACATCTCAAACAAAATGGATTGGGGAAACATCAATGGTCAACGGGTCATGATCAAGAAAAGGCTTCAGGCACTAACCGTTGACCCGAAAGACAGACTCAAAAGACAAATCAGATATATCAATGCCACCATTGGTGTATACCTTTTTGACTATATACGGGTCTTTCCTAACTTCCCTAGAAATAAATTTAGTCTCGCATCGAATTGCCATACTCTTTTATTTGACTCAAACTGCTTATGCCCAATATGTTAATCATTCCATTCTTTCACTTTATCCTTATAACGTAGACTACTAACGAAGGTTGGATCACATAACTCCTCCACGGCTGCCAACTCTGCTCTCCTATGATCTCCTACACTATCTGGATCCAAGAATACCTCGGTAACTACCCATAGAGACATGTGCTTAATCTCACTAGGTAAGTGGCATGACTTTCCATAAACGAGTCAAAAAGGAGATGTACCCATAGGACTCTTGAAGGATGTTTGGTAAGCCCACAGAGCTGAGTCCAAAAGCTGTGACCAATCCTTTCAAATTGTATAGAAAACCCCGTGCAATATCCTCTTGATCTCCCTATTTGAGACCTCAACAATACCATTCATCTGTGGATGATATGGAGTGGCAACCCAATGGTCAATGATGAACTTGCTACCAAGGTCCCTTACCTTTTCGTTGATGAAATGAGTGCCCTCATCAGAAATCAGAACTCCAGGAACCCTAAACTGTGATATGATATTCTTCCTTAGAAATCAGGAAACAGTCTTTACATCTTTGGTTCAGGAAGGAATGGCATCTACCCAATAACTAACATATTCTACAACCAAAAAAATATACTCGAATCCCTGACTCTTAGGGAATGGGCCCATAAAATCATACCCCATGCATAAAAAACCTCACATAAGTAAATGGGTTGCATTGACATCATATCTTTATGTCCACAAGTATCCATTCTCTGTTAGTCAGTACACCTCTTCATGAATGCATCAGCATCCTTGAAGGGTGTAGGCCACCAAAGTCCTGACTGGAGCATCTTCTGCACTATCCTCCTCCCAGAATGATGTCCTCCTGCCTTGAGCTTGTGGAAATAGGTGAGGACACTGTGGTGTTGCTCCTAAGGAATACACCAATGCCAGGCGCTATCCCCCCCCTTCAGGGTAAAGGGAGGGATCCTCCAAATGGCACGACTTGACCTTCACAAGAAAGGTCTCAAGCCGTTGCCTAGTCCAACATTGTGGAACTTTCTTGGCAACAAGATAATGTCAGCATACCATGGGAGTGAGGTGATAGCAAAAATTACCTCATCTCAGAAAGTATCTATGATAGGTGTGGTCATCTTAGAATCCTCAAGTGGCTATAATCTGGAAAGATGATCTGCCATCACATTATTGACTCCACGTTTATCCTTAATCTCAATGTCAAACTCCCAAAGTAAAAGGATCCATCTAGTAAGGTGTTCTTTGGTATCCTTCTTATCAATGAGGTACCATATCAAGGTATGGTTTGTAAAAATGGTCACTCTAGATAAAAATATGTATGATCGAAACTTGTATAAAGCAAAGACTATAGCTAGAATTTCTTTCTCTGTAATAGTATAATTTCATTCGCCAGAATAGAAAGTCCTACTAGCGTAGTGAATGACAAAAGGTAAGGCCATCCCTCCTCTTTTCTAAAATAGCCCCTATGGCAAAATATGAGGCATCTGTCACGATCTCGAATGGGACGTGCCTGGACAACAAGATTCTTAAGAGTCTCAAATAAAGAAAGACACTTATCATCTACAAAGAACTCAGTGTCTTTCATAAGAAGATCAGTAAGTGGTTGGGAAATTCAACTAAAGTCCTGAGTGAACCATCGGTAGAAACCGCCATGCCTCAGAAAAGACTACAACTACTTCAGACTGGACGATGGATTGCGGTTCTTGATGATGTACACCTTAGTCAGATCAACCTCCATGCCCGTATTGGATATGATATGACCAAGTACCATCCACTAAGTCATCATGAAATGACTCTTCTCCCAAGATGAGACAAGATTGGCTTCCATGCAGCGTTGAAGCACGCAGTCTAGGCTAGAAAGGCAAGCATCAAAATAATCTCTATAGACAAAGAAGTCATCCATGAAGACCTCCAAAAATTCACCCACCATGTCTGAGAAAATGGAAAGCATGCACCTTTGGAATGTATCTGGGGCATTACATAAACCAAATGTCATATATTTAAAAGCTTACATTTTGAAGGTCATGTGAATGTCATTTTTTCCTGGTCTTTAGGCCCATTGGCCACCTGATTATATCCTAGGAACCTATCATAAAAGTAGTAATGACTCTTCTCAGTTAACCTCTCAATAATTTGATCAATGACTGATAGTGGGAAGTCATCCTTCTTGGTCACCTAATTCAATCATATGTAGTCTACGTAGACTTGTCAAGAAGTTGGTAATCAGCTAGCAATCTCCTCTCCATCCTCATTGGTAACTGTAGTGATACCCGCTTCTTGGGTACCACATGAATCACACTTACCATTTAGAGTTGGAGATGGGATAGATAAAAGCAGCTCTCCATCACTTGGAAATTTCCTTCATAATCACCTCTCGAAGTTTCGGATTCAGCCTACACTAGAACTCACGAGATGGTTTGGCATCATTCTCTAAAAATATGTGGTGGGAGCACAAACGCCAGACTAATCCCATGGAAATATGCTACTGACCATCCGATCGCCTTGTGATTTCTTTATAAATCCTCCATCAGGCGAGATTCTTGATCATTAGTCAAATTAGTAGAGATTATGACTGGAAAACATTTTGGGCTCATCTGCAACGAATCGATAGGTCATGCTATGTGGTAGCGTCTTTAGCTCTGGGTGGGTGGGAGTGGGAAAATCTAGATTCCTAAGGGTTTAAGTGTATGCAACCAGATCCGAATGTGAGAACTCTCTCCGCTCCTCCAAAACTGATAGAGATTCCCAACTTATGACTGACATGACAGTACTAGCTCGGTCCCCATACTAGTTATTTGCTCTACAAAAATCAAACACGGAATATACTCATCAAACTCATGCCAATCAAAATCCATGTATGAATCATAGGGATCATTGTATGAATCACAAGAAATAAATTCAACCTCAGTACTGAAATCGGCTTCCTTAGCCTCTAATGTATCCTTATCCACAAGCTTTAATGTATCCTGCTCCACAAGTGTGCTATCCGAACTCTCATCAACTGGTGATTAGAAATCCCTCAACTCTGAAATCATGAAAAGAGAATGTGAAATTGGATCTCCTCAAACTACCTCATCATCTGTAATCACAAAATCGTATTCATGATGGATGTCTGGATCTGCATCTATTGTCTGCTCTGAGCTGGCTCTGCCAATGGAATCCTCGACTGTCTCTATTTGTATACTCTAGCTCTCGACGCGAAAGTGCACCTTCCTATTACCATAATTAGACACAACCTTTACTATTGCCAGAAAATGTCGACACAATATGATCGGGATATCAATCACACATTCATGGATATCCATGTCCAACATGACTATGTCCACAAGGAATTGTAAACCCTGAACGGTAAGGACAACGTCCTTGAGTAACCCATTCAGCCTCTTGGCTGACCTAGACCATCCTGCTTGGGTTAAGAGGCCCAAACTTAAACTTGTCGAGCAAAGCAGAAGGAAGGAGGTTAATCGAAGAACCATTATCCAATAAAGTACGATCAAATCACTGCTCTTGAATCTGACATCTAACATATGGAGCTCCTGAATCATGTCTCTTGGTTGGAAGACGGTTATGGATGGCATAGCAAGATACTGTCGTCAGTACATGGATCTATGAACAATGGTTGTGCCTCTTCTTCGAGTTCATATGATGAACACTACTTGTATGCAAATTATTTGTTATTTTTCGTGATTTTGTGGTCGTTTTTGGTTAGTATTTAGTAGACATGCAAAGAGAGAAGGACAAGAGAGAGAACATTATGAAGAGAGATGGTGAGAGGAGCAGTTGACCCATGGATCAACTCTCCCATGGCAAGACCAATGGGAAAACAACTCTAGTCTGAGGTGGCAGGGGGCGGGTCAACATGCACTAACATGGGCTTATACACAAATATCATGCATTACAGGATTACATATATATTATACAAAAATTACATATTCGTTGTATAATAAATGAGGTTGGGGAGTTTGCACCAAGGTATATGTAACTTTACATCCATCGGTGCCACAAACCCAAGGAGATTTACTTAGATTTATCGATGGAACATGTAATTCAAATTTTGTGTAAACATTCATTCATAACATAGACATGTGGAAGGTGCTCAATTTCTATCAAAATTTGACAATCTCGGGGGAAGGGTTAGAATTCTCGAATTAAGTTGAATTTTAAATGATCATGGTGATATATGGTGATTTTAATCCCATATGATTTTATTTCAAAAAAATAAAAAATAAAAGTTACATGCACATGATGAATCTCCATTTCATCACCTTTATTCTTTCATTTTGACCTTAAATTCCTAGCAAATGCATGTATATATCATTAATTTTTCAAAATAAACACTATATAATTTGTACTAAATACTATATAAAATATTGTGTAAATATATTTAATTCTAAAATAAAAGAATAAATGAAGAAAAGAAAAGAAATGAAATACCAAAGGTATTAAACGACCCTAGACTCTGAGACTCAGTCGTCATGACGACTTGGTCAACAAGGAATAAAGTATGGGGAGATAGGGCAGAAGAATTGTACAGAAAATACACAAAATCCTAGTTTCTAATGCATCAATAATTAAATTTTGGGATCTATTTTATTCTATTATTCTTACATCTCAAATAACGAAACCTCAACATGAATATTGTAGATAAAAATATAAAGAAAAATACAAAGTTTTTTATTGAAAAATAATGCACAGCATGCCCGGGATAAACAAAATAAAAAGTCATAATAAAAACTTTGCAAACGTGTATCTTCTCCATACTATATCAAAATTGACTAAACTCGCAATAATTACATACAAAGTTTAATAAGCATTTTAATGAAGGTGATTTCATTCAATTTGGAGTTAAGATGCAAAAGTTAGATTTTGGGCCTCTATTGTGCACTATACCTACATATTATATCCAATATATTTATTATTTATATTTTTCACTTTATGTTATTTTTATAAAATTATATATATATTATTTAAAACATATGTGCATAATTAAAATAAAACAAAAATATTAAAAAGAAGTTAGAATAAATAATACATCTCAATATATAGATGAAGTATACTTGTATATACCTAGGATATATATGTACACATTTATTTAAGTGTACATATTCAAAAAATACAATAAAATATTTAAATGTGTATTTAAATAAATTAAAAATATACAAAATACATGTATAAAATAATAGATATAAATAGAAATTAAAAATAAAATACTAAAATGCTGGTATTTTTACTTGTTTATACTTGTAAATATTAACTTATAATAAAAAGTCTCATAAAAATAAATAAAAATAGGTAAAAACACTACAATAAATTACAAACATTATTCATGTTTTAATAAAAAAATATTTAATTCATTTATTATTTCTTATTCATTTTACAAGGTATTTATGCCTTGAAATTTTCTCGTTGGTACACGCGAACCAATCAGAATCCTTCCTCCATTGACTCAGGCCAACTAGCTCCCTTCTCTCTTCCTCGAGCTGTGGACTGTCAAAACCACGATTTCGTCCCATTTTCCTGCTCGAGATCATCCTTGGCGTGCTCCGTGAAATGTGGAGATTGGATCTCTTGATTCACGCCATGGCCAAAGATCTGTGCCATCTTCCTTGAATCAACCAAATTCCTCGATCAAAGTTTCCCCTTCAATATCCTATAAAAAAACCTCCTCCGCCATTCTTCTAATTTTTATCCTTCTTCGATTGGTCTTAACCCTTAGATCCAGACCTTTATCATTCCCTAGGTGACAGCTTTGGTTTGAGAGGATTTGCAGCGAGGAGGAACGACTGTGGAGGTGATCCACTCCATCGTTGGAGGAGCTCCGCCAATTGATTTTGCATCCTAGACTCCTATCGAGTCGAGGACCTCTCTTTCTATTCTTAGGTGATACTTTAGGTTTCTTTTCATTTCCAACCTTTAATTTTAGTTTTAATCGTATATTGGGCTTAATTTCAAAAAACCCTATTTTACTAGAGCTGGAGCTCCAGGTCAAATCCACAGTCTTTGATCATCGTTCCGCCTCCCAGATCATTCCACCTCATTTCCCTTCGTGTTCTCCATCAACCCCCCATTTCCACCCATATCCATCATGGATATGGGAATCGAGTTCCCTTCTGCTGCCTCTCGCCAAAACTTAGTCGCTCAATTCATCCCCTTATTGTTTTGCTTTGTTCAAAGGTCGAGGGAGTATCCCTCGAGCCCAAGAACTTTTTGGTGCAGTTCTTGGACATTGGAGACCCATCTGGAGCTAGAGATCATGCATGGAGTACCTCCAGATCATCTAGAATGAAACGACCCTCCAAATCCCTTTTTGAGCCGAATCAGCTTCATCTGAAGCCATCTGCATGCGCAAAGGAGTTCCAACAAGCTACTGGACTTGTCGAAGGAGGGATCCACCGCTAGAGCAAGGGGGAATCATACCTCGAAGTTTGTCGGAGCCAAGTTTGTCGGGTGTTCTTTGTGCCCCTCTCTCGACCATCATATCAAGAACACGTCCCATCTAATCTAGCTCGTTGGTTCTTTTCTAAAGGATACACAAGAGTGGTCATCTGATCATCCACGTGATGAGCAGATAGTGGTTGGATCAGACACACTTAAGTGGTAAAAATTACAAACCTCCCCCTCTGACTTTTTTATATTTTGCAAAAAGAATTGTAAATATTTATTTATGTTCAAAACTTTGTGGACAATTTACATGTGAGCCCTTAGACCTTTTAAATATTGCACTTTAATCCTATGCTAGGTCACCTCACGTGGACCCCCACGTGAGTAGACATTTTGCAACGGTACCCTTGCAGCATTTTGTACGTGTTGCTTAATATTAAAAAATCACATTTAGTGTAAATTTTGTAGTTATTATGCATGTGATTCCCTAGAGTTTATTTTATTTACAAAAATACTCATGTTGACTACTTTATTTTTATTTTATACATTTCTATTTTCTAAAAAAATCTCACGTGCTTTTTAAAAATTTGCAAAAAATAAGTGTAAGTGCTTGATTGGATGCTTGTTCATGCTATATATTCCATTGACCATTTTGAATGCATTTAATATTTATTGAAAATAAAAGGGAGACATTTGGTCCCCTATTTGACTTAGAAAATATAAAAAATATAAAAAAATATAAAACCTCTTCAAAAAAATTGAAAACCACTGTTTATTGTCCTATTTTATCATAACAGACAAAAAATCACAAAAAAATTCTAAAAAAACTCAGAAAATTAACAAATCCTTGCTGACCTTAAAAACTTAGAAAATATTTTCTAAAAAAATACTTTTCTGGCTTAAATATATACACTATATACTATATGTTAAAATTGGTTTTGAGGAATTATGAACCCATTTGCTAATTTTAATTCTCAAATCAATTCAGCTTATTTAAAAAAGTCCATGTTCTGAACTAGTTTTGATTTTAAAAAAATTGTAAAATTATCAGAAAATTCATAAAAACAGAAGCATATTTGAAAAATAATTTTTTTGAAATGTTTGACTATATATCTATATTTATAAGTGTAATGCCCCATATAGCTTATATATATATATATATATATATATTATATATACCTATAATTACTATTAATTGTTATAAATACCTTATAAATATTTTACATCCTTCGAAAAATAAAAGGGTTATTCTTATCTATGTTTTCTTATTTTTATTATATTATACTTATATTATATACATCCCCTATATTATATATATTACATATATAAACACATATATACATACATATTATATTATATATATTAAAAAAATGGGAAAATTTAAAAATCTATAAACAAAAATATTTATTATTAATTAATAATCGAAAAACATTGAGTTAATATTGTGCATATATATAATGCAAACACATACATATTAGTTATAAATAATGTAGCTGCAACATCTCTTGTCCCTGAGTTCGACACCCTACCGTACTTGTCCACTATACACACTTGATTGTAGGGTTTTATAATAAATTTTGTTCCACATATACCTTGATTTGTGTTGCTTTATTATTATAGTTGTGGGTTGATTATTGAGATTGTCCATTGAGCTTAACATCAATCACTTTTGCGACAGAGGTTTATGTCACCTCACGACCGCTCCGCTCTGCCTTTGACCTCTTTCAGCACCTTAATGCAAGCTCCCCATTCCCATAATAAATAATAAATTATGCTTGATATAATGCTAACTAAAAATATAAAATATGCATTTATTTATCTAAGATATAATATATAATATAGATGATAATCATATTCAAACTTATTAAGGGGATATATCATGATTTTAAGACTATTCCCATTAAAGACTCCTCTAACCCTATAGATTCCCCATTATTGTGATCCATCAAAGTGGGTTCATCGACAATTAGAGGGACTGCCTCAACATGAGTGGGCTTGGGTGACCAAGCTCTTCTCTGTCCGAATGTAATAATAGGGAATGACCCACAAAGGAGTTACTTCCAAACCTTTGGAGACATGATAACAACAAGAACAACACTCGATTACAGTTCCTCTCCACAATCCATGACAAATAAAAATTGTTGAAGGATCTTTCTAGTATGGCAAATGATATGGTGACTCAGTTGAGATGAGAGGACTCCAACAACATTTTGGAAAGTACAACCTTTTCCTAAAAACTAAGGATAAAACCTTCCTTCCTGTAGAGATTCCTTACCATTCATCACAAATGACGTCTATCTTATCCTATCCATGGTGGCATGGCTGACAAATTTCATTAGAAATTTTGATCCAAAACTTCCCACCCAAGTCACGTTTTTTCCTTTGGTCATTAAGCCATAAGATATTACTTACTCAAAACAAGCTTGTCACCTTCAAAATCCCAACCGCTAATGCATGTCCTTTTTACATGTCAGCTGCTGAAACACCCAACCACTTATATTTTAGATGCCCCTTTATTGTAAATATTATTTCTAACTTAATATTGCAAAATTTAATGGGAGCTGAGGGGGGTTTTAGATGCATAATTCGCCCCACAAATTCCTCATCCCAATGGAAGATAACTACCAAACGTACATAAATCTGGTGGGTCACTTGGAAGGGACATTGTATGAGAATATTCCATTGTATCTCCAAAGTGCCCTTGAAAATTGCTAAATATGCGATGTTTTTGTTTGACCACCTATCTTAGAAATTACGTGGTTACGCACAATAAACTTCAGAATACTATTACCTCAACTTACCACTTCAAAACCTCTCTTTCTCATCTTTGCAGACAAGCACTAATGGAGTCCAAGAGTTCGCACCCTTGCACCCATAGCCAGCATGTAGCTAAAGGATGAAGCTCTTAAACAAAGCTCTTCTCGTTGTTACATCTAAGTCCTTCTCGTCCCATTATGGCCAAATACCACCTTTTGTTATCTTGGAGCATTGTGTAAACTTTGACACTTCGTTTTGTTGTCCCATGGAAGTTGATTGCCAATCATATTAAGTGCTAGACTTCCATGGATTTTTTTCAGTTTTTTATTGGGTTTTTTTTACTCTGTCTGATTGGACTTCTACTTTAGGCAACTCGTTTGCCCATATGTGATGAAATGAACTTTGATGGTTTATCAATACTACTACTGCTAATAATAATAAGATGGAATTTCTGAAACATATGTATATTATAATTATATAATGGTTATACATTGTTTATCCGTTAATTATATATAATATATCATTTTTTTCTTAATGTAGTTGATGATTTTATTCTTCTAAATATATTTTTATTATTTCTTGATAATAAGACATATTTGACCTATATATTGATTCCCTAATTCTATTTTGTTATAATCAATAATACTTAAGCTTTGATTATTACTTTATGCAAGTACTAATGATATATACACCGAGATAAAAATACAAATGAGCAAAATAATATAACATACAAGGTTATACAATGGTAAACAATGTTATACATACCATATAGGTCCCAACGTCGAACTTGAGCTTTGATTATCAATTTATTTAAGTACCAATACTATATACAATAAGATAAAAATTCCAATTAATAAAATAATACAATATACAAGGTTACACAAATGTAAACATTGTTTCACATACAATACAGACCCAATGTCATTTTTTTTGCATAATAGCTCTTATTTTTAAGCAACCGATTTTATTAGATAGATAATTTTATGACTTAAAATTTGAAAATAACTTTGACAGATTTGGAGTTCATATGGATTGGAAATTCAACAGAAGTTTGACTTTTGTTTAAGATACATATGCATTTATCCAGGGTAAATATTATTGTTTATATTTTTACATGCATGCTAGTAAAAAAATAAGTCAATCTAAATTTGTATAATTTTACAGAAAATATGTAACTTTTGACAATATATACTAGTTGGTTTGAGCATTATTTTATGTACAAAGTTAATTATTTTTAGTATTTTCTCTAAATTTTACCTATCTCCTAATTATTAGGTGACCAATATATCTCATACAGTCTTAATATCTGGGTTCAAATATGTACGCATGCATAGGAAAAAATGGGACTGGCCCTTGGGGAGGTAACTTAGCTCCTCCCACCCATTTCCCCATATTTTTATTTTTTTGAAAATGTATATGCAGAAATTCATCACTATGTCTCTATATTATGTCATTCAAGTTTCATGAGAAATATAGACTTTTACCACCTCCATCTAGGCAGTCATTTTATAACGGTCGCAGAACTGTTGAAATTGACCCCGTTTGGATGGAGGTCGTAGGAGTCTATGTTTCACATAGAATTTGAACGACATAATATAGTGATATAATAATGAAAATTCACTAAAGATTTTTTTTTCAAAAAAATAAAAAAAATATGAGGAAAATGGGACGGGAGAGCCAAGTTAGTCCCCATAGGGAGCAACCCCATTTTACCCATATATATTTACAAATTTTCTTTTTCTTTTCTTCCTTTGTTATTTTATTTTGTTGAAATTAGTGTTAAAAGCACATTTTTATTCAAAAGCATCATTTTGTTAAGAAATGAGATTTAATGCATAGTTACATGTGTTTTACTTTGGATTTTAAACAAAATGAAGAGTAAAAAAGATGAATCATGATTCATCACTACCCCAAATCCCATCAATTCTAGTTTAAGATCCACATCTAGAGCACACATCTCTTGCCTCCACCAACATAGAGCTCTATTATTCCCCCATTCTTCACGGCAAAAATCACCAAGGGATCCTCCATGTTTTCCCTCCTTACATTCACGCTTCCAGTGGCAATTGTACTTCGGCACAGCACAATGTAATGCTACTCTCTATCATCCTCTTCACCACGACCATTTATCACCACACAGTAGTACATGCGTTGTTTCTCCTACCTGAATCACCCACGCATGCAACAACACTAACCACCCACCTCCATCCACGAGTAGGGATGAGCATTGGGCTGGGCCGGCCCGGCACAACCCGAAGTCCAACCCCCAAATCCTAGCCTGGCCCAAGCCCAAACGAACATGGGCCGGGCTTGGGCCTGATTTTTAGGCCCAAATTTTTTTGGGCTGGGCTCGGACTTGGCTTGGCCCAGCCCGACCCGGCCCACGGGCCCAACCCGAAGAGGGCCCGAACCCTTCCCATATCCTACAAGTATGGAAAGCCTCACATGTCATGCACACTCTGTTCATGTATCCTATCTTCATACAATGTTTATAAATCAAGAAAGTCAGTTGTGGAACATATGAGCTGATGATTATTGTATTTCATTTTAGAATTAATTTTTCTTAATTAGTCTATGTCTTAGATTATGGTGGTTATTCTTGAACTTTTAGTGTTTATTTTTAGAATATTTTCTATTATTGAACCTTTACCCAATACGAGCATTATGCCCATTTTTTTAATATGTAGTACCTAGTGCACCTGTTATTGTTAACTATGTAAACTTAGTTCACTCTTTCAATTTATGTAACGAGAGACGTTTATGGTATATAACATTGAGTGGACTTGTATAAAATGAGAAATCATCTCTGGTAGAATTGAGTTTTACTTGTTTCACAAGTGTTATGGCATATGTTTTAAACAATTTTAGCTTGTCTAACTTGAATTGAGATTGACTTTAAACACAAACTCAAAGTTAATACATATAATGTGTTAAGATGGGCCAGCCCGGCTCAAGCCCGGCCCATAAGAATTGGGTCGGGCCTGGGCTTGGGCCGAACCAAAAAAAATTTTACGGGCCTAGGCCCGGCCCAAGGCCTGAAGTTTTCAAGTGGGCTTGGGCCTGGGCCCTTCAGGGCCCGGCCCAGCCCGACCCATGCTCATCCCTATCCGCGAGCACTTCTCGTTCTCTTCCCCTCCACTATTGTCAGCTATGTACCATGCAGGAACACACAACACCTGTCCGCATACAGCACACAGCAACGAGCAACTTCTACACTTCTTACATCCAGTTTGGTTACTGGTGTACACTAGTGTATACCGGTGTACCCCTATTCCAAACCTCCACACAATATACTATTCACAGGAGTACCCCAACTCAACTCAACCCAAACCAACCCAACCCAGTTACCAAACTATCCGTTAAAGTTTCACCCCATCAACAACAAGTAGATGCTTATCCGGAGCTCTGATGCCCTAACTCCCCAATACACTGGAGTCATCGCCTTTATTCTTTGGTCCTCAATGACAACAACGAAGTTGCAAACTTAAGCCAAAGATTCCTCCCGTGTAGTTCTTCTAGGCAAACTTCACAGGAGGTACAACTAAATCATCAAACACTAGTGGAACACATTCCATACACTCGAGAAGTGGATGTAAACGATCGATGCCCTTTATTTAAGCACCCTCAGAGATTAATCGATCCATGATCCTACAAGAAGGAAAAAAATTAGATCAAGTTCAGGATCGGATCTTTTAAATAAGGAATATTTACACCAATGATTTTGAGTAATTTCTTAATTACCCCAAAAACTCTGTGTAGTCGCGAATTACATCCAGAACCCCGAATAATGTTTAACCCTTACATGACATAACCCTGTGTTAACTTCCTTTCGTTTATGCCATTAACTTTGACAGATTCCATTCGTTTTAGATAATTTTACACCTCAAACAAAATCACATTTCCAAAAAATACCCCAGGAACCCTTTCATTCTCTTCCCCCATTCCCACTCCTGGTAACCTTGGTTGATCGAGATCCACAACTGCATCGGTCGAAATCCGCACCTTGTATCACCCAAAAGATCTCAACAGGCAGATCAAAAGCCAGACAATGTGTGAAGTGTCCACACCATGTTTCTCATGGGCACGAATGGCTCATAAAGCCAGAACACTCCCCTGACCCTCCCCATCATCCCTCCACTAGAGATTCCAAACAAGAGAGGCTCTGAACTTGGGATGAATAATTTTCGCATACTTCTTCGCAAAAAATCTTGCAAATTCGCAATCTGGTTATGCATCCAACAGCTCCATGCTATCAACAGTCAACTGCCTAACGAACTGGCTGAGAAAATCCCATCTGGAAGCCTCCAACTCGATGATCCCAACTTCATCGCATACATCATCAAAATAACACGAATCGAATCCTTCAAAAATTCCCAAACATATGTAAGACTTGATCACATATTTGTAGTGGTCTCTCTTGCAATGACCTCTCTTAGCATAATCACAGGGACCGAATCCTTCAAGGTTGTAGCTTTGGGACTGAGGCGGGGAGCTTACTGACAAAGAACATGGTTATAGTTGATTTGGCTTACTGGGCTTGTTTGGTGTGATAACCACCACACGCTGAGCGGTGATGATCTCCTCGTTGGCATCAAGGAAGAGCTCAACAATGTTGCTCCAGTCGTCGTCCTCGTCCTTCTCCGCAAAGAACTCGATGGTCCTGATCTTGACGACCAAAGTAAGCTTCTGAAGAATCTCTCAGATCTCGTGCAAAGCCACCTCTCAGAGATTTGGAGATTAAAGATTGTTCTTTTTCATGTGGCTATTCACCAAATTATCGAATTCAGAGCATGAGAGGAAGTGCTCGTTGAGGTACGGGATAGAAGGGGTTGATCGGTGATGGAGAGGGTGGATGATGGGGCTGGAAGGAGGATGAAGGAGGGCGCCAGAGGGGGTATGGGCAGTGGGTCGGTGGAACAGGGGATGCCGAAGGAGGAAGGGTAGTGGGTCGGCGATGCAGGGGGTTGCTGAAGGAGGAAGGTGAGGAAGAGGTGATCGACGATGTGCTAGAGGAGGAAGGGGAGAAGAAGGTTTGGAGGGGAAGGGGGGGCACGCTGGAGGAGAAAGGGGAGTAGGAGGTTCGGTGGGGGATGGCGACGTGCTGGAGGAGGAAGGGCTGCGTAAGGGGTGCTGGAAGAGGAAGGGTAGTGGATCAGCGACACATGGGGTGCTGGAGGGAAAGGTGATGTGCGACATTTTGGAGGAGGAAGGGGAGAAGGAGGAGGTTTGATGAGGGAAGGGGGCATGCTGGAGGAGGAAGGGCGGCGTACGAATTTACTGGAGGAGAAAGGGGAGGAAGTTTGGGTATTTTTTTCCTTTTTTTGTTAACTTCAGTCTTTAGATCTAATGGAGGGTTATATGGGTAAACCAGAGCACTTATTTAGGATTTTGAATATAACTCGTGATTATCAAGGATTTCTGGGATAATTATGAAATTACTCAAAATTATGAGTATAAATATCCCTTTAAATAATTATTAAAATAATTACTTTTAATTAAATAGACATCATCTCAAAGTATTTAAAAAAACCTAAATCGAAACTTCAGGTGTTGATATGGAATCTCACCTCAAATGGGAAATAAATGAGCTGTCGTTGGCATTCAATGGCATCCACAAAAAAAAGAAGATCGAGAGTTGCATAAGATGGTTTGGTTTTTTGGCGTGTGACAACAAACGGGCTGTTGGGATATACTGGAATCCCTGCCAAGGACAACCTCATTGGGCCGTAGGATTGTCCAAATAGGCCTCAAACAACGTCGGCCTTGTGGGCTACTGTCTCTCTATCAGGAGCAAATCGCAATAAAACAAACATAAGGGGGTAGACACAAATGGGAAATAAATGATGTGAGATTTCAAATCGACACATTAGGTGTACATTTTGTGCTTCTCTCTCCAAATCAACACTTGAGGTGTTGATTTGGACCTGGCAACCCAAATCGACACCTCATGTGTCGATAGATGTCTATTTTTTTAAAAATACTTTGAGATGATGTCTATTTAGTTAAATATGATTATTTTAGTAATTATTTTTTTAAAAAAGATCCTTCATGATCCGCTAGTCCACCAAGTAGTTGCTGGAGTTCATGACCCTTCCATCGTGTACGTGTAGCTGAAGGAACCATTCTGTCTAGAGAGCTGTCAAAAAAGGAGGTGTTATTTCACATAAGAGATGTGTGCTTTATCCGTGGATCAACTGTTATTGTAGAAACATAGTGATCAGTGAGCAGGTGGATTCATGGAACTGATCTCACATTACTAAAGGTGATCGCG
This sequence comes from Ottelia alismoides, assembly GCA_037367405.1. Lineage (NCBI taxonomy): Eukaryota > Viridiplantae > Streptophyta > Magnoliopsida > Alismatales > Hydrocharitaceae > Ottelia > Ottelia alismoides. The sequence goes on along the minus strand of JAZKJV010000718.1, from coordinate 1,267,126 downwards.
AGGGTGTAAAGAAAAGCAAAGGACTTTTTGAGTGGGTTAATCAATTCGACATCCAAGCATTGATCAACCGATTGATAATATGACCCCACAACATTGGCTACAGAACAACCATCTTTCCACTTTTTTGCCCCTCTGCTTGATCGCTTTCCCTCTAACATCTGCTATATACCTTGGGGGATCAACTTCACTTTTTCCCATCACTGAGGAGGAAGCACGACCCAACTCCACCGCCCCGCACCCCGCCACCAACTTCGCTTTCCCTCTAAAACCCTATGACGTGCCCTAACCCTATGACGCACCCGACTCCACCGCTCTACACCCTACCTCCACCGGATCAAATCCCAAATTCCAACCCAGACCCTTCCCCCCGCCACCCCTATCCCCACATCGCTTTCTGGACATGTCGCTGTGTGCTGTCCCTAACAATGCTTCATGTACGAAGCCTACTTGGAAGGATATCTGCGGCACCCCCGCTCAGGATTATCCGGTGACTCGATGCCTTTCTTATACCCTGTCTACTCTAATTTATGGTGAGGTGGTCGCCTACGTATCCGAAGTTGAAGCTCGCTCAATTGACGTTCTGTGGGCTAGTACGATCGTCTTTTACGTTTTGGGAAAGAGGCCATTCCTTCGGCTACTCTCCAACTTTGTTGAAAAGGTTTGGAGGCCATTTGGGAATTATAAGTTAATCCCTCGGCCTAACGGCTTCTTCTACCTTCGTTTGACCTCAAATGAGGATTGCGACAGGATCCTGGCAGGCGGACCTTGGCTCTTCCAAGGTCGGTTCATGGTTCTCCGAAGATGGGAGGCATGACACTGCTTAGAGCACGAGCTCCTCTCCGAAATCCCAATTTGGGTCTGATTCCACGGTCTAAGACTTGGAAACTTCTCCGAAATAATTCTTAATAAGTTGGCAAGCATCCTTGGTACTCCCCTGTTCATGGATGCAGCTACAGCATCCGGGAAAAATGTTGACTTCACAAGATGCTGCGTCTCGATCCACGCTTTCAAGCAGATTCCGAACTCCATCCCTCTGGTCTTCTTCTTGGGTATGCGGAAAATGGTTGACGTGGAGCTAGAATGGTTACCCCCACGATGCATGAACTGTATCGCATTTGGCCACATGACCTCCCATTGCCCCTCATCAATGTCCGGCCCTCCTGATCCTCCCGCAGTTAGTGAGGCCAAGATTAATGCGACAGTCCCGGATCCCTCAGTAGCAGGTATGTCATCTCAAGAGCCCTCTTGCATGGGACCTCCCCTCGCAGGGATTGCAACGAACCATCCCGATTATGCCATCTTTGGAAGGCCCTCTCCTGGGTGTTGTGCATCTGAGCCCCTTCATCTCGCCTCTTCGCCTTGTGGTACTGGGGAAGAGGTGCCTTGTGAAGTATCATCGCCCACCCATCGCATCGGCTCTGGAAATTTCACGTCTTCGCAAATGGAAGAGACTGCTACTAATTCCAACGATCCTGGGACTCATGAGATCCCAGTTCCTCCTAAGTCTCAAAAAAAGGGTTTCCCTTCCGGTAAGGCTATCCACTCCTTCCCCTTTGGTCCAAGGCATACCTTCCAGAAAAAGGCTTTGGGGAATAGGAAGAATACTGCGCAACCACAATTTGAAGGTGCATAGAAAAACTTTGACCTTAATAACCCCTCCTCCGAGGCCGTGACGACATTCTAACTGAGGAGAATCCAACTTGGCTCTTGGATACACACAAGAAAAAGAAGGCTCCGAAGCCGACCTCCAGAGCTAATGGGCTAGGGCCGGCCAGGCAGTCCACCCTCTGATTCCAGATGTCTCTTACGATCTGTAATACCCGTGGGCTCAATAATCCCCGTAAGGTCAAAAGCGATTCTAAAGGAATGTCTCTCCAAAGGTGCGGAATTAATGGGTCTAATGGAAACTAAGATTAGGCTTGAAAAAAGATGGCGCTTCGTCGAATGTATGCCAATTGGATGGGATCTTGCCCATAATGACACTCTGCTTGGTTGTATTTACTTTCCTATGGAGAACTGATTGTTGGTGCTGTTCCATTGTTAGTATCCATCCTCAAGCTCTCACTATGCTTTGCACTAATCATGGCGGCTTTCCTTTTCACTTATCGGTTATTTATGCGGATAACTGTTCTATCCAACGAAGGCTTCTTTGGGCACATCTTCAACATTTTAAAGGCAGATATTATTGGTCCTTGGATGGTAATAGGAGATTTTAACATTATCTGGTATTCTGATGAGAAGATTGGGCGGTTGTGCCCCACATAGGGGCCTTCTATGTGGGCTCTCAATCTTGGAATCAACGGGGAATAAATGGTCGTAGAACAACTCTTCCGTGGGCCCATATAGAATATCGGCCAAATTGGACCGTCCCCTCGTCAACGATAACTTCCCCCTCAAATTGCCTCTCGCCAAGTTGTGTTGTTCATCTCTACCATTGTCGGACTATCTTCTACTTACTGTGTCGCTTGGGTCCAAAATGAAAAAAGGTATTCTATTCAGATTCTTTGACTACTGGATTTATCATAATGGTTACCATGATGTTGTCAAAGAAGTCTGGGATCGTTCTGTGAATGGGAACCCGCTATTCTGTCTTTCACGTAGGCTTAAGAATGTGAAAGTTTCCCTTAAAGAGTGGGCATCAAAGGATGCTAATGTCTTCTCAGATATCAAAAAGGCAGAGATCTTCTTAAATGCCATTTCTACGGCTCTACAATCGGAGCCGCTCGATCCAACACTCGCACAGCTCGAAGCAAACACGAAAGACTATATTGACACGTTGGACTCTGACCTTGAATCTGCCTGGAAACAAAAGAGTAGATCGGATTGTCTAAACCTCGACAATCGAAATACGGGCTTCTTCCACATCTGTGCAACTGCCAGGGCCTCTAAGAACTACAATATGCAGCTCATTGACGAACATGGTTGCATCATTGACCGCCCCGCCTCTATTTCCTGTGCTGCTCTTGATCACTTCGCTAGTTTGCTAGCTCCCACTATTCCTTGGCCACCTCTGAATGAAGTGCCACCTCCCAAGTGTCGCCTCTCCACCATGACCAGCTCATGGATTGTTCGGCCATTCTCGGATGATAAAATATGGGATGCTGTCAACTCCATTGGTTCATCTAAGTCGCCGGGCCCAGACGGTTTCAAATCACACTTCTTTAAACTCCACTGGACTTTGGTCAAAGAGGCAGTTAGAGCTACGATTGGGTTCCTCTATAATGGGGGTCACATGGTAAGGGAGGTGAATCACACCTCCTTACGCTTATCCCGATGGTGGCGACCCCATCCACTCTTGGGGACTATCGGTCATATCCGAATGCAATGTCATATACAAAATTTTTGCCAAATTGTCGGCTTCTAGATTGGCCACGGTGCTTCCACAACTTATCTCCCCAAATCAGGCAGCGTTCATCAAATGTCGCTCCATCAGCGACAATATCCATCTTGCAAATGAAATCCTAACGGGATTTGACAGGAGATGAAGTCGTAACAAGGTTTGTTTAAAGATTGATCTCACAAAGGCGTTTGATAGCATCGAGCACCCTTTCATCCTTGAAGCGCTTCGTGCAATGGGCTTTTCTTCCCGCTGGATTGCTTGGATTGAGAACTTCATCTCCACCGCCTCATACTCTATCCTAATTAATGGTGCCCCGCACGGTTTCTTCAAGGGCATGCGTGGACTGCGTCAAGGGGACCCCCTCAGCCCTCTTCTTTTTACAATCGTGCTGGAGTCTCTCACTAGCATGCTCGAGATTGTCGCTGCCGAAGGTCGCTTCTTCCCTATGGGACGTGGTCGCGTCACCAACCCATCCCACTTAATTTATGCGGACGATCTTTTATTCTTTTGCAAGGGCTCCCGCGAATCGCTCTTAGCGGTTCGTGATATTTTACACTCCTTCGAGCACATATCCGGGCTCAAGCTAAATGCTCGGAAAAGTAAAGTGTTTAGACCCAAATTTTCCACTCCAGACTTTGCTACAACCCTCCAATTGGGTATCCTCAGTCAGAATTTCCCGTCCACTTATTTGGGCCTGCCCCTCGCATCCTCTTTTCACAGGTGCAATGACTCTCGTGGCTTGGAGGACAGGATTCGGAAAAAATTGCTTGGCTGGAGAGCCAGGGCTCTCTCTATGGCTGGGAGAGTTCTTCTCATTAACTCCGTCATCCGTGGGATTTTCATGTACTGGGTCGCTGGTGTTATTCTTGCCTCCACCGTGATTCACCGGCTCTCTTCCCTTTGTGCTAACTTTCTTTGGGGTCGCCGCCGCCATGACATCTCCTGGGATACTGTGTGCCTCCCTAAGCTTGAGGGGGGTATGGGAGTGATATCCTTCCTCGCCCTTCGTGAGGACTCGATCGTCTCTTGGGGCTGGTGGGTTATCTCCTCTGACTCGTCGATCTGGGCTGCTTTCTTTAGGCGCAAGTACCTCCGCTCCGGCTCCTTCTGGACGATCACTCCCGCCCCTTCTGCTTCGCGTGTTTGGCGGGCTATCCTTGGCCGACGATGCTACCTTAGAGATGCTACAACCGGTGATAGCCTCCCAGCTATTTGGACCCGTTCGCCTAATGGGTACTCGTTCACTGACGCCTACGACATCTTCCACCCTCGTGACGGGAGGCTTGACTGGGCACCGGTCGTCTGGGATCGTTGCTCTCCTCCTCAGTTCTCCTTCATGCTTTACAGGGCTATCAAAGAGAGGCTGCCCACCATGGACAGACTTGCGGCGTTTGCTGGGCTTACACACTATACTTGCTACTTATGCTCGACAAACTTGGAAACTCATGCTCATCTGTTATTTCAATGCCCTTTCTCAACTAAAGTCTGGCATGGAGCTTGTCGTGCTCTTGATCTTCCGGTCCTGCCCTCCCTTTTCGATCTTAGATACTGTCATGTGGATTGGATCTATTACGGTCCCCTCTACCCGCACAGCTTTGGCTGTCCTTATCGCCCTTGTGGTTTGGTCGATGTGGACGGAACGAAACCACAGATGGACCACTAATAGCTGCAGCTCTTCTACGCATATTCTGCACAACATTCTTCGAGACTATTCATTGATTGCAAAATGATTGGGCCTCTCAGATTTTGCCTGCTTAGGGGCCTTTTTATACGTCCTTGACATCCTTGTTTGGTAGCTATACGCTGCCCTCTTACCCACAATTTTTGTAGCAAACATCCTTGTTTGATAGCTATACGCTGCCCTCTTACCCACAATTTTTGTAGCAAAGTTCATTGTAACCCTTTTTCTTTTGTGGAGAAATATATACAAAATTTACTTACCCAAAAAAAAAGGAGGAGGAAGCAGTGGGTTCAGATCCTCTATTGTACACAGAATGCTATAACAACGGGGAGTCACTCGATTGCACACAGTTTCACTATTTTGAAAGCCTTTCCGTACGCGGCGGCGCTCGATCGTGACGAGAACGGCCCTCTGCTGTTGCAACATCTCTATTGTATAACAGATATTCGTGCCAACAGTGGATATCTGATTTATTGAAGCAACATCTAAGCCGTCAAGAACGCACCAGTACCAACCGTCTGATCAACAACATCAGCTGTAGACCCAAACACCACGCGGCGTCTCTTTGAGCAACACGATCACGAATATAAAACAACTTTTGAAGCAAAAACCAATGTGATTTGGTCACGTGAAAGGAGCAAATACCAGCCGTGCCCTCGTGAAATCCAGAGAATAAAAAAAAGGCCTACTTTGGGCAAACTGTAGAGAAGCACCATACGGGAACCCATAATTGCAAAAAAGGCTCCTAAAACTAGGTTTTAAGCCCTCATTTATTAAAATCATACCACTGGACCTTTAACTGATTAACTTGAGCTCTACTTATCCATTTCTATGAAACTTGTCTCATATGAAGCTTATTTCAAAACCTTTCATGTGATATACGGTGGGTTGTGATTGGCTATTTATGCATTGTTAAATCATGTTAAAATAATACGCATTTTGAAAAATTATATAAAAATACTCATTGTGCACCTATTGACTCAAGGAAATTTTGGCAATGGATTAGTCTAATTTCCCTGAATTGAGTGTTCTGAATTAATTATTTTATGAGACACTTTAATGGTATTTAAGTTAATATATCGCAACATCTCTTTGAAACAAAAATATCCATGAATCCACATTAGAATTACCCAACATCTGATTTATTGAGAATTTTCTACAATAATTTGATCTGTTTAAAAACTCATTAGTTGAAACTCAGACCATTCACTTGTTGCATTTGTTCTTAAATCATATCAAAATTTAAAATTATAAAAAATTGAACTATGTTGCATTCTGCATTTGTATTTCATCTCACATTTTTAGTTTTACCAAAATTCACATTTTCATCATAGATAAACTGACACCTTAATTTAACCCATTATTTTGACCTGAATCACATTTAGGAGAGTTTGACACTCCTAGATCACCACTTCATATCATTTTAGGAATATCAATATAAAATAATTGTACGAAAAATCATATTCACTAGTTGCAAGGACAATTGCATTAATTTTCCTTAACTACAACCATGTCCTGTGGCATTTAATTGTCTTCACAAAGAACATCATCCTAAATTGTTGATTTTGAAAATCCAAAAATCATTTCATTTATTGCATAATTTATATTAGATTCATTTTAAATAAAAAGTACCAAAAAAGAGTCGTGGTAACAATATTTAACATCTTAACTAGAAAAAATTAGAATTTTTAGGGCTCATTTATACTACATTTCCTATTTTATAATTTTACCCTATTTCCCTTTAAAATTGTTTTCAGAACTTATTTATTTTGTTTTCACTTTTTCGTATGTTTAAAATACTCAAAAACATCACAAAATATTAAAAATAAAAAAATATGTAATTCTTATTTTATTATAATTTTATCACTATTAAAAAAAATTAAAACCCTCACTTTCAGCTCCATTCTTATGCAAGTATCACATTTGTTATTCTTTTATTTTAAAGTTAAACATTTGTAAAATTTAAAATTTAAACAATCAAAAAACTCAAAATCCAAACCACTTGCATTGCGTTAAATTATCATTAATGCATATCATATTGCATACACATCTCATACCCTCTATTGGCATTGATATTTTGTAAGTAATTACCACTTCATTATTTACTTTTATTGAACCACACATTATTTTATATTCACATTAATGTGAATACTTTGAATTTAACTTGAATCATTAACTAAAAACTTCAATGCCACCTTGAGTTTGACATTAGTATCTTACCAAGTAAAATAAAAGGTCACCATACTATCTTCATAGAGATCTCCATCACATATTTAATTAGTAATAATGTGGTTTTGACTAATCGATTTCCATCTAAAAAGATCACAACTTACACTAGTTAATCAGCTACCCCCATATGAAATGAGTATAATGGGATCCTAAACAGTAAAGTTATATTTTTCCTAAAAAACAATCAAATAGTTTGACAGTATGCAGATGGGGCAAGAAATGCTCCACTTAATACTAGAATAATAAATGGACAATGAAATGTATTCATATCCCCGACTGACACGAAATGGACCTAGTCGATACTCCATGCATCAAAGACCTTATAGAAGTGAACTGATTGCATGATCATCATATCTCTATGTTTGCATGTCTCTATTTTCTAGCAATCAATGCACCTTTTCAACTATGCATTCACATCCTTGAAAAGTGTTGACCACCACATGCCAGAGTGTAATATTTTATACGGTGCTCGTTTTCAAAATGGTGTCTACAACATCCAAGTTATGGAAGTTAGAGAGGACATTCAATATTCCTCCTAAGTAATACACGGGAGCCAGATGTTTACTCATCCTTCATGGTAAAGGATTAGATCCTTCCAATGGTACAACATGTCTTTCACATGTAAAGTGTCAAGCTTCCTCTTGGGCCAAACATATGGAACTCTCTTGGAAACAAAATAGTTCACAATGTCATGTATCGTAGAAGCAAGGATATCATAAGTATCACCTCCTCTAGAAAAAAACTATGTAATATTAGGTGTAAATTATCATGTCTCCCAAATATCCATCATAGAATGGTAATCAACTGCTATGTTCTTAACTCTAGGTTTACTGTTTATCTCTACATTAGAATCTATTATTATTTAGAAGGTACTCTAACATTTGATGGATTTTATAATTAGGCAAGAATGAAGGTGTCTTCAAGATTTTTAATACTGAAAATCAAAACCCTAAGAATCAAGGTGGATGAAGATCATCTAACAGTGATCTAACATTGTCTCGATCCGATTCTGGGTCATCGGATCCTCCCATTTACCATATCTGGTTACTCAACAATAGTTTTATCCAATAATAATAGTCAACATTAAGAAACAAACTGCAAAAAATGCTATATAGAGAAAGAATCTCATATTTTTCCATTTACAAAATAAGACTTACATAGAAAACATGTCCCATAATTTTCATTTTGCATGTACATCAAGCTAAAGGAAAAGAGCACAAAATAACTACTGACTGAAAGATATGGGAAAAATCCTTAAGTGTACCACGGAAGTGTGATGATCGCATCCAATGCGATCAGAGCAAATAGTCGTACTAGTTGCTCGGTGCAACAGAATTTAAAAATTTTAAATCATATGATGAAACCACATGATCCCAAGAACATTTCTTGGATCGTTTCATCTAACCACAAAGTATTAGAAATACCTCTTGAAACGTGGTTGCGATCACTTGATCTCTAAAGCAAGAGATCCTCCTGACTCAAGTCCGATTCACGAAGATGGCACTTGCGGGTGCGATGATGAGATGTGTGCTTCCTACAATCCACGATGAAGATCCAAGCCTTGAATATCCTAATTCTGTCCAATGAAATCCGACGTCTTCTACTTGTGCTAGAGCCACCAAGGAAGACGAAGATCCGACAGCACGATGGCGTAGCGACGACTGTAGTTCTCTCAAGAACTCCGAGTGGACGGCCGCTCTCAGAGAGAGATGGGGCGTGAGAATGAGAGAAGGAGAGAGAGAGAGAGAGTAATTAATGCATGTATTTAGAAGGGCTAGGGTTGCCCCTTCTTATATAGTGGTTTGGAAGTCCATGGATCACAATCCATGGGATACACAAAATCAACGGTTAGATTGATTTGTGTTTTTTAATCAATGACCATGATCATTGTTGTTTAATATGACAACAACTATTAATTTATATTAAATTAAATATATGTTGCATTATCGTCAACATAATTTAACTCAATAAAATTAATCAACAAAAGATAAAAAAGAGGATAATAATCTCCTCTTAAAAAAGGGGGGCGTCACCCTTGACCGGGGTGACGTCACCTTTTTTATTTGGTGATTTTTTATGTCCTTTATATTCTCATTATCTCTTAATTATTTATAACAACATTTATTGAAAATATATTTACTAAATTAATTCCAAATTAATCAGTGAATATTTCAATCATGCCATTAAAAAAACGGGAATCATATTCACAACCCAAAATAAAATCTAAATTATATTTCCAATTGATTGCCCAATGTGAATCCAATTCACATCAACAATCAATTAGTAAGTATTATCTACCAATGAGCTCTCTCCAATATATTATAAATCATATTTATAATATACATTGATATTATGGATAACATGGATAGTACTATCCATATTCTGCATTTCCTTGATAATAAAATCTCATTTAATTATCTTAGATAATCATTCTCATAATACGAATCTCATTCATATTATTCTTGATAATTAAATATCATTTAATTCTCAATCTCCTGTTACTTGGATACATAATTCATAAAAAGAATTATTCTTGAACTCCTTCAAGAATAGTGTGCTTTCTCCGCAGATACTTGGAGATAAGGACATGGTGATTGTATTGTTCCACGTATAGTGATTGGACATTGAGATCATATCTCAAATCCAGATCTTACGGACCTCCCATAGATGCTTGATTAAATCAAGTCCGTAAACTTAATCTTCTCATTACGTCTGAACCTCATTCAGATCAATGTCGAACACTTGGACTAAGATCAAGTTACTTCACTACTGAGAGGAGTCACTAAAATCCAGACTTGTTTCATCACTCCCTCGGAATGGAAGCGTCATGGTTATACAATCATTTATGATCACATCACCCTCATGCATTCGCAATACATGTACATCCTGCATACTGGAAGACCTTGAATAAACTCGAAGTTATAGATCTTTTTTAGAAATGTCACCTTCAAGGTTTTATCATTAACATTCTCATTTGATTATTGGGATTCGGTATCGATCATATGCTTTCCAAAATCATACATCATACCTCTAAAATCTGTCAAGCTTCATAAGCGAGACGACCATGCATGTAATTTATCGATCCCAATATCTCATGAGTGAGATCATGTCTTCCGGTTCAGAAGTGAACCTATATGATCCCTTTGAGAGATCGTATTACTCATATGCCTTTATATGCACACCAGCTCGCCAGTATATAGACCTTGATAGGCCATCAACCCATTGGTCTACCAAATGTACATACTTAGACATGTAGTATCATATTTGTCTCTGGTCAGAGGATGTGTGCATATATTACGACATCATATGATGTAGGACTTTGGTTATCTCGATCTCGTTAAGTCAACTCTTTGACCTAACTAATTTGACACCTCCGAATCTCTATTCCTATGCAGAGGACCTGCATCAAGAGGTCGGTCAGATATCAACCTTTAGAGAAAGGATTTTCATCTCCCACTTAGGCTGGAGATCACATCTTGATGTTCATTTGATGGTGCTTGATGAGTCCTCAATCTAACTCTTTAGATATTCATCTAAGCACCCGCCTCCATGATTCAACAATTGAATCAACAACTTTATGATGTCAAGACAACCATGGTACATAACCCTAATTGTACTAAGGGACCTATTATATAAATTAGTTATTCTTCATTTCAAATCAGAGAATGATATTTGCAATAACATTTATTGCATAATGGCTCGCCGTGGGCTCGCATGTCCAACAATCTCCCACTAGCCCAAAGAGCCATTAATGGGATAATCATTTAAACTCGCACTCATGTGACAATCATAGGCTATTTAGAGAAATAGCTAGGTAAGCTTATCAGTCACTCTATTCCCAAGAGACTACGCCAAGTCCTTTTATGGCACTTGCATATCTCGTAGTAACAGTGTTCGCATCCAATGCGAATGTTGCATCTTATGCAACCAATACCCAATTTTGTCAGTTATAGTGTCCTTGACACTACAACTCAATTATTATTACAACCAGCATGTCATTTTCATTATCCTTATGAGAATACCCTTGTTCCCGGAGATCTCTATCTCCTAAGGTATCAACAATTAAGACCTTTTAGATCACTATCTATAAAGTCTTAATTTCTTGAAGATAATACATTGAGATCACTATCTCTAAGTATTGTCGTCTTTGAAGATATTGTTATTACTGCAATTAAGTGTTTTATCTCCATAGTAGGATTAGCAAAAATTTACTACTCCCACTGCATGGTAGACATCTGGCTTTTGTACACATCTAGCATACACTCGGCTTCTCATAACTGATGCACAAGGACAAGCAGTTTTAGCATTCACTTCCTCAGCTCCTTGAGGTGCTATTCCTTCATATAGGTCAGTACCATATCTTAAGGGAAGGAAGCCTTCCTTGGGGTTTTCCAAGAATGGAATATGTCCAAGGTGTACCACAAATGTGACAGTTCCAATGCCCTTTTTTCTTTGCTTCTGAACAACTTCAGAACCAAGATCATACTCAAGGTATGGAATAGCCAGTCTATAAAACACTTATTATTATCCTTATATCATTCCAAATAATAAGGATACCATCTACATTTAGCATGATTAACACAATGTCACTCCCACTAAGTTTCACATGATTCATCAAGATTCTGTCTGAAATCATAACATTTATAATTTCAGCAAATCTAATGTTTCAACTACAAGAAGCTTATTTGAGTCCATAGATGTAGTTCCTTAAGCTTGCACATCTTTCTTTCCTTAACCATGAAGCCCTGGGGCTACTTCATATGAACATCCTCGAAAAGGTATTCATAGAGGAATGCAATATTGACTTCCATCTCGTAGATATCAAAGTCAAGTTGTGTAGCTATAGTCAGCAATAGTCTGATGGGCTTAAGCATGGTCACTGGAGAGCAAGTCTCATCACAAGCGATGTCTTCTCTTCGATGTGTATCTTGTAAATATGAAACGTGCTTTGAAGGTCTCTACCTTCTCATCAGGTTTCCTCTTTCTCTTGAAGATCCATTTACACCTTAGTGGGTCTTATCCATATAGGTGGATCCTCGAGGGTCCACATACAATACTTGTATATGAAGTCTACTTTAGACTTTATTGCTAACATCCATCTTTCCATGTCATGATCTTCTGAAGTTTAATCACATGAAGTAAGATCATTGTCAAATTTCTCTAACACATGGAAATTCATCTTCAAATTCATTTGAAGATGTATGTGTGCTTTATCTATAATTATCCTTTTAGTTTCTGATTTCAGGAGCCCCATTATCATCTCAAGATTAAATGAGTTGCTTCACTTCATTTTCATCTTGATTCTCAAGAAAGTTATCATCTAAAAATCATATTCTCAAAGATGTAATTCTTTAAGAATCTCAAGGTCATAAAGTAGGTATCCAATACCATCCTTTATTTTCCTAACGAAGTATCACTCTCTGGTGCTAGATTCCATCTTACTTGTATGGAATCATATTGAGGATATATATTGTAGTCTCTACTACACATATACCTTGGAAACTAAGAGGTAATTATGCTAATATTCATCATTGATCAAATCATGTCACCCATGATCCAATTGTATCTCCCTACAACGCTATTGAGTTTAGGTGTATTAGGAGGAGTGAGATAGAAATGATATTTCCATTTCCATAAGGTATTCCTTGAATTTATCTAATAGGTACTTACTACCTTGGTTAGATCAAATTCATTTAATCTTCCTCGAAACTTTGGTTCTAAACCCAAATTGTGAAATCTTTGAACAATTCAAAGGTTTCTTATGTGATGGGAAGAAATCTTATATCATCAATAATCATCAAATGATATCACATATCATCAATGCTTATTGTGATACATATGATCCACATACATCAATATGTATGAGATCCTAAATACCTTGGTATCTTACACCATTCTTAGAGAAGAGTGTATTGGACATATTTACTTTGAATACAATATTCATAAGTATGTAAGATTTGAACCTTTGGACAATCTAAAGTTCAATATCTCTCTAGTCTATCGATCATATCAATAGACATATGTCCAAGACTCGATGCCAAATCATTGTCAAATGATCTTCATCCTCCTATTGATCTATTAAGGTTTAATTTTCAGTATTAGAAATGTTAATGAACCTTTCATTAATATTCTAATTTAGTAGAGTCCACTATCATAACCCTTTATGATAGGTCTATTCCAGAATACATGTTCATCTCCAACAATGAATGTATTCTAATATCTAGGTCACAGAGACATTCTCTAAGTCCAAGAGCTCTCCCACTGAAAATATGAAGTCTATCTATCCTATGGAGATTGTTGCAAAAATTGTATCAATTCCCATATAGATGACTATTAATCCTTAAGATCAATTTACTATTCTTCTATAACATATGCAACAATTGCAAGTGTCATTAGAAGAATGAGATACAATTATTGGACTTCAATCTTATCTTATAAGCAAGTCCTTTTCAATGATTAAATGTAGATGTAGATTATTTCTATGCACTATTTGAATCCTTCTCTAAGGATTCTAGATAGACTTGATAGTCATACTATCAACACATCAGCTTGTTGCAGTATTGGCATTCATCCAACTCTTTGGATGTCATATGGAAGTCATATAAGTAAGGTCAACTCTTTGACTTTCTTCTTACTTGGGTCCGACCCATGCTTCCACTGCGCTCCCTTCATCTTTAAACAACTATTGCTTAAGATAAAGGTTCTCTTATGTTGAACTCAAAAGATTTCAACGTAAGAGTATTTCAACATTTATATATGCTTCTTTTAATTCATACACTATGAATACTATGAAGATTCACGAATGATGTGAGTATATATAGTAGAATGATGACACTCATCATTTCTACATCCATCTTAACCCAAAGACTTTGGTTCAGGCAGGTACTCAAACAATTTGAATACATCATCTCTTATAGAGCTACCATTCTGCATAATGTAGAGAACCATGTCATTAATGATTAAATGTTGAGAGCATATATGTATGCCAAATTATCTTCTTAGGTTTTATAAGGATTATTTGACAATTATGATCTTCATCGACATGTCACTTCCAAAGTACATTTGATGAGAGATCAATACTATAGAGACATACAAACCCTAAGGTGATGTCTTACCATCTATTTTAATTGTGATTCCTCATCATTATGAGGAAACTTGCATATTGCAACCATATACACTATGTGTCCAACAACAACTACAATATCTTGATCATGGATCCAATCCATGACATTTTACTGGTTTTTATTGAGTATAATGAGTGGGTTTAATGAAGATTATCAGAAATAAGAAATTTGTATAAATATATATACATATACATATATATATATATTACTTTAATTTAGGAATTTTTATGTCAAAGTTGTCTTGCCTTGTCAAAATTGAAAGTTCATTCCCTTAATCACTTTCAATGTAAGAGATATTTTTATCATTATATCTCTAGCAAGATCTGGGATCTCCTTTCCTATCTTTGTTGCATCCCAATAATATGAGAAACTACAACTCAAATAAAAAGAAGCGGAAACACATTCCGCCTTGCAAGTCCAACTTGCATCTCCCAATTTGGTCTTTAACACCCGGGCCCACCAGCCCTAAGGTGATGTTGACCCGTTGTTAATTAAACCAACTGTTAACCGGCTTAATACTCACTATGCACAATCCAATATCGCCCCAATAATATGAGGAACCGATACTGAGGTCACTACGCATACGACCTTACTCTTTCGAGAAGCGAAAGGCCCGATTCAGGTGAACTTATATGAGGAGATGCCACTTCGGATAGGCGTCTCCTATATACAACTCCTGGCGATGAAACCCTTCGCCTTGACGGGAGACCATGGATGCCACTTATGTGATCCTTCACCTCATATTAAAATTTTAATTAATTGCCATGAATCTTATTCATGTAATTAATTCTTCCAAGGGAAATGCAAATCTATTCACAATGGAGTGCTTTTTAATTGGACATAATTCATTTAATCATATTAAATCAATTATAAATCCAATTTAATCAATCAACAAACTTGTTTTTGTTACTTTAATGGATGGCATAATCTCAAAATATGTATTATCTGAATTTTGATAATTATAAAAATACATCGTGATCTCTCAAGCATCATTCATTCCCTACCCACTATCATGGCCAGTACCGACGGGAGTCGGACAGACCACACACGGTACAACCTGGTACCCCAACGCTCCCCGACTAGGCACCATATCCGCCTCGGGAAAAAAGAATGTCGAATCAATCACTTTGTACTTGAGATGTTCATCGATTTTTCAACTGAAGTTATACCATATAATATTCATCAAAATCATTTTAATAATATTATAAGTTGATTTGCTAAACAAATCCCCAATCCCATTTAAGGAACAAGGTTTTGTATGTAAAAGTTGTCCTACAACTATTGCAGGATAAACTAGAGTTTTTCATGAAAATAATGTTTGTTGGTGATTTCATATTAACCAATTGTAGTGCAATGTCATTCAAGGAAATAATTATCATCTTTAAATATTTCACAAATATTTATAAATAATCATTTCAAAAAATTAACAATTAATTTTCATTAATTTATTTGAATGACAATCACGAGGTTCATGATCAAGTTTGTTAATTTCCGGCAGTGACCCGTACTCACTAAAATCAACATAACTCGATCAATTTAAATCTAATTTATGCAAACTAAATTTATTTTATTCGCCAATTTGATTAAAACAGAACCCAAGTGATAATTATGTATTTCCAGGCATTTAGGACCCGTAATTAACTCTTTAATTATGTCACTAACCACCATCCCCGAAACAATGGATATATGTTCAATAAAATGAGTATAACTAGAGTTATCGGATTTCAAATCATGCAAACTCAAATCCCATGATTTACTTAATTAATGGGGAACATTATTCCAATGATATTTTTATGTTTAAACATTATAAACAGGTCCAAAGTTATCACAAAATAGGGCTTCTAAAATAGAAATGCAATAAAATTTTCACGAACCCTAACGGGCCCAAATCTTCTTGGGTTTATGGATCGTATCCAAAACCTCCAACCTAGCTCTGATACCACTTGAAGGATATGGGAAAAATCCTTGAGCGCATCACGGAAGCGTGATGATCGCATCCAATGCGATCGGAGCGACTAGTCGCACTAATCGCTTGGTACAACGGAATTTACAAATTTTAAATCATATGATGAAACCACATGATCCCAAGAACATTTCTTGGATCATTTCATCTAACTACAAAGTATTAGAAATACCTCTTGAAGCGTGGTTGCGATCACTTGATCTCTAAAGCAAGAGATCCTCCTGACTCAAGTCCGATCCACGAAGATAGCACTTGCGGGTGCGATGATGAGACGCGTGCTTCGCACAATCTAAGATGAAGATCCAAACCTTGAATATCCTGATTTCGTCCAATGAAATCTGACGTCTTCTACTTGTGCTAGAGCCACCAAGGAAGACGGAGATCCGACAGTACGATGGCGTAGCAACGATTGTAGTTCTCTCAAGAAGTCAGAGTGGACGACCACTCTTAGAGAGAGATGGGGTGTGAGAATGAGAGAAGGAGAGAGAGCAACTTAATGCATGTGTTTAGAAGGGCTAGGTTTGCCCCTTCTTATATAGTGGTTTGGGAGTCCATGGATCACAATCCATGGGATATACAAAATCAACGGTTAGATTGATTTGTGTTTTTAATCAATGTCCATGATCATTGTTGTTTAGTAAAACAACAACTATTAATTTATATTAAATTAAATATATGCTGTATTATCATCAACATAATTTAACTCAATAAAATTAATCAACAAAAGATAATAAAGAGGATAATAATCTCCTCCTAAAAAGGGGGGTGTCACCCTTGACCAATTCAAGGGTGACGTCACCTTTTTTATTTGGTGATTTTTTTTATCTCCTTTATATTATCTCATTATCTCTTAATTATTTGCAACGAAATTTATTGCAAATATATTCACTAAATTAATTCCAAATTAATTACTGAATATTTCAATCATGCCATTAAAAAAATGTGAATCATTTTCATAATCCAAAACAAAATCTAAATTATATTTCCAATTGATTGCCCAATGTGAATCCAATTCACATCAACAATCAATTAGTAAATATTATTTACAAATGAGCTCTCTCCAATATATTATAAATCATATTTATAATATACACTGATATTATGGATAGCATGGATACTAATATCCACATTCTGCATTTCATTGATAATTAAATCTCATTTAATTATCTTCGATAATCGTTCTCATAATATGGATCTCATTCATATTATTCTTGATAATTAAATCTCATTTAATTATCAATCTCTTATTGCTTGGATACATAATTCATCAAAAGGTCTTTAACTCCTTCAAGAATAGTGTGCTTTCTCCGCAGATATTTGGAGATAAGGACATGGTGATTGTATTGTTCCATGTATAGTGACTTGGACATTGAGATCATATCTCAAATCTAGATCTTACGGACCTCCCATAGATTCTTGATTAAAGCAAGTCCGTAAACTTAATCTTCTCATTGCATCTGAATCTCATTCAGATTAATGTCCAACACTTGGACTAAGATCAAGTTACTTCTATACTGAGAGGAGTCACTAAATTCTAGACATGTTTCATAACTCCCTCGGAATGGAAGCGTGATGGTTATACAATCGTTTATGACCACATCACCCTCAGGTATTCCCAATACCTGTACATCTTGCATACTGGAAGACCTTGAATAAACCCGAAGTTATAGATCTCTTTTAGACTGTCACCTTCAGGGTTTTATTATTAAGATTCTCGTTTGATCGTTAGGATTTGGTATCGATCATATGCTTCATACCTCTAAAATCTATCTAGCTTCATAAGCAAGACGACCATACATGGAATTTATTGATCCCAATATCTCATGAGTGAGATCATGTCTTCCGGTTCAAAAGTGAACCTGTATGATCCCTTTGAGAGATCGTATTACTCATATGCCTTTATATGCACTCCTACTCGCCAGTATATAGACCTTGATTAGGCCATCAACCTATTGGTCTACAAATGTACATACTTAGACATATAGTAACACATCTATCTCTGGTCGGAGGATGTGTGCCTATATCGCGACAACATACAATGTAGGACTTTGGTTATCTCGATCTCGTTAAGTAAACTCTTTGACCTAACTAATCTAACACCTCCAAATCTCTATTCCTATGTGTTGGACCTGCATAAAGAGATTGGTCCGATATTTGCCTTTAGAGATAGGATTGCCATCTCCCACTCAGGTTGGAGATCACATCTTGATGATTATTTGACAGTGCTTGATGAGTCCTTAATCTAACTCTTTAGATATTCATCCAAGCACCAGCCTCTTCAACAATTGAGTCAACAACTTTATGATGTCAAGACAACCATGGTACATAACCCTAATTGTAATAATGGACCTATTATGCAAATTAGTTATTCTTCATTTCAGATCAGGGAATGATATTTGCAATAACATTTATTGCATAATGGATCTCCGTGCGCTCGCATGTCCAACACTAACTACCTTATACTATAAGCTACTATTGTTGGTTGGCTGACTAATGTCCTTGCGATGACTCACCGATACATATTGGATTTCCAAAAATCATGAGACAAAGATTAGCGAGTGCTAAGTAACGAAGATGAGAAAAGTAAATAAGTAATGTAGTTTGGCAAAACTTATTATACATGAAATTTGCATTTCTTCTCATTAGTTTATATCCTATTCCTTCTATTCCATGTCAAGGATTAGTCCAGGGGACTTACCTCACCATTCATGGACTCCGAAGTTGTGGACACTTCGAGATCGGGGAATGTGTTGATATGGTGAGCTTATGCCATTGCACGTTGCCTCGATCAATTCTCCAATATACCCAAACAGTTTCATTTTTTCTTGTTATCCAGGATTTTAAACCTCAACCTAACAAACAATGAAGCACATCGTTCTTGAGGACCCGTTAGTTTAAAACCATATGCTAAAATTTAATCGCACATCCTAGCGACTTTAAATACATGTTATTGTGACCCAGCCACTATCCAACCACCTTGTGCCTCCACATGGCATGACCACATCTTTAGTCAGTCAAACCATCTAATGACAACCGAGTACCATGCATTAGAAATCATTCATTCATTTCGTGCACACTTATCATAACAGGGCATCCGTATACCTCCTAATTATGGAATGCCAATATGGATGTTCTTATGACAAACCTACAGGTTGCATGCATGAACTAAAGTATCTACCCCAAGTCATTATTATCGTAAAAGATATAACGAAAATTGAAACTGGATCCCATTTATGCCATGTCCATTTTCATCTAATATAAGTGTAATAATGTACATAAATCATTGCAAATTCAAGGATGATCCCTTACACCAACTCTATTTTAGTAGTTATTTAAAGTAAATCATGGAACACACATTTGAGTATTCTTCAAAATACAGAGCACGATAAACATACATTTTTATCCAATTTAACTTGAAATCCCAACATCAAAAGAAAGGATTTCGTTACCTAATCAAGCTATCTTTCTCACATATGTAGTGGTTTATCGTGATTCATTTTCAGAGAGGGTGGTTAGTAAACTACAGTTTAACCCTTAATCGCGGTTAGAGGCCCATGGTTTTGGCCTCATCATTTTGGCCAAAACTTATCTAAAACTTAAGGGTTAAGTTATAACCTTTCAGAAGCTTCTAGATGCACTAATCATGCTTACATAATGTTAATCACAATTAAATTTTACTAATCATGATTTAACTTTCATGGCTCATGCTTGACTTTTGCTGACCTCTGAATAGTGTTATCTAATGGTGATTAGTGATTTTTATTCCGCCATTCATTTCCTTAATCACTATTAATTAGTTTTACTGACAATTTATTAAGGGTTAATGACATCTTAAACATCCTTCTCTTTCTTCCAAAAATCATAAATTCAAAACGAAGTCCAATTCACATGAAACAAATTCCGTTGATTTCCTCTTGATGAGTCGGATCTTATGGTACATGATTCGAGAGAAGCCAAGTTAAAGGATTAACATTTATAAAAAACTTAATGGAAGTCCCGTCCTCAAGATTCGAAGTACATGCATGACAACCTTAAAGAGATGAATATCATTTCATTTAAAATGAAGATATATACAATACATAATGTTATCATTCAAACAAATAGGGGCATTTCTCTCTCATATCTACCTCAAGTCCCATATTCAAACTCTTGGTTCTGCCATAATACTTTAACTAGAAGTACCTTTTTATTCTTCAACTTCTTGATATCCCTATCTTGTATTTGCACATGTATTTCTAGGTATGTCAAGTCCGGCTTAACATGAAGATCATAATAGCTTACCTCATGCTTATGATCCTTAATATACTTTCTCATATGATACATGAAAAACATCATGTACTGCCAAAATATGTGGAGGAAGTGCAAGTTTATATGCAACTTTACCAATTCGCTGAATAATTTTAAAAGGACCCACGAACCCGGGTGTCAACTTCCCACACAAGGCAGACCTGTGAATTCCCTTCATAGGCGACACTTCGAGGAATATAAAGTCACCTACCTTAAACTCAAAATCTTTTTATTTGGTATCACTATATCTTTTCTGGTGACTCTGAATAGTTATTAGTCTTTTTAAGCGAGCTCTACAGCTTCCCATATCTCCTGGAGTCCATCTAAATCGTAAGGGTTCTTTATCTCGACCTCTTTCCAACATAGAGGAATAGTGCACCTATGTTTATATAGCGCTTCAAATGGTGTCGTGCCAATACTTTCATGGTATCTATTATTGTAGGTGAATTATGTAAGAGGCAAATGTTTAATCCCTGATCCCTTCCATTCTAAGGCACATGCTCGTAGCATATCCTGTAGAGTATGAATAGTACATTCTGATTGACCATCTATTTGCAGAAGATATGTTGTTCTCAATATAGCTGTGTGCCTAAGACTTTCATGAAGTTCTCCCAGTAGTGTGAGATGAATCGTGAAGCTCAATTGGAAACTACCTCCATTAGAATGCCATGGAGAGTGACCACATGTGCAATATAACTCAGTAAGCTGGTTTGGAATATAAGATTATTGGAATAAATTGGTCAGACGATCTATTATAACATATACGCTATCGTTAGCACCGATCATTTGAGGTAACCCAGTAACAAAGTCTATGGAAATGTTTTCCCATTTCCATTCAAGGATAGGGAGAGGTTACAACCTAGTAGCTTTTGATGTGAAGCCTTTACCTACCAACAGGTGAAACGTGAGTTCTCCAAGTCAGCAACGTCCTTCTTCATTCTTGGCCACCGAAAGTGTGAATGAAGATCCTTATACATCTTTGTAATTCTAGGATGAATAGATAATATGGAGCAATGTCCTTCATGTAAGATGTCTTTCCTCAACTCTAGTATGTTTGGTACACACAATCTGTGATGGTTATACAATAACTCATCTTGTACACAAAATCCTTCTATCTCATACTTCTCAGGTTGTCATCTCAAGTCTTTATGGACTGGGTCACCCTTTTTTCCTTTCTTTATTCTATCTGAGATCTCCGGTATGTATTAATGAAGAATAATTATAGTATCGAAACTACTATCAAATGGTTTCCATTAACTCAACGTTGATAGTAAACCCCAGAAGTAGATATCATTCACCAACCCATGTGAATAAGTTCATCTGCTAAGAACATCTTCTATGACATTCCTCTTATTGGTATAGTAAGATATGATGCAATCATACTCTTTCAACAACTAACCACCGTCTCTGTCTCATATTGAGATCCTTCTAATCAAACAGATATTTCAAGCTTTCATTATCGATAAAGATCTTAAAAGTAATACCATAGAGGTGATGTCTCCATATCTTCAAAGCGAAAACTACGACAACTAGTTCAAGGTCATGTGTCGGGTAGTTCCTCCCATGTGTCCTAAGTTGTTGTGATGCATAAGCAACTACCTTGTCATGTTGCATAAGAACTGGCCAAGTCCTTCTTTAGATGCATCAGTGCATATTGTAACCCTTCAGTCGTATATGGTAGAGTAAGGGTAGGTTCATAAGTTAGGTGTTCCTTCAGTGTCTGAATACTAGTTTCACATGCATCAGACAATACGAATGGGACTTCCTTCTGAGTAAAACTAGTCATCGATAATGCTGCTCATGAAAAGTCTTTTATAAATCTTCTATAATACCTAGTTAGATGTAAAGACTTGAACTTGGCATATCTCGGATCCTATATAATAAGATCTGACTCGTCAAGAGGAAACCAATGGAATTTGTTTCGTGTGAATCGGACTTTGTTTCGATTTGCTATGATTTTCGGAAGAAAGAGAAGTAAGGTGGGTTAAGACGTCATTAACCCATAATGACTGTCATTAAGACTAATTAAACATGATTGAAGAAACTAATGATGGATTGAAAATGCTAATGATCATTAGCAAACACTAATCAATAGTTAGCAAAAGATAAGTGTAAGCCATAAAAGTTAAATCATGATTAGTGGAAGTTAATCACGATTAGTGTTAATTAAGCGTCATTAGAGAATCTAGAATCCTCTAGAATGTTCTAACTTAAGCCCCAAGTTTGGGATAAGTTTTGGCTAAAACCTTGAGCCAACACCATGTGCCGCTAAACCATGGTTAAGGTCTAAACCATGGTTTTCTAACCATGGTTAGTAGTTTTCTGGAGCCTATAAATAGACCCCCTACCCGTTCATTCTCTACGATTTCCACTATCACCACCACCCTAAGGGCTAGGGTCGAGAGGTCGGGAGGAGGAGTGGGAGGCGAGGGAGGAGCGCTAGCGAAGCGCTGCCGGGAGAACGAGGAGGAGAAAGGTGTGATCCTCTCTTAGTTTGTTTCGTAAGCTAGGATTTCAATTCATCCTATTTTCTTCCAAGTTTTGTTCTTGATTCATCTTTCTTTCCGATTCGTTTTCTGTTGTGGTTCGATGAGAAATCTGTGTAACACCCTACTTAGGTGCGGGCTGCTATGCACGTAAGTGAACCCTGTGATTCGTCACGCATTCACTCATCTAAGACGCGTTGTGTCTACCGATTCTCCATCGCTTATATTTCTATTCTTTCAATTATGATTTTTTAGTTATTTTGATGGAGAAATCTGTGTAATACCCTACTCAGATGCGGGCGGCTATGCACGTCAGTGAACCCTGTGATTCGTCACACATTCGCTCACCTAAGATGTGTGGTGTCTATCGATTCTTCATCTCTTGTTGTTTGAGTATATTCTTTCAGTTTCATTGTTGTTTTCCTCTCGATTGATTTTATAGAGGAAACTCTTTTCGTTTTTATTTTTAAATATGTCCTGATAAAAGGGGAAACTTTGCCGAAATTTTCTGAGAAATATGTCCCGATATAAGGGGAAACTCTACCGAAATTTTCTGAGAAATATGTCCCGATATAAGGGGAAACTCTATCGAAATTTTCCTAGAAATATCATCCCGCATAAGGGGAAGCTCTG
The DNA here is from genome assembly GCA_037367405.1 of Ottelia alismoides. Lineage (NCBI taxonomy): Eukaryota > Viridiplantae > Streptophyta > Magnoliopsida > Alismatales > Hydrocharitaceae > Ottelia > Ottelia alismoides. The sequence goes on along the minus strand of JAZKJV010000718.1, from coordinate 1,243,383 downwards.
CTGAAATTTTAAGAGAAAATATGTTCTTGACGTTCTTCGTGTTCTTCGCGTTCTTTATGTTCTTCGTTCGTTCTTCGCGTTCTTGACACGTTATTAACGTTTTTGATATGAATATGAAATTTGATCTTTTCAAGAGCCTTAAAACATCATTTCTGAAAATGAAACATGATAAAGCCTTGCATACACGAGAGAGAGCTCGATTAGGTAACGAAATCCTTCCTTTTGCTGTTGGGTTTTCATATGAGATTATTGAAATTCTTGATTTTATGTTCTTTGCTATGAAGAACCCTAATTTTGGCTATTTTTGAAAAAGTCTGAAGAGTTGCTTTGTGATTCCCACTAAAATAAGGTTTAAGCATCAAATTAATGCGATGTCTTTGAAAGTTAGGGTTTGGTAGTTAAAATAGGCATAAATACGAGTATATATGCATATGAATAATATATATGTGAGTCTATACTAAGCGTTGCTGATTATGCAAATCAAAGACTTAACGAAAGAATTACATCATGGGAATTGATGTGGTTTGAGTTGGATCCTGAAAAGGATCGTGTGTCACGTTAAGGATGACTGGGAGTAGAACTACAGGTTGGGCATGCAACCTGTAGGTTTGTCAGAAGGAACCCGTATTGGCGTTTCCCTACCTAGGTGATTCACGGTTGCCCTGTTATGATAAGTACACATGAAATGAATGATTTGCAACGTGTGGTATCGGAAGACAATATCTTCGGGTTGAGCGACGGAAGATGTGGTCGTGCCATATGGAGGCACGGGTGGTTCAATAGCGGCTGGGTCTGATAATATGTATTTAAAGCTGCTAGGGTATATAACTAAATGTTAGCCTGAGGTTTTAAGCAACCGAGTCCTTAAGGATGGTGTGCTCATTTGTTTTCCAGGCCAAGGGTTTGAGACCTTGTTTAAAAAGAGAAGAAAATTATAAGTATTGGAGGATTGGTTGAGGCGACGTGCGACGACATAAACTTACCAAGATCAACACAATCTCCAATCCTGAAGTGTCCACAGCTTCGGAGTCCAAGAATGGTGGGGTTCCCCTAACTAGTCCCTGCTGTGGAATATAAAGGAATATGACTTAAATTAATGAAAGGATTGTAACTTTTATTGAAAACAAGTTTAGAAAAATCACACAATTTGTTTCCTTCTCTCTTCTTCGTCACTTAGCATTCGCTAATTGTTATCCTATGATTTATGGAAAATCCAACAGGTGTCGGTGAGCCATCGCAAGGACCTTAGTAGACATCCAGCCAGCCACAGTAGCTTTACTTTGTAAGGTAGTTAGTAATCTTTTGTATATTTTCCTTTCAAGCTGATGCACATGTAAATGGTTATAGTGGAATAATGTATCATCTGATTATTTTGTGAATGGAAAAGTGTTGAAATACTTTCTTCTGAATATACTTTATTTGCAGTATATTTCTGAATGTTAGTTGTGATTGATGAATAAATTATTGCTAAGTAACCAGATCCGATTATGGGAGGATCCGACGGCCCGGAATCGGGGGCGTGACATTAGACCCAGAAAGATCGTATTTCTATCACAATCTTTGGACGTTACCAACTCATCACCACCCTAACCTTCATAGCATCAACTGATATACCTACCCCAGAAAAGCGTAGCCCAAGAAGGATACTTTAGATATCCAGAAGTCACATTTGCTATATTTAGCGTACAACTTGTTCTTCCGTAGTTTTTCAAGTACCTTCCATAGCTGCTGTTCATGTTGGTATTTATCCTTGAAGTAAATAAGCATGTCATCAATGAAGACTATCACATAGTGATCTAAGAGCCCCTTGAATACTTTATTCATGAGATCTTTCAAGGACGCTGAGGCATTTGTTAGTCCAAAAGGCATAATTAAAAATTCATAATGTTCGTATCTTGTTCGAAAGGATGTCTTGAGAATATCTGCATTTTTAATTTTCAACTGATGATATCAAGATCTTAAGTCAATCTCAGAATACACAGCTGAACCCTGCAACTGGTTGAAGAGATCATCTATTCTTGTCGAAGGATACTTGTTTTCCCGTCCTTCTTTCTCACAAACAAGACAGGAGCACACCATGGCGAAATATTAGGATGAGTGAATCCATTGTCTAACATTTCCTGTAACCTTACCTTTAACTCTCGTAACTTTGCCCATTCCATCCTATATGGAAGGATAGAGATAGGTTGAGTATCAGGTGTGAGAGAGATTTCAAATTCAATAATCTCTCTCTCTCTCTCTCAGATAGTAATCTAGGTAGTTTATCTAGAAATACAATAGAAAATTCACACACTATTGGCACATCTTTTATCATTTTATCTAACCATGGTGTAGTGGATGCATAATCTAAGCAAGCTTGACACCCTTGCTCTAACAACTATTGTGCATTCAGAGCAATGATATATTTAACATCATCATTGGATGTCTTTCCAATGATTTGGAACTCTATAAAATTAGGAAGGCGGAAGGTTACTATCTTCTGGAAATAATCTATGCATGCACAATACCTTTCTAACCAATCCATCTCAAAGATGATGTCAAAATCATTCATGTTTCAATAAGTAGTGGAGAAGCAGGTAAATGATATCCTACCATCTATACCACATATTCAACAAGATCTCTTGAATTATGAGTACTTGACATCATGGTCCCTTAATTAAATAGTGGTTTTGTACTTCTATTGAAATCTTATTTTTATGGTAGGATTCAAGTAATTTTTTTATCGCTTAAGGAGGGCCTCCTCCATGGCCCCTTTGATAGGAGTAGGAGCCTACTCTATGGAGTTAGGTAGCTAGATTCTTCCTAAAAAGGGTGACAATAACCCTTATCTCTAACATTCACAGGTATGGATGCCTTGGATTTCTCATCCTAGCTCTCTACTCTAATGCCAGCTATCTTTGCCCCAACTCTTGGAACATTGCCATCAATGCATCCATTTGCCCATCTAAGTCTTGGTTTGCCATGACCCTCATGTGAATTAAGGCTATCGAATAATATGTATTCTACCTAGCATGATGTACATTAGAGACAATACTATGTGAATGATACAATTTTTGCAGTCAATTATTAAGATCGAAGGACCTTAATATATCATCAGTTTCTGAATGCCACTAATAGATATTAATCACTTAATACGATATTGGACTAACCGTGCTATTATACCAATATGTTACTACCTCGATTTCGGGTCTTTAGGTCCTCCCATTTACTGGATTACTCAGCAATATTTTTATCCAGTAATAATAACCACATTCAGATTCAGACTGCAAAAAATGCTACGTAGAGAAAGTATCTCACATTTTTCTACTCACAAAATAAGACTTACATAGAAAACATGTCCCTTAATTTTCATTTTTTGTGTACATCAAGTTGAAGGAAAAGAGCACAAAATAACTACTGACTACCATATACTATAAGCTACAATTGTTGACTGGCTGGCTGACTAATGTCTATGCGATGGCTCACTGGCACATATTGGATTTCCAAAAATCACGGGATGAAGATTAGAGAGCGCTAAGTAACGAAGAAGATAAAAGTAAAGAAGTAGTGTAGTTTAGCAAGACTTACTATACCAGGAAGTTTCATTTCATCTCATTAGTTTAAATCCTATTCCTTTTATTCCTTGTAAGGGATCAATCTATGGGGACTTACCTCATCACTCATGGACTCGGAAGCTGTGGACACTTCAGGATTGGAGATTACGTTGATCAGGTGAGCTTATGTAGCCTCACGCCGCCTTAACTAATCCTCTAATACTACCATGATAGTTTCCTTTTCTTTTATTATCTAGAGTTTCAAGCCCTCAACCTGACAAACAATGAATCACACTATCTTCGAGGACATGGTATCTTAAAATCACAGGCTAACCTTTAATCACATATACTAGCGGCTTTAAATACATGTTATCGTGATCAAGCCGCTGTTAACACACTTTTCACGGGTTTTAATTATAAGAATTATGAACAAGTGCAATGCTGTTGCAATCGAATTAAGCATCAACAAACAATTTATTTTTTTCTTCTCATGCAAAATTATTATAGAAAATATATGGCAAGAGAATTTGCTATTCAATTAACTTGTATAACAACATGATCGAATTCACGGAGGCTACAATTCCCGAGGGTTATTCAAATATTCAAAAACTCAATTAAGAGAAAAATGTGATCTGAAATGCTAACTATCTTGGTTTTTGTGAAATTTTTATCTTTTTAATTTTTCATTTCTATTTTTTATTTTCTAATTTTCAAATTTTTTTAATGATATTAATTTTGTATTTTTTTAATTTTCAAAAATATAATTTTGAAAACAACTTTATACACAAAAGCAATGCAATGTTTTTTAGATTTCTTAAATATGACAAAAATCCTAAAAAATGTCCAAAGAAAATATTTTTGTACTTTTGATTTTTTTATTATTTTTGTATTTTAAAGAGATTTTAATTTTTTTAGGATTTTTAAAATGAATAAAGACATGCAAACATGTTAGAAAACATGAATCATTTGCAATATAAAATGTAAAATAACCTCAAAAGTTTCAGAATTTATTTTTCCTAAAAACTATAAGAAATTATCTACAAATAAGAAGTGAAATCATTATTTTTGTTTTTTAGTTTTTTTATGATTTTATAGGATTTTTGATATTTTACATTTTTTTGAGTTTTAAAATTAGTCAATGCATGAATTTTACATAGAAATTAAAGGATAATGAAATATATCTAACCAATTTTTTTGGAATTTTAAATAATATTCAAATTTTTATGAATTTTTGAATTTCATGCAAAGAAAATGATGATGTTTTTTATTTTCTAATAATTTAAAATGGAAAGAAAATGCAATGAAAAATATATACAATGATCAGTCACATAGCAAGAGTCCACACAAATTTTGGTAGACTTTTTAGAGCAACAAAACATTTATTTCAATATAAAAGACAAGCCAATAATGAGTATGGATAAGTAGGGATGATTTGTAAAGTTTTCAAAGTTTTTGTATTAAAATATATCAATAAATAAAAGGCGTGGCAGAATCACAAATTACCCTTTGATGGTGTGCAAAGCACATGTCTGTCTAGATAACGGAGCTTCTTTGCAATTTTTGAAAAAAACATCAGGGTCTTGGCTGATATTTGCCCAAATATTAAATTTCTAGGGATTCTTCATTCTTACTTCGTTCTCAAGCCAAAAGGAGGGGTACAGGAGGTGCATCACCCTCTCCCATCTTGCTCACGCCACAGGGCAGCGACAGGCTTCAGAGGTCAGTGATGAATCGATGACGACGGGTTGAACTCCAGGCAGTTGGCAGACGATGAGCGATGGGCGCGGAACCTACTGTTGGTGGTGCGATGGATCAGCACACGATGCCTTAGCCATAAGGTGATGGAGTGCCTCATGCATTGGTGTTGCGTGAGGGCGGTGGAGTTCGACGACTTCTGATCTAGGCAGTTGAGGGATGATAGAAGATCGTCACAGCTTGACTTCGCTTGCATGAAAGGTCTTCTCCAGGGGGAGGAGATGTACACGGTTGGCAGTGGTAAGCGGCCGAGCAGATCAGTGGACGGACCTCCTCTCCAGACGGAGGAGCAAGATGGCATGAGAGTTGCTTCAGAATGATAATCGTGCGACCGACGATGAAGCTACGCAAGTCAAGGGGCGACGTTGGGTGAAGCTATCCAGTAACGAGGTGCAGGGTTCGTTGGGTCATTGGAGGCAGCGGCTCAGTAGTGGTCGACGAAAGATCAGCAACGAAAGATAGGCGGACATGGCGGCTCGCGCCGCTGCTACTTCTGATTTTTTATTTTTATATTTTTTGTAACATCAACTTATTTTTTGTCTTTTTATAAACAATAGCTGCTATATTATTTTTTGTATTTTTTTTGAAATTTTTAAATCCTTGAACCTGTAATAAAATATGATAGATTTGACTCAAGCACGATGACTCGATCAAATAAAGAAAAATAAAAATAAAAAATAATAATAAACATAAATGTTAATGGTGTTAGATCCGGTGAAGTGAGAGATCGAATCCGTGTCTTTGGCCACCGTACTTGGTCGGAGTTGCTAAATTGCGTGAGATAGAACACGAACGCGGAGAGATCGAGAAAATGAGATGAAAAATCAAGATCGATGACGGATCTAATCGTGATGGTTGGTTAAAAATGATTAACTAAGATAATAAAAAATGACAATGAAATTAAAAATACGAAAATTAAACTTAGATAAACCTAGATTAAAAACAAGAAAAAATGGATCTGACCGTGGGATTGGACAATGTCGTGATGGCCTCGACGAAGGCTGACTCGCTGCCACCGGACAACTCGAAGGCCATGCACCTTTCTACAACAAGAAGCTCTTGGAGATAAGTATCATATCAACAAAGATTGATCAAATTAAAATGAGGGAGGATGAGTCATATTAATAGATAAAAAGAATGGAGTTTGAATTTCAAAAATTTGAATGAAGATACGAGATAAGAAAAAAAATGAAATGAGATAAAGATAAGAAAAGAAATTAGTGTTAAAATTATTTACATAAGTAATTTTTTATTCATTTTCATCCCTTTATTAAATTAAATAATAAATGTTATTTTTTATTCAAGAATATTAACTATATACACAAACTATATACATATAGTATATTATATACATAGTTACATAAGGAACTTAGTTTTTAAGTTATGTTATTTATTTTTATTTTATTTTAAATAATTATTAAAATTATTTACTAATATAATATGTATAAAAATAAATATGGATCAATATATACAATAAATAAATGATAAAATTGCGAAAACCACCCCAGAAAATCGACTTTTCAACCGTAACTCCAAAATTATGAAATCACAACCACTTTAAAGATAATTTAATTTAGAGTATGATAGAAGTGAATTTGATTCAATTCAAATTCATATGGAGTCGAAATTGGTCTTTCAATTGTTGCTTTATGGTTTTTCCGGATGTGGATACTTTTATTCTGTACATGAATAATTTTGCAATTATTTTATTATTTAGAAAATATTTTTATTCACAACTTTTGTTTTGAAAATTATTTAATTTGAGGTCAATTTATGTGCAAATAAAATAGTATTAGTTTTATATAAATATACACAAGATAAATGAGAAGTATTTACAAAATAATTTTGTGGATTTTTTGGTTAAGGACCACATCTCCCCCTACTTTATTCCTGATCGATCAGGTCAAGTCTTGAACTTCCCTCGGGGTTCAGATCAACTTGTATCTAGTTCATATATACAGTCCTTTTTTCTTTTCTTTTTGTCCTTTTTTTATTTTCTTTATTTTTCCTTTCTTTCTCTATTTATTTTAGGTTAAAATAATTGTAAATGTACAATATTTACACATAGATGCAAGGTAGTAAGAATATGCAGTTCGTATTATGTACAAGTATTTTGTAAGGGATTTTAAGCTAAAATTAATGAATAAAGATGTTGAAATGTAGATTCATCATCCCCTTGTGCTTTATCTTTACTAATCCCTTCGCAAACACTTATTTGAAAGAATAAGTGAATAAAAGAAAAAGAAAGGAAAAATAAAGAAAAAGGACAATAAAACTTATCTTCATAAAATTGCAGTTTGGGACTTTGTCAGACCTTTGGATTATTAGAGTGGCAGAAACTTAATGTGAAATTTATTTAAAATCTAACTGCCTCTAAGTTCTGCAAGACTCCTATTCAGGTCTCCTCAACAGTCAGGTCAGAACAAGTCTACATACACAAATTCTTTTGAGTCTAAATTATTACCTGTACGGTGTAAGTGAATTATATCTCCCCATCTCAAAAGCAGCAAAGAAACATACTCCCTCAACTAGGTAACTCTTGTTCCCAGGTCTAGCAACTCTTTCCTTGAGGAGCGGGGATATTCCCTTCTAAGTTCAAGCACAACCAGCTCAAGATGAGTAGATGGAGAAAAGAATGGACGGTAACCAATGTAGCTATCTATCCTTGGATGTAGGACCAGTGTAGTCAAGTCATCTAGCTGCAAGCTTACAAAAATTTGACTTTGAAGCTCTTATTATTTTTTTCACTTATATATACACTCCAGTAGGTATTTTATTTTTCAATAAGACCTATCCACTTTTGGAGATTCTGCATTTTTTCTCTTTCTCACTTTTTCTTTTTTTTGAAAATATATACAAGGTACACCATGTACATAAGGAGTTTTTCCTATTGAGCTACTAGACTATCCCTCTTTTGAAACATTATTATAACCCCACAACATCCCGTCTTTAGACCTCAATGTTACTAGATCTAGTTGAGATGCACAACCCTCCCTAGAGGAAGACGAGAGGTTCCGCCTAGATGTATTACCCTCATATGCTAATCTAAGCCAAAAGATTCTACCTCCTCACTACCTTCTCCATGAAGAGCTACGTGTAGAGTGCTTGTCCAAGATAATCCACGGTTTGAAAGAATCATGCATGTGTTGTTAAATATTCTACATAGACTAATCAAGACGACATATGAACATAGTCTTATGAACTCCAGAATTAAGTCAGTAGGACCTGAAAAGTCTCAACTCCAGTTCTTATAAGGTTCCTCTGAAATTAAGTGGATTAAGGTCCATCTAAGCACCATTCTTCAATTTTATTCCAGATTTAGTTTAAATGTCAATATTATCCAGAAAAATGCACATGGAAATGCATGAAATATATGTACAATGCAAAGAAAAGAAAGCAAAATCATTTTTTTGAAACAATTTTCCAAATTTGAACTTTTTATGAATTTTTGAAAAAAATGATGCACATGTGAAAAAGATTTTTTTGGAATTTTAATTATGCAAATTTTTATAGACTTTTGATTTTATAGTTTTTAGGGATTTGTTTAAGATATATAAGAGGATTTTTTTGTTTGTTTTATTTTTTATTTTTTTTAGTTTTATTTTTTTGTTTTTTTAAATATGGAAGGTGACCAAAGTCTATATACATACATGTGGATTTTATGCATTTATATACACATCCCAAAAATTACCATAATTAAAAATATGAGTTATGTCTATAGTTTATGTACAATATATACGACACCACCTATACTTAGCTCGAACTATGTCCTCATAGTGATCAGAGAGCAGCAAAGGAAGACATAACTCATGTTAAATATAAAAAGTGAAAAGCCTCCTATGCTACAACGACTCAAGAAAAGATGAAAAGAATAGAAGTTGTTGATCACCCTATACTTATGATCAAGTAATTCGAAGTATAGAAGACTGTACAAAAGGGAAAGTCGATGAAGAGAATTGATAGACTATACAAAAAAATCCAACAACACAATTCATTCACCCCCCTATACTTAGGATAAAGCACATCCTAAGTATAGCATATATACACACAAAAAGAGTGAATGATAAAACGGAAGAAGAAAGAATAAAACGAAAGGATATACAAGAGGTATTCAGCTCATGTATCAGACACAGAAGATGGAATCAATGGATAATCGTTTGATACCACAGATATACAATCAACGACGAACAAGAATATATCATGATCTAGATATGGCTTCAGCAACTGTCCGTTCACAACAAATGGCTGTGCGTCAGATGATAACCCAAATATGACAATACTCCCATTGTCACGCACAGTTCTCAGAATGAACGGTCCAGACCAATTGCTTTTCAATTTTCCTGGAAACAACTTCAACTTAGCATTGAATAACCAAACTTTTTGATCAAGAGAGGAAGTCTTCATTTGAATGTGTTTATCATGCCAACGCTTGACTTTCTCCTATACATGAGTGGGTTATCACATGCAAAGTCTCGAAATTCCAACAATCTATTCAAATCCCACTTTCTGTTCTTTCCTACCTTCTCATAATCAAGATTGCATACACGGAGTGCCCATAAAGATTTGTGAATTAATTCTACTGACAGGTGGCAAGGCTTTCCATACACCAATCTGTAGGGAGACATACCCAAAGGAGACTTGTTCGTCGTCTGATAAGCCCATAGAACTAAATCAAGCATCTGAGACCAATTCTTCCTATCTGGACGTATAAGTTTTTGTAATATCGTTTTCATTTCCCAATTTGAAATTTCTGCCAAGCTATTAGTCTGGGGGTGGTAAGGAGATGAAACTCTGTGCTCAATGGCGTACACCTTCGCAAGCTTCTTTACTTCTCTATTTATGAAATGGCTTCTCCCATCTGAAATCAGTATTTTGAGAATCCTGGATCACTCAATAATGTGGTCCTTGAGAAAGAAATATACTGTACGCTTGTTAGCAGCTTGGGTGGGGATAGCCTCCACCCATCAAATAACATAATCCACAACGAGCAGGATGTACGGAAATCCTTGACTGATAGGAAATGGGCCCATGAAGTATGTGCCCCAAGCATCAAAACATCCAAAATCTGTATATATCTTAGGGGCATGGTATCTTTGGAACCAACAATTCCTCCCATTTTCCAACAGTCAGTACAACCGTGAACATACTATGTAGCATCCTTAAACAATGTGGGCCACCATAGGCCACTCTGTAAAACCTTTGTTGTAGTGCACTTCCCCAAATGATGCCCACCATATTCTAGTTTGTGACAGTGCTCAAGTACACTGGCATGTTCCTACTGAGGAATGCACCTTCTCCAAATACAATCCACACCCTTGTGAAATAGGTACGGATCCTCCCATTGGTAATAATGAATCTCTGACAGAAATCTGTCTGCCTTGTACTTCAGCCAATCTTGTGGAACTTTCTTGGAGACAAGATAGTTCACAATATCAACATACTGTGGGAGTGAGTCCAAAAATAATATTTCCTCAATTGGAAAGGTTTCAGAAATAGGGATCATGTTCTGCTCAGAGGTCTCGGCATCTTGACATGGGAAAGGTGATCTGCCATAATATTTTTCACTCCTGGTTTATCTCGATTCTCTAAATTGAATTCCTGGAGAAGAAGGATCCATATGATAAAGAGTGATTTGGCATCCTTCTTTGTCTGTAAGTATTGCATGGCAGCATGATCCATGTATACAATAACATGGGAACTGAGGAGGTAAGATTTGAACTTCTCCAAACACAACTGCTAACATCTCCTTCTCTGTAACTGTATAATTTCATTGTACTTCATCCAGAGTCTTGCTAGCATAGTGTATTGCAAATGATATCCCATCCCTTCTCTATCCTAAAATAGCTCCAACTACAAAATCTGATGTGTCCGTCATGATCTCGAAAGGAAGAGACCAATCAGGTGGCTGTAAGATAGGAGCCCTAGTAACCATATCTTTCATTTGATTAAATGCAGAAAGGACTTTCTCATCAACAACACACTCACTCTCATTGCACAAAATCTCAGTCAAAGGTCTGGTGATCTTGCTGAAGTCTTTTATGCACCACCTATAGAATCCTACGTGTCTCAGAAATGACCTTAACTACTTCAAATTCTGCGATGGCTCTAACTTGGAAGTCACAACAATCTTAGCTGGGTCAACCTCCATACCATTTTTAGAGATGACATGGCCCAATACAATCCCATTAGTCACCATAAATTGACTCTCCTCCCATGAGAGCACTAGGTTTACCTCACAGTAACGTTGAAGAGCTTAGTCCAAATGAGCAAGAAGTATGTCAAAACTATCCCCATAGACATAGAAATCATCCATGAAGACCTCAAGAAAACTACCCACCATGTCAAAAAAAAACCAACATACACCTTTTTAATGTAGCGGGGCATTACACAATCAAATGGCATCCGTCTAAAGGCGTAGGTGACAAACAAACAAGTGAAAGTAGTTTTCTCCTGGTCCTTAGGAGCGATAGCAACCTAGTTATATCCCGAGTACCCGTCCAAGAAACAAAATGACTCTTTCCCTACCAATCTCTCAATAATCTGATCAATAAAGGGCAACAGAAAGTGATCCTTCTTGGTAGCTGAGTTCAGACGTCAGTAACCCACATAGACACACCATGAAGTAGGTTCACGGGTCGAAATCTCCTCACACGTTCATTCTTTACGATAGTAATCCCGGATTTTTTCGGAACCATATGTAAATGGTTGACCCACTTGGAATTTGAAATGGGATATATAAAGCCGGCATCACACCATTTTTTTCTCGCCTTCATGACAACCTCCCTTAGATTTGGATTTAGATGGCGCTGACATTCACGGGAGGGTTTACAGTCATCCTCTAGGTAGACATGATGCGAGCACAAAGCTGGATTATTCCCATGGAGATCCGAGATATTCCATCCTATGGCCTTGCGATTTCTCTCAAAAATCTCTAGCACGCGAGATTCTTGTTCAGCGGTCAACTACGAGCTGAGGATGACCGGAAACATTTGGAGGGACCAACGAGGAAGCCATATTTCAACATTGAAGGTAAAATATTGAGCTCATGTGGTGTCTGCATCAGCTCTACAATTACCTCTGCTACTATACTGGTTGGCGGTATGTGATCTTTACTCTGTTGACTGTCCACCTTGGCTACTAACGACCCGACAAGTAAAATTTCTGATAGATCTACAATGAATGTTCTCTGCTAAAAATGGAGGGGCTCATCAGGATGTTCAACATTTTCGATAATTAATGACTCAAATATCTCAGCAATAATCTCAGAAACATGTCTCTCATCTGTGCATAACTCAGGAAATTCAACGAATAGCTCAGATATCCGTACCTCAGAAATCTCAGAAGGAGGCATATCATTAGTAATCTCAGAAGAGCATGTCGAAGGAATCAGAAGGTGCCTCCAAAAACTTAGATTGATCCTTATAAATCATCTCAAACTATCCATCAACAACTAGCTTGATTAGACCACAAAGGGAACTCATGTCGACTGTGCTTTCCGGAGAGTCCTTTTGGGAAAGGAACTCCTGTGTATCTATGAAATTAGTGAAAAGATCTATATCTTGGAATTCAACAAGAAAATCACAGTCCTATGGCTTTGATATAACTTTCTCTATCTCATCTGCTGTTGGTGGCGGTGATGGTTTAGGATCAGAGATTGTATCAATTTTCACCTTGCCCCTGCGAGAGTGAAAGATGATCTCTCCAGTATAATCAACTGCTGCTTCGGCTGTTCGGAGGAACGCTCGACCTAGAATGATAAGGGTATGGAGTAATGGTGCAGGCATGTCCATATCCATGAAAATAAAATCAACAGGGAATTTCATTCCCTGCACCGTTACAATAATGTCCTCTAAAATACCTCTTGGTCTCTTAATCAATCGATCAACAAATTGAAGGATCATCTTGGTTGTTTTAAGAGGCGTTAATGGAAATTCAGTTAGTAAAGAGGACGACATGAGATTAGTGGAGGAATCGCTATCGAGAAGAGTACGGTCAAATTCTTGATCAAAGATATGGCAACGGATGTGAGGTGCACCCTTGTCTTTCTTTTTGGGTGGGAGGTTACTGATGGAATAAATTGTGGCCATGGTTAAGATGTGTTTTTCTATTTTCTTTCGTCTGTTCAGCCTCGGTTGATGCTTCTATCTACATGCCTCTTTCATTCCCTTTTTCACTGCAGACATGTATTCCATGGCCTTAGGGAGTGGCATCTCCAAAAAGATGTTATGTAAGATCTCAACCGCTCTAGGATCAGATAGGGATGTTTTTAATTTTTGAATTTTTCTAGACTTAAAAGCATAATGAAATAGCACAAAATTAGAAGAAACGCTCAAATGTTCATTTCCATTATTCAAATTGGAATCCTCATGTACAACAAGACAACCAGAATCAGTCTGTACAGTATTATCCAAAATAGGAGAAGGAAAAAATAGAATCTAAAACAGAATGGGATGTTACTACCAGTGAAGAGGAAGAATCCATGACTGGTATATTCTCCTTTTCTGATAGTGATCTACATCTTCCTGGTGGATGTGAAGGTGGTGGTGAAGGCGGTGGAACTCCATATTTGGGTGTTGCTACACTGGGCCTCTTGACTGCTGGTGAAGGAGATGATGTAGAAGACGACGCTCTCTCAGTGGTTTGATCTCCCAACCCCAACTGGTATGTAGGAGCCTGCAATCTCCTACCGCTCCTGAGATGAATGCCATAAGATAAACATGTAAAATCAAGGGACATACCTGTCTCGGGGGTGGTTGGGCTATTGGCTACTTATTCCTTGCGTATGAAGTTGTTGGGGTTGGCTTTGACCTGAACTGGGGTCAGTGTCTTGATAGTGGTTAGGTTGTCAATCCGCTGAGTCAATTCGTTCATATTCCTCATGAGCAGTGCAAGTTGGTCGTGCTGGGTTCGCTGAAGGGGCCTCAGATTGCTCAATGACTGGCTGTCATTGAGATTGATAGAGAGGAGGCTGTTGGTAACCATATGGATTTTGATATTGAGGAGGAGGAGGAGGATATTGATACCGTCCATAATATGTAGTCTGCTGCTGGTTAGGATGAGGAAAATATATAGATTGCTGCTATGGATGGCCTTGTCTCCAATTTTAGAACTACGGTGGAGACTGAAAGTGAGGTTGGAACTGCTAGTACTGCTGTTGTTTGCCTCCCTGAAGCTGGTGGGCGGGTCTCTGACCCTGCTGTGAACCTAAGTGGCCTTGCCTTGACGGAAGGGGATGGTTTTGCTCACGGTCGAACCAGATGCTGTTCATCTCTTGAATGACAGGTGGAGGTGGAGACTGCTGCTCAGGAATGTAGGCTACTTCCTATTGGTAAAGAACTAATTGTTGTGAATGTTGCTAGATTTGCTCAGGTGCTTGCACGTAGTAGACATGCTGAACTGTGGATAGCCCTCCACTACTCTACTGGGTAGAAGAAGCCTTCTCCCTAGTAGAGGTATTAGCAGCTGCACCCGTACTGTGAACTGCACTGATAGTACTCACAAGAAGCTCCAAGTGCTTTGTTATCTCATTCAGCTTATCCAGGTTCTTCGTCCTCTGTTAGATCACTTGAAGCTTATTAAGCTCCTCGGATTGTTTCTCAATTATATCTACTTTGGATAGGTGATTTCCAATGATGGTGAGATCAGAGCTGTCTATCCTATCCACTTCATGTGATGTCATCATATTGACAACCTTGTGGGGTACTGTAGGGGAGGTGATGGGGTGCTTCTGAAAAGCACGTGAAGAAGAAAGAATTGTCGAGCTTTCCTCCATCTCCTCAAAATTTTTATAAAGGATATCCTCATCTTTGTTTAAAGTGGCTCCCCCCACATGCAACATCTACTAGATTTTGATTCCCGATGCTTAAACCCCCAAAGAAATTTTGCACAAGGCTTGACTTTGGAATATCATGATGGGGTCACTTCTCCGTCAAATCTTTAAATCTTTCCCACGATTCGTGAATAGGCTCATGGGGCATCTAGGAGAAGTTAGCAATCAAAGATCTCATTTGGTTGAGTCGTCCAAGTGGGTAATATTTGTTTAGAAATGCGGACCTCAACTCTTCCCAAGTAGTGACAACCTTTGCCAAGTGATTTATCCAATACAAATTTTTGTCCATCAGACTGAACGGGAAGGCTGCCATCTTCACTACCTCTAATGGGATATTTGGATAGTGTATTATTCCATAAATGCGATCAAACTGCTGGAGTTGTATATAAGGTTCTTCATTAATATTTCTGTGGAATATTGGGAGAAGAGGCAAAATAGTGGGCTTAAACTCAAAATGCCCTTGAATCGTGTGGATTTGAATCCAAGAATTTGTTTGTCATGCCCATGGATTATAAGCATCCTTTAATATTAGCTTAGCCACAGGTTCGATCTCAAGGTCTTCTCCCCCATTCCCACCTCTAGGGTTTCTATTATCCTCCTCTTCTTTTTCTTGTCTTTCCTGTCTCAGCTCAAGAATCATATCTCTCAATTGCTTTCTGAAAATTAGCCTGCTCTATTAACTGGGCTTGAATTGATTGAATGGAGGCTACCATGGTGTTGTTGATCTCGTTCTGCTCTGACATGGTTCCCTTTCCCTTTGCTTGCATCAAGTGTCTAGTGTCTAACTCTGAAAATATGCATGTCACTCTATTAGTCATCAGAATGATGGAGTCTCAGATATTAGTTCGAGATTAGAGCGAATCCCAAATAGTGGGTTGATGCAAGTTGTGAAAGGTGAAGTGTAGAAAGAGCAATATTTGGGAAGTGAGTCTCCCAGAATAGAAGGTGAACGGATCGGAGTGTCGAATGAGTTCACAAGGTTCGAACGATAAATACTCCGGTCCGACATCTTCAAAATCAACAGGCAGGATGAGAGAGCATGAAGTCCAATGCAAGAGAGAAAATGAGTGGAAGGTGCAAATTGCGCGGAAGGATCTCTATCACTAGCAATCAAACACAATACAATCCCCAATTCACCAACTCAACTCAATGTGAAGACCATGAATCAATTATCTTGTCAAATTTTATTTCAGGTGATGAATCAATCTATTAGAGCGGTTTAGCAAGCTATTAGAAATCCAATGCTCCCAGGAGACTGTCCCAATCTCACAACTGGTTTTTCCCATCTAGTATGGGTTGCAGACCCTTTAATGACTACCTGATCTACCCACTCTGCTAAGGAAGTCCTTACCAGCTATCAGGTGAAGTCCTCATTGGAGAACAACTAATCACAAGACTAGTAGTCTGAAGAGAGTTCGAGCATGACTCTATCATAGTGTGTGAGTTTCTCTCTCGCTGTAGATAAATCAAACAAGGAGGGGCGACTCTCCCCAAAAATAATGATTTTTCCTTACATTTATTTTAAGGTCGAGTTTTCTTTAGCAGTCCTGAATTTTAGACAGTTGTCACTTGGTTTGAATATTTTCAATGAATCACCTATCAAGTGTTCAATTTCCTTTTTAACTTATGTGAGTGAAAATAAGGAAGGAGATCGGAAATGATAATGCGCGATTAAATACAATGATGCATGCAAGGGTTAAGAGATGCGTACCTTCTCGTCAGCACTCAACATGCAAAATGATCTGCACAGAAGTTTAAATATAGAAAATAAACTAACCTATATGATGCAAGTGAACCATCCTAAGATTATAGCTTCTATTACAAGAAGTAATGTTGTTAACTAATCAGAAGAGACACATAGGTCCGATCTTGGAAGTTGCTCGTTGCCCACCATAATGGGTTCTGCTAGCGCTGTATGCGAATTCTCACGACACATGGTTTCTAATCCAATTAAGTTATTTTTTTGACTAAGTTCGAACGTGATCTATAGGAACATGTATTATATTAGGGGTGTTTGGACCTTAGTTTTACCGAGCTCAAGCAAATAATTAAAGCAATCAATAAGTGTCTCATGAAATCTGCGTGAAACAAAGAAAAAAATAGGGAGATAAAAAACAAAATCGGTGAGGTCCTCCAAGTGCACCAGCACTTGGAGAAACAGACCCCGCAACAAATGAATGTCCTTTTACAAGAGTTCAAATGCTAAAATAAATTAAAGTCTAATGCTCCAAATAATGGTCTTCTTAGAATCTTCGTTTTCTCCTCCTAGACTCTCCTGCAACTTTCATGAAGAATGAAGCTGCCTTCGCTTCACTAGAGTGCACCAGCACTCCTAAGAAAGCCGATCTAGTTCGTCGGGCCGTTGTAAGAAAGAGGGAACAGATAACATGTAAGAGACACAAATATAGAAATATGAGTATGAATAAATGAAATAGATTCGGTGAACATGAACAATGAAATAATGTCGAAAAATATATACAAAAATTCACAATTAGGAATAACAGGTCAAAAAAGAAACCTAACTTCCCTCGCTGTGCCTCCCCGCAATGGCACCATTTTGTTAACACGCTTTCTTGCGTTTTAATTATAAGAGTTATGAACAAGTGTAATGTCGTTGCGACCCAATCAAGCATCAACAAAAAAATTATTTTTTCTTCTCAATCAAAACTATCACATAAAATATATGGCAAGAGAATTTTTGTTTTTTAATTAACCTGTATACCAACAAGATCGAAATCAGGGAGGCTACAATTCTCGAGGATTATTAAAATAATCGAAAAATCAATTAAGAGAAAAATGGGATGGGATATCAAATGATAACTATCTTGGTTTTTGAGAAATATTTATCTTTTTAATGTTTTTATTTTTTTTAATTTTTATTTTCTAATTTTCATTTTTTTAATGATTCTAATTTTATCATTTTTAAAATTTTCAAAATATAAATTTCAAAACAACTTTATACACAAAAGAGATGCATTTTTAAATTTTTTTCAAATATGACAAAAATACTAAAAAAATTCCAACAAAAATCTATTTATACTTTTATGATTTTTTACCGTTTGTATTTTTTTTCAAAGATTTTCAGATTTTTAGGATTTTTGAAATGAATAAAATCAGGGAAAGTTCAAATGATGAGCAAACACGAGTAATTTGCAATTTAAAAATGTAAAATATGCACAAAAGTTCCTGAAGTTATTTTCCTAAAAACTATAAGAAATTATCTACAAAGTGGGAGTGAAGTCATTATTTTAGATTTTTCTAGAACTTTTTATGATTTTTTATGATTTTTGATATTTTGTATTTTTTAGTTTTAAAATTAATTAATGGCACAAAATTTATAGAGAAATCTAAAGGATAATGAAATATACCTAACCTATTTTTTTGAATTTTTAGAGCAATATTCAAATTTTTATGAATTTTTTTATTTCAGGCAGAGAAAATGCTGTTGTTTTTGTTTTTTAATAATATCAAATTGAAAGAAAATGTAATGAAGAATTTACACAAAGATCAGGCACACAACAAAGAGTCCACATAAATTTTTGTAGAATTTTCATAGCAATAAAAACATTTATTTTAATATAAAAAACATGCCAATAAATAGTCTGGATAACCGGGACTGATTTCTAAAGCTTCTAAAGTTTTTGCATGAAAATATATCAATAAATAAAAGTCAGGGCAGAATCACAAATTATCCAGTGATGCAGTACAAAGCACGTGACTATTTGGACAATGGGGCTTCTTTGCAATTGTTAGAAAAACTTCAAGTTCTTGGTTGATATTTGCCCAAATATTAAATTTCTAGGGCTTCTTTGTTCTTGCTTCGTTCTCAGGTAAGAAGGAGGGACACAGGAGGTGCGCCGTTGATGAATGTGCGATTCGTCATCTTTATTCATTTATTTTAGCTTAAAATTCCTTATAAAACTCATGTACATAATACTAACTTCATATTCTTACTAACTTGCATCTGTGTGTAAATGTTGTGTATATGTATATGATTTTAACCTAAAATAAATAAAAAAGAAAGAAAGGAAAAATAAAGAAAAGAAAAGAAGACTGTATATATGTAATAGATACAGGCTAACTCGAACCCTGAGAGAAGGTTAAGACTTGACCTGATCGACCAGGAATAAAGTAGGGGGAGACAGGGTCCTTAATCAGAAACCCAAAAAAATGTGTGTTGTAAATACTTCTCACTTACTGTGTATATCTATATAAAACTAACACTATTTTATTTTATATAAATTGACCTTAAATAAGATAATTATCAAAACAAATTTGTACATAAAAATGTTGGCTAACTAGTAAAAATAATTGCATAATGAAATCATGTATATAATAAAAGTAACCACATATGGAAAAGCATTAAGCGATAATTTAAAGATCAATTCCGACTCCATATGAGCTCAGATTGAACCAAACTCACTTCCATTGTATTCTAAATTAAATTATCTTTAAAATGGCTATCATTTCATAATTTTTGGAGTTACGATTGAAAAGTCAGTTTTCTGGGGTGGTTTGTGCAATTTTGCCATTTATTTGTACATATTGTATTTGTAAATATTTGTAATTTTTCACTAATGATTGAAAATAAAAAAATAAAAATTTTAAAAAAATATTTTGCTTATTTACCCATGTAGATAATGTCATATTTATATATAACATATGTATATATTTCATTTTCTTAACTAACTACCACAAAAAATAAAAAAATTAACATTTAATTTTCTAATAAACAAAGTGATGAAAATATAAAAAATTACTTAATTTTTGTAAATATTTATCTTTCTACTTTATCTCATTTCAATTTCGCTTCTCTCTTATCTCTTATCTTCATCCAAAAACTCAAAAATTCAAATATCAATTCCATTCTTTTAATAAGGCTCCTTCTCGATCTTTTCAACTTGATCAATCTTTGGTGAGAGGAGCTCGATCTCCGAGACTCTTCTTGTCGCAAAAGGGTGCCTAACCTTCGAGGAGTCCGGTGACAGCGAGTCGGCCTTCGTCGAGGTGATCAAGGTCTTTTTCGCTCCTAAGGTGAGATCCATCATTTTCTTCTCGTTATTCATCTATATTAACCTTAGTTTAAATTTTCACCTTTTTATTTTGTCGTTATTTTTTATCTAGATCTTAGATTCCATCACGATTTTGATTTATCTTCGATCCCGATTTTTCATCCCATTTTCTTGATCCTATCACGTTCTTTTCCACCTCGCATGATCTCTCAACTCCGTCCACGCACGGTGGCTGGTGATTCGGATCCATCCCTCATTTTTCACCGGATCCCTGCTCACGCATTCCATTTTGATTTTGGGACGAAGTCGTCGTGGTCGCAATTTGTTTATAGATAAAAAGAATAAAAAATAAAATGTTTTCTTTTGACATTTATTTTGCAGGTTAAAATAAAAAAATGTAAAAAACAAAAAAGGTTATTTCCAGCTTCTGTTTTGTTAAAAAAATAAATAATAATTTTTTGTACAATTCCTATTTTTACAATAAAAAACATTAGGCTCTCGAGCCCAGTGGTCGCTTTCCTACGACCAACCGTCGTCCGTCCAATCTTCACTGCCGCCCCACCGTAGGCTGCCCACACGCCACTGATAACCACGAGTCATGCGTCGTC
Source organism: Ottelia alismoides (assembly GCA_037367405.1). Lineage (NCBI taxonomy): Eukaryota > Viridiplantae > Streptophyta > Magnoliopsida > Alismatales > Hydrocharitaceae > Ottelia > Ottelia alismoides. The sequence continues at coordinate 1,222,646 of JAZKJV010000718.1, read as the reverse complement.
TCTCCTCCATCTGGGGTGGCGATTCCACTCTACCATGCGCTCCAGTGCCATCTCCACACTGTCGTGGCATAGCTCCACCACCGATCTGAAGCCATCAACCCTCACAACACTAACCGCCATACCACCGAGCACCATCGCTCCTCCATTTGGGGGTGGTCGTCCACCCCATCACTCGACGACACCGTGCGCATCATCTTCAGCGCACGACACAACTGCCCCCGTGCAACAGACGTGAATCTCCACTTGTGGGCTCCCTCCTTCATCGTTGCCATCCCGATCCTCTTCCTCCACCGCGCTGACACTCGCACGGGGAGCCCTGACTCTACCGATAAGCCCTCTACTGTTGTACGCCAGAAGCGCTGAAGCCGCCGCGGGCTGCTCTGAAACCCACCAACATCTCCGACACCTCCGCCCAAGAATGCCTTCCCATCCGTGCCTCCTCATCTACAGACCGCCAACGGGCGACGACCACCGAGACCTCCAGGTCGTCGACGATTATAAAAATAAAAAAAATTCTACAAAAATTTAAAAAAATCGTGATTTCAGTTCCTGTTTGTAGATATTTGCATATATTTCATCATAAAAAAATTTCCACGAGTTTTGGGCACTTAAAACATTTTTAAGTTGCAAGATACTCCAGGATGTGCACTATTTGTCATTTTTGTCACTGTTTGATTTCCTGAAAAATACAAAACATATGTAAACTATACGAAATTCCCAAAAATATTTCAATGTATTTAAAACCCAAAAATATTTTCTTTAGATTTTTTGAGCATTTTGGTATAATTGCAAAATTCAAAAAGAGTTTGGTGTGCGTAGTTCTTATCTTGTGCATATTCTTATTTATTTAAAATAAAAAATGCAAAAAATAAAATCACTAAAAATTTTAAAATATAAAAATAAAAAATAGAAATAAAAACTAAAAAATAAAAAGAAAAGTTTTCCACAAAAATCAAGGATAGTTTGCCTTTGAGAATCCTACTTTTTCTCTTAATTGATTTTCATCGACTATTTAAATAACCCTTGGGAATTATAGCACCCCTAAGTTCGATCCTGTCTGCTATACATGTAAATAAGTAATAAAAATTTCTCTTGCTTCATTATTCGCTTTTAGTTGATTTTGCAGCTTGAGAAGAAAAATAATAAATTTATTTGTCTGCTGATGCTTGATTGGATTGCAACGACTTGTTCATAATTCAAATAATTAAAACCCTAGAAAAGCGAGGCAACATAATAGCGTCGTTGCTAGGAGGCACGACGAGGGTAGTTAGGTTTCTCTTTTAACATGCTATTTTTGATTGTAAATATATGTTTACATTTTATCGTTCACTCTATTGTTCATATTCACTACATTCATTTCATTATTTGTGCTCATATTTTTAGAATTGTGTTTCTTACACATTCTCTCTTTTCTTTTTCTTGCGAGGGCCCGCAGAGCGAAGGAGGTGATCCTAGGAGAGTCGAAGCACCCAAGCGAAGCGGAGGCGGCTTGATTCATCTTGAAGCCATATGAGAGCGCAAGAGGAGCAGAAGAAGACTTTGAGAGAGACATAATTTGGAGCGTAGATAGTTTTCTTATTTATTGTAACATTTGAACTCTTGTAAACAAACATTCATTGGATGCGGAGTCTGTTTCGCCAAGTGCCGGTGCACTTGGGGGACCTCACCAGATTTGTTTTCATTGCCTTTATTTTCTTTGTTTCAAGCGGATTTCGTGAGCTACCTATTGATTACTTTAATTAATTTGCTTGAGTCAGGTAATTAATTAGGTCCAAACTCCCTAAACAAGAATTTCTATACCTATTGAGTAGAGCATAATTTGGACTTAGACAAATTAACTTGTTCTTGCCCATTAATAGAAGCTATCATCTAGGACGGTTCACTTGCATCATATAGGATCGTTTACTTTTCTATATTTAAATTCTGCAAGGATCATTTTGCATGTAGAGTGCTGGCGACAAGGTACGCATCTCTAACCCCTGCATGCATCATTGTTTTTTATTGCGCATTGACATTTCCATTCTCCTTCCTCATTTTCACTCATAAAATAAAAAGGAAATTGGACACTCCGTAGGCGATTTTTTGAAAATATTTTAATCAAGTGAGAACTGTCGAAAATACGAGACTGCTAAAGAAAATTTGACCTTAAAATAAAACACAAGGAAAAATCATTGTTTTGGGGAGAGTAACCCCAACATTGTTTGGTTTGTATGTAGCAAGAGAGCAACCCGCACACTAGGACAGAACCACACCCGAACTCTTTTTAGACTACTATCTTGGGTTAGTTGTTCTCCAGTGAGGATCTCTCCGATAGACGGTAAAGCGACCCGTGACGTCCTTAACAAATTGAATTGATCGGGTAGCCAGGAAACGATCAACAATTCATAATGGTTGGGAAAGATCTAACTTTGGGATTAGTCCAGTCTCCTGGGAGCATTGGGTTCCTAACAACTCGCTTTAACTGCTCTGATAGATTATATTATCACCAAACTCTAAAATTGACAAGATAATTGACCGAACCTTCACGGTCTTCACATTGAGTTGAGTTGGTGAACTATGGGTTTGTATAATGTTTGCTTGCTAGTGATAAAGATCCTTCTATGCAATTTGCACCTTCATTCACTTTCACTCTTGTATTGACCTTCGTGTTCTCGCATACTGCTTATTGATTTCGAAGATGTCGGACCAGAGTATTTCTTGTTCGGACTTTACGAACTCATTCTATGCTCCGAACCGTTCACCTTCTATTCCGGGAGACTCACTTCACGAATATTCCTCTTTCTCCACTTCACCCTTCACAACATCCATGAATCCACTATTTGATATTGGCTTTAAATTAATATATGAGACTTCATCAATTCTGAGCACTAATCGAGTGGCATGTACATTTCAGAGTTAGACTCGGACATTTAATGCCACCAAAGGGAAAGGGAACCATGTCAGAGCAGAGCAAGATCAACAGTAGCATGTTAGCCTCCATTCAGTCAATTCAGGCCCAGTTAACAAAGCATGCTAATTTTCAGACTACATTGAGAGATATGATTCTTGAGATCAGACAGGAAAGATAAGACAGAAGAGAGGGGGATAACAGAAACCCTAGAGGTGGGAATGGAGGAGAAGAACCTTACATAGAACCTGGGGCTAACCTACATTAAAAGATGCTTATAATCCAGGGGTAGGACAGACAAATTCTTGGATACAAATCCGTGCGGTTCATGGGCATTTTGAGCTTAAGCCTACTATTTTACCTCTTCTCCCAATATTCCATGGAAATATTAATGAAGAACCTTATATACACCTCCAGCAGTTTGATCGCATTTGTGGAGCAGTGCACTACCCAAATGTCCCATTAGAGGTAATGAAGATGATCGCCTTTCCATTCAGTATGATGGGCAAAGCTTTGTATTGGTTAAATCACTTGGGGAAGGTTGTCACTACTTAGGAAGAGTTGAGGTCTGCATTTCTGAACAAGTATTATCCACTTGGACGACTCAACCAAATGCGATCCTTGAATGCTAATTTCTCCGGATACCCCAAGAGCCTATTCACGAGGCATGGGAAAGACTCAAAGATCTGACGGAGAAATGCCCCCATCATGATATTCCAAAGACCGGCCTTGTACAAAATTTCTTTAGGGTTTAAGCATTGAGAATCAGAAGCTAGTAGATGTCGCTTGTGGGGGAGCCACTTCAACAAGGACAAGGATGTCCTTTATCAGATTTTTGAGGAGATGGTGGAGAGTTCAACAGCTCTTTCTTTTTTCACATGCTTTTCAGAAGCACCCCGTCACCACCCCTGCAGTACCCCATAAGGATGTCAATATAACGACATCACATGAAATGGATAGGGTGGATAGTTCTAATCTGACTATTATTGGAAATCACCTATCCAAAGTAGACATTATCGAGAAAAGATCCAAGGAGCTTGAGAAACTTCTTGTGATCGATCAGAGGACGAAGAACCTGGATAAGATGGATGAGATAACAAAGCACCAGGAGCTTTTTTTTGGGTACGATCAGTGTAGTCCACAGTACGAGTGCAACAATCGGTACCTCTACTTGGGAGCAGACTTCTTCCACCTAACAGAATAGCAGAGGACCATCCACAGTTCAACATGTCTACTACGTGCAGAGAGCTGATCATGCTTAGCAGCATGCACATCAGATAGTTCCATACCATGAGGAAGTAACCTACATTCCTGAGCAGTAGTCTCCACCTCCACCTGCCATTCATGAGGTGAATGGTATCTGGTTCGACTGTGAGCGAAACCATCCCCGTCCGTCAGGGCAAGGCCAGTTGGTTCACAGGAGGGTCAGAGACCCGCCCGCCAGCTTCAGGGAGGCAGACAATAGTAGTACCAACACCAGCAGTTCCAGCCTCATTTTCAGTCTCCACCACTGTTGCAAAATTGGAGACAAGGCCAGCCACAACAATAGTCTATATATTTTCCTCATCCTAACCAGCAGAGACTGCAAATTATGGATAGTATTTCCCCTCCTCCTCCTCAATATCAGAATACATATGCTTACCAACAGCCTCCATACTACCAGTCTCAGCGACAACCAGTCAATGAGCAACCAGAGGCCCCTTCAGTTAACCCAACACTAAACCAACTTGCATTGCTTAAGAAGAACATATATGAACTGACTCAGCGGATCGATGACTGACCACCGCCAAGACACTGATTCCAGCAAGCCAACCCCAACAATTTCAGACGCACGCCCACCCACCCCTGAGACAGACATGTCCCTTGATTTTACATGTTTATCTAACGCCATTCATCTCATGAGTGGTAGGAGTTTGCAGCCACCACCTACACACCAGTTGGGGTTGGGAGATCGAGCCACTAAGAGAGCATAGTGTTATACACCATCTCCTTCACCAGCAGTCGAGAGGACCAGTGTAGCAGCACCCAAGTCCGCGCCTTCACCACCTCCTTCACCAGGCAGATGTAGATCACCATCAACAAGGGAGAATATACCAGTCACAGATTCTTCCTTTCGCCAGCAGCAACATCCCGTTTTGTTTTAAATTATGTTTTTCCTCCACCTGATTTGGACAACACTGTACAAATTGATTCTGGTTGTCCTTTTGTACATGAGGATTCTACTTTGAATAAAGTAAATGAACGTTTGCATGATTATTCTGATTCAGTGCCATTTCCTTCTTCTCTCAAATCCAAAAAAATTCAAAAACTAAAAATAGCCCTATCTGATCCTGGAGTGGTTGAGATCTTACAGAACATCTTTTTAAATATGCCACTCCTTAAGGCCATGGAATACATGTCTACAATAAAAAAGGGAATGAAAAAGGCATGCACACAAAAGCGTCAACCAAGGAAGAACATACGAAAGGAAACAGAGAAACACATCTTGACCATGGCCACAGTTCATGCCATCAGTAACCTCCCGCCTAAAAAGAAAGGCAAGGGAGCACCTCACATCCGTTGCCATATCTTTGATCAAGAATTTGATTCTACTCTTCTCGATAGCAGTTCCTCCATCAATCTCATGTCTTCCTCTTTACTAACTGAATTTCGGTTAGGGCCTCTTAAAACAACCAAGATGATCCTTCAGTTTGTTGATAGATCGATTAAAAGGCCAAGAGGCATTTTAGATGATGTTATTGTAACGGTACAAGGAATGAAATGATTTTGTTGTCATGGATATGGACACACCTGCACCGTTACTCTTTACCCCGATCATACTCTAGATCGACCGTTCCTCCGAACGGCCGAAGCAGCAGTTGATTATGGTACTGGAGAGATCATCTTTCACTCTCGCAGTTACAAGGTGAAAATTGAGACGATCTCTGATCCTAGACCATCACCGCCACCTGCAGCAGATGAGACAGAGAAAGCTATATCAGAGCCTGATGACTGTGATTTTCTTGCTGAATTCAAAGAGATAGATCTTTTCACTTATTTTATAGATACCCAGGAGTTCCTTTCCCAAAAGGACTCTACGAAAAACACAATCGACATGAGTTCCCTTGGTGGTCCAATTGAGCCAGTTGCTGATGGATAGTTTGAGCTGATTTCTGAGGATCAATCTGAGTTTTAGAGGCACCTTCTGGTATTCCTTTGATACACTTTTCTGAGATTACTGATGATAGGCCTCATTCTGAGAGTTCTGAAGTACAAGTATCTGAGCCATGCGTTGAACTTCCTGATTTATGCACAGATGAGAGACATCTTTCTGAGATTATTGTCGAGATATCTAAACCATTAATTGATAAGAATGCTGAATGCCTTGATGAGCCCCTCCTTTCTAAGTAGAGATCATTCACTGCAGATCTATCGGAGATTTTACTTGCTGAGCCGTTAGTAGCCAAGGTGGACAGTCCACAGAGTACAAATCATATGCCATCTACCAGTGCAATAGCAAAGGTTAGTGTAGAGCCGATTCAGACCCCACCTGAGCTCAAGGTTTTACCATCAACATTGAAATATGCCTTCCTTGCGGGACTCTCAAATGTTTCTGGTCATCCTCAACTCGCAGTTGACCGCTGAACAAAAACCTCGCGTGCTAGAGGTTCTTGAGAGAAACCGCAAGGCCATAGGATGGAACAAGAATCTCCTTAAGGCCATGCCATCTCTAAACATGGTATGGAGGTTGACTTGGCTAAGATTGATGTGATTTTCAAGTTAGAGCCACCGCATAATTTGAAGCAGTTGAGGTCATTTTCGGGACACGTAGGTTTCTATAGGCAATTCATAAAGGACTTCAACAAAATATCCAGACCTTTGACCGAGGTTCTGTGTAAGGAGACTGATTTTGTTGTCGATGAGGAAATCCTCCTTGCAATCAATCAGATGAAAGAGATGGTTGCTAGTGCTCCTATCTTACAGCCAGCTGATTGGTCTCTTCCTTTCGAGATCATGACAGATGCCTCAGATTTCGCAGTTGGAGCTGTTTTAGGATAGAGAAGGGATGGGATACTATTTGCTATACACTATGCTAGCAAGACTCTGGATGAAGCATAAAGAAGTTATACAGTTACAGAGAAAAAGATGTTAGTAGTTGTGTTTGGGCTAGAGAAGTTCACATCTTACCTCATCGGTTCCCATGTTATTGTATACACGGATCACACTGCCATACGATACTTGCAGGAAAAGAAGGATGCCAAACCACACCTTATCAGATGGATCCTTCTTCTCTAGGAATTTGATTTAGAGATTCGAGATAAACCTGGAGTGAAAAATATTGTTTGTGGCAGATCACCTTTCCCATATTTCGGATGCAGAGACCTCTGAGCAGAACATGATCCCTATTTCTGAAACCTTTCCAGATGAGGCCATTTTGTCTGTGGACTCACTCCCATGGTATGATGATATTGTGAACTATCTTGTCTTCAAGAAAGTTCCATAAGATTGTTCGAAGTACAAGGTAGACAAATTTGTGTCAGGGATTCATTATTACCAGTGGGAGGATCCGTACCTATTTCGTGAGGGTGTGGATTGTATATGGAGAAGGTGTCTTCCTCAAGAGGAAAACACCACACAAATTAGAATCTGGTGGGCATCATTCGAGGAAACACATAACAACAAAGGTTTTACAGAGTGGCCTATGGTGTCCCACATTGTTTAAGGATGCTGCAGAGTATGTTTGAGGTTGTACCGACTGTCAGAAAATGGGAGGAACCGTTGGTTCCAAAGATACCATGCCCCCAAGATACATTCAGATTTCTGATGTTTTTGATACTTGGGGCATAGACTTCATGGGCCCATTTCTTATCAGTCAGGGATTTCAGTACATCCTGCTCATCGTGGATTATGTTAGTTGATGGATGGAGGCTATCTCCACCCGAGCTGCTAACAATCGTACAATATGTTCCTTTCTCAAGTACCACATTATTGCACGGTTCAGGATTCCCAAAATACTGATTTCAGATGGGGGAAGCCATTTCATTAATAGAGAAGTATAAAAGCTTGCGAAGGAGTATGCCATTGAGCACAGAGTTGCATCTCCTTACCACCCCTATACTAATGGCTTGGCAGAAATGTCAAATAAGAAGACGTAGATGATATTACAAAAACTTGTACGTCTAGATAGGAAGAACTGGTCTCAGATGCTTGATTCAGTTCTATGGGCTTATCAAATGGCCTACAAGTCTCCTTTGGGTATGTCTCCCTACAGATTGGTGTATGGAAAGCCTTGCCACCTGCCAGTAGAATTAATTCACAAATCTTTATGGGCACTCCGTGTATGCAATCTTGATTATGAGAAGGCATGAAAGAACCGATAGTGGGATTTGAATAGATTACTGGAATTTTGAGACTTTGCATATGATAACTCACTCATGTATAAGAAGAAATTCAGGCGTTGGCATGATAAACACATTCGAAGGAAGGCTTTATCTCCTGATCAGAAAGTTTGGTTATTTGATGCTAAGTTGAAGCTATTTCAAGGAAAATTGAAAAGCAAATGGTCAGAACCATTCATCGTGAGAGCTGTGCGTGACAATGGAAGTATTGTCATATCCGGGTTTTCATCTGACGGACAACCATTTATTGTGAACGGACAATTGCTGAAGCCATATCTAGATCATGATACATTCATGTCCGTTGTAGATTCTATATCTGTGGTATTAGATGATGATTTTTTGATTCCATCTTCTACGTCTGATACATGAGCTGACTACCTCTTGTATATCCTGTCGTTTCACTCTTTCTTATCCCATTTCATAGTTCACCCCTTTTCCATGTGTATATATGCTATACTTACATCCTAAGTATAGTGGGGGGGGGGGGGGGGTGAAGGATTTGTGTTGATCATATTCATCATGTTCACCACTCCTATTGTTGCCTATACTTAGGTATACTCTACCTTAAGTATCGGGGGGGGGGGGGGTGATGTTGTTCATATCGTGGTTTTTGTGCCTTATATTGAGTCTGTACATTCTCTTCATTAGTTTTCCCTTTTGTACACTCTACTATACTTAGGATTACTTGATCCTAAGTATAGGGGGGATCACCGACTTCTATTCTTTTTATCTTTTCTTTATGTTGTTGTAGCATAGAAGTCTTTTCACTTTTCTATACTTGGCACGAGTTATGTCTTCCTTTGTCGCTCTCTGATTACTATGAGGACATTGCTCGAGCTAAGTATAGGGGGATGTCGTATATATTGTTTATATACTTTAGACATAACTTATACTTTTAAGATAATTATTTTAGGGGATATGTATATAATTTTGTAAAATCCACGCGTGTAAAAAAACAAAAAAACACAGAAAAAAACAAAAACAAAAAAAAACAAAAAACAACAAAAACAACAAAAAAGAGAAAAAATCTCTTGTATATACTTGTATATTCTACTAATCCTTGTCCTTAAAAAACCTAAAAATTACAAAATCAAAAATATATAAAAATTTGCAAAAAAACCTTTCTTTCACATCTACATTTTCTCCAAAAATCCATAAAAAGTTTAAAAATAGAAAAATTGTTCAAAAAAATTCTTTTTACATGTGCATCATTTTTTTAAAATGCTTTCTTTGCATTTGTACATATTTTCTTGCATGTGCGTTTTTTAGGATAGTATTGACATTTAAACTATGCATGGAATAAAATTGAAGAATGGAGCTTAGTTGGACCTTAATCCAATTTATTTCAGAGAAACCTTACAAAGAAATGGAGTTGACTTTTCAGGTCCTAGTGACTTAATTCTTTGAGTCCATAAGACTATGTTCACATGAAATCTTGAGCAGTCTAAGTAGAATATTTAACAACCCATACATGATTCTTTCAGATCGTGTCTTATCTTGGACAAAGCACTCTATACATAGCTCTTCATGGATGAGGTAGTGAGGAGGCAGAATCTTTTGGCATGGGGTAGCATACGAGGGTAGTACATCTAGGCAGAACCTCTCGTCTTCCTCTAGGGAAGGAAGTGCATCTCAACCTGGTCTAGCGATGTTGAGATCTAAAGACAGGATGCTGTGGGGTTGCAATAATGCTTCAAAAGAGGGAATAGTCTGATGGCTCAAGATGAAAAACCTCCTTATGTACATGCCGCACCTTGTATATACTTTCAAAAAAAAGTGTGGAAAATGTAGAATCTCCAAAAGTGGACACGCCTGATTGAAAAGTAAAATGGCTTGCCGTAGTGTAAATACAAGGATAAAAAATATAACAAGAGCTTTAAAGACAATTTTTGTAAGCCAGCGGATGACTTGGCTACACTGGTCTTGCATCCAATAATAGGTAGCTACACTGGTTACCATCCATTCTTTTCTCCATCCTCTCTTCTTGAGCTGGTTGTACTTGAACTTAGAAGGGAATATCTCCGCTCCTCAAGGAAAGAGTTTCAAGACCGGGGAACTAGAGTTACCTTGTTGGGGGAGGCTGTTTCTTTGCTACTTTTGATATGGGGTGCTATATCTCACTTACACCGTACAAGTAAAGATTCATAGTCACAAGAATTCATGTACGTAGACTTGTTCTGGCCTGACTGTTGAGGTGACATAAATAGGAGTCTTGTGAAACTTAGAGGCTGTTAGGTTTTAAATCCATCTCCCCATTAAGGTTCCGACACACTAATAATCCAAAGGTCTGACAGAGCTCCAAACTACAATTTTATGAAGAAAAGAATAACACTCAATATTGTCCTAACTTCTTTATTTTTCCTTCCTTTTTTCTTTTATTCACTCATTCTTTCAAATAAAGTGTTTGCTAAGGGACTAGAAAAGGTAAAGCATACGGGGATGACAAATCTGCGATTCGTCATCTTAATTCATTTATTTTAGCTTAAAATCCCTATAAAACACATGTACATAATACTAACTTCATATTCTTACCAACTTGCATTTGTTGTGTTAATATTTTATATTTGTATATTATTTTAACCTAAAATAAATAAAGAAAGAAAGAAAGGAAAAATTAAAGAAAAGAAAAGAAGACTGTATATATGTAATATATACTGGTTGACCCGAACCCCGAGTGAAGGTCAAGACTTGACCTGATTGACCAGGAATAAAGTAAGGGGGAGATATGTCCTTAATCAGAAAACCCAAAAAATTGTGTGTTGTAAATACTTCTCACTTACTGTATATATTTGTTATAAAACTAACACTATTTTATTTGTATATAAATTGACCTTAAATAAAATAATTTTCAATACAAAAGTTGTACATAAAAATGTTGGCTAAATAATAAAAATAATTGCACAATGAAATCATGTATATAACAAAAGTAATCACATCCGAAAAAGCGATTAAGCGATAATTGAAAGATCAATTCCAGGCTCCGTTATGAACTCAGATTGAACCAAACCCACTTCCATTGTATTCTAAATTAAATTATCTTTAAAATAGCTATGATTTCATAGTTTTTGGAGTTACAGTTGAAAAGTCAATTTTCTAGGGTGGTTTATGCAATTTTGCCATTTATTTGTACATATTGTATTTGTAAATATTTGTATTTTTTTACTAATTATTGAAAATGAAATAAATAAATATTTTTTAAAATTAATTTGCTTATTTACCCATGTAGATAATGTCATATTTGTATATAACATATGTATATATTTCATTTTCTTAACTAGGTAACACAAAAAAAGAAAAAAATTAAAATTTATTTTTTTCAATAAATAAAGAGATGAGAATACAAAAAATAGTTAATTTTTGTAAATATTTGTCTTTCTACTTTATCTCATTTCAATTTCTCTTCTCTCTATCTCTTATCTTCATCCAAAAATTCAAAAATTCAAATGTCAATTACATTCTATTAATGAGGCTCCTTCTCCATCTTTTCAACTTGATCAATCTTTGGTGAGAGGAGCCCGATTTCTGAGAGTCTTCATATCGCAGATGGGTGCCTAACCTCTGAGCCGTCCGGTGACAACGAGTCGGCTTTCGTCGAGGTGATGAAGGTCTTTCCGCTCCTAAGGTGAGATCCATCATTTTCTTCTCGTTTTTCATCTAGATTAATCTTAGTTTAATTTTTCACCTCTTTATTTTGTTATCATTTTATCTAGATCTTAGATCCCATCACGATTTTGTCTCATCTTCGATCCCGATTTTTCATCCCATTTTCTTGATCCTATCATGTTCTTTTCCACCTCACACGATCTCTTAACTCCAGCCACGCACGGTGGTCGGAGATTCGGATCCATCCCTTATTTTTCGTCGGATCCTCGCTCACGCATTCCACTTTGATTTTGGGACCAAGTCGTCGTGGTCGCAATTTGTCTATAAATAAAAAGAATAAAAAACAAAAAATGCTTTCTTTTAACATTTTTTTGCAGTTTAAAATAAAAAATTAAAAATAATAAAAATAATAAAAGGTTATTTCTAATTTATATTTTATTAAAAATAAACAATATTTTTTATACAATTCCTGTTTTTACAATAAAAAATGCCAGGCGCCCGAGCCCAATGGTTGCTGCCCTGCGGCCTACCGTCGTCCGTCCAATCTTCACCGCCGCCCCACTGCAGGCACCCCACATGCCACCGACAACTGCGAGTCACCGCACCGTCACTCCTCTGCATGGGGTGGCGATTCCACTGTACCGCGTGCTCCTGCACCATCTCCACACTGTTGCAGCACAGCTCCGCCACCGATCTGAAGCCGCTGACCACTCATAACGCCCACTATCATACCACCAAGCACCGTCACTCCTCTACTTGGTGTGGTCGTCTACCCCACCACCCGGTGACCATGCACGTCATCTTCAGCGCATGACACAACTGCCCCCGCACAACAGCCACAAACCTCTACCAGTACGGCTTCCTCCTTCATCGCTGCCGACCCGATCCTCTTCATCCACCACGTCGACACTCGCGCGGGGAGATTCGACTCCGCCGTCAAGCCCTCTATTGTCGTACGCCAGAAGCACTGAAGCCGCGCAGGCTGCTCCAAACCTGCCAACATCTTTGACACCTCCGCCCAAGAACACACGCCCGCCCACGCCTCTTCATCTGCAGATCGCCAACAGGCAGTGACCGTCGTCAATAGTCGAGGAAGAATAGGCAAAGTACGACGGAACTCTTTGACTTGTTGGCGAAGAACAATAACGAAGGGAACCCTATGGTTTATTAAAGAATTTTTATTGGAAAAATTACACTTCATCTCATGAAAGTTTGAACATTTGCAAAGAAGTCATACTCCAGCAAATCACATGCATCACACCATCTTCACTGGGTAAATTGCATCTTTCTCTTGCAACTTTATTTCAGTTACATTTTGATAAACAAACATTGAATATTTGCAGTTTAGTTCCCAACTTCCATACCTTTATTTTGCTTACTTTTCTTATTGCAATGCATATTTTCTTTGGTCCATTAAATTCCCAAAAATCATGCTATGTTTCTGATGTGCTTATCTTTCTAGCATAATTTGTCATCGCATTTTATCATTATCTAATATTATTTAAAAATAAAAAACTTGTCATTTTTTCTTGTTTGAAATTCAAAATTGCATAAAAATTTGAATATTCCTCTAAAAATTCATAAAAATTTGAACATTCATTGGGAATTATAGCCTCCCTGAGTTCGATCCTGTCTGCTATATACGTAAATAAGTAGCAAAAATTTCTCTTGCTTCATTATTCTCTTTTAGTTAATTTTGCTGCTTGAGAAGAAAAAATAAATTTGTTTTTCTGATGATGCTTGATTGGGTTGAAATGACTTCTTCATTATTCAAATAATTTAAATCCCAGAGAAGCGAGGCAACAACCAGCCCCTTTCTTCTTTCTCATGCCACAGGGTGACGATAGGCTTTATTGGTCGGCAATGAATCGGTGACTACAGGCTGAACTCCAGGCGGTTGGCAGATGAGGCGCGACAAGGCGTGGGACCTACCATTGGCGGTGGGATGGAGCAGCGCACGACAACTTAGCCACGAGGTGGTGGAGTGCCTCATGCGTTGGTGCTACACGACTACGGTGGAGGTCGGCGGCTCCTGATTTGGGCGGTTGTGGAATGATAGAAGATCAGCATTGCTTGACGTCGCTCGTGCGGAAGTTCTTCTCCAAGCGGAGAAGATGTGCACGGTAGGCAATGATAGGCGGCCGAGCGGATCGGTGGATGGACCTCCTCTCTAGACGGAGGAGTAGGATGGTATGAGAGTTGCTTCAGATCGACGATTCGTGGCCGACGGTGAAGCTGCATGAAGTCGGGGGTGGCGTTGGGTGAGGCTGGCCGATGACCAGGTGCGGGGTTCGCTAGGTCGATGGAGGCAACGACTCTGCGGTTGTCGGCAGAAGATAGGCAGACACAATGTCTAACGCCGCTGCTACTTCTGATATATTTTTTGTAACCACAGCTTTTTTTTTTCATTTTTTATAGATAGTAGTTGTTATATTATTTTTTGTAATTTTTTTGATTTTTTAAATTCTTGAACCTGCAATAAAATAGGATAGATCTGACTCGAGCAAGATGCCTCAGTCAAATATAAAAATAAAAAATAATAATAAATGAAAAATGTGGATGGTGTCAGATCCGACGAAGTAAGAGATCGAATCCGTGTCTCTGACCACCGTACGTGGCTGGAGTTGATAGATTGCGTGAGATAGAACATGAACGTGGAGAGATCGAGAAAATGAGATGAAAAACCGAGATCGATGGCAGTTCAAATCGTGATGGTTTATTAAAAATGAATAACTAATATCTAGAAATAAAAAATGACATATAAATTAAAAATATTAAAATTAGACAAAGATTAACGTAGATTAAAAACAAGAAAAAGGATCTTATTGTGTGAGTGGACAATGCTGTGATGGCCTCGACGATGGCCGACTTGCTGTCACCAGACGGCTTGGAGGCTAGGCACCTTTCCACAACAAGAAGATCTTGGATATGAGGCTCCTTTCACCAAAGACTGATCCAAATTGAAATGAGGGAGGATGCGCCATATTAATAGATAAAAGAATGGAGTTTGAATTTCAAAAATTTGAGTGAAGATAAGAGATAAGAAAAAAATCTAAAATGAGATAAAGATAAGAAAGGAAATTAGTGTTACAATTATTTACATAATTATTATTTTTATTTTTGTCACTTTATTAAATTAAATAAAAAATGTTAATTTTTTGGTGTGATTATTGATGCCCCACAAAACCGAGCGAGCGAGGTAGATCGGATATATATCAAGCGGTCGTTGCGACCTCACACACTCGGATGATCAATCCAGAAAAAGAGACCACCAAAATCGAATAAAATCAATCAAAAACAAATAGCGGTCTTGCTATTTTATTAACCTGGTATAGCGACCAGGGTCGAACACAAGGAGCACGTGATGGCCTTGCGGCCTACGAAGTAGTCAAGAAGAGAGAAGAAAATAAAATACAAGTGTTTTTGGTGGATTTTTAATTGATTTTTCAAAATAAAAATAAGGTATTTACATAATATAGCTATACATAGGTATATGTACAATATGTCTTTTTTTAATTTTTGATTTTTTAATTTGTTATTTTTGTGCATTTTTATTCCCATTTTATATTTTATTTATTTATAGTATAAAATTAGGAATAAAAGGGTGTTTTTTTTATTTTTATTATTTATATACAATAGTGAAATAAATACATATGTACATATATATACATGGTATATTTACAAAGTATTTTTGGTTTTTAATTTTGTTCTTTTTATTTTGTTTTTGTTTTATTTGTTTTTATTTTATTTATTTACAACATAAAATATAGAATATTTACAAAATATTTGGAAATTAATTGTATTTATTTATAAGGTAGAATAAATATAGGAGTAGCTATGTACATGATGAATATCTACATGTGAATGTTTTTTTATCTTTCTTTTTAATTTTTCCATTTTTACTTTGATTTTTATATTTATAAATATATACAATTATTTACAAGCCCATTTTAGTCTTTTTTTGGAGGAAAATATTTTTATTATATTTACAAATATATTTACACACATGAGCCCCTATCTCCCTCTACTTTGGCTTTTATGCGGTCAGGCCCATGCTGAGCCCTCCCTTGGGTTAGGTTGCTCAATATTTATTCTAAATATTTCCCTCTTTTTCTTTTTACTCTTTGTTCTTTTATTTTTATACAAAAACATGCTAATTATTAAACTTTATACAATGCATGCTTTTGATAATTATTTGTATTTACATGAATATACATGTATTTGCAAAGGTTTTTGTAGCTAAAATATAAGAATAAAGAGTGATGAATGGGCATTCATCATCCGCCTATACTTAACTTTTGCTAGTCCCTTAGCAAACACTTATTTGAAAAAGAAGTGAAAAAGAAAGAAAGAAAAAGAAAAAGAGGAGAATGTACATGGATCAAGGTTGAATATTAAACTTTCCTTCATTAAATTGAATTATGGAGCTCGATCAGATCTTTGGATTATTAATGTATCGGAACCTTATTTGGACTTAAGCTTAAAACTCAACAGCCTCTAAGTTCCACCAATCTATGGACAAGACTTCTCAGTAAACCAGATCAGAACAAGTCTACATACACAAACTCTAATGACCATGAATCTTTCCATGCAGTGTAAGTGATATGTAGCTCCCCACCTCAGAAGTAACAAAGAAACAACCTCCCCTAACTTGGTAACTCTAATGCCTCGGTCTAGCAACTCTTTCCTCGAGAAGCGGGGTATTCCCTTCTAAGTTCAAGTGCAACCGGCTCAAGAAGAGGGGGAAAAAGAGGTATAGACTTTTGGGAGCTCAACCGGTGTAGCTAAGTCTCCCGCTGCAAGCTTCATGAGATGTAACATGAGTACCATAAGCTTTTGCTTTATTTGACTATATACACTCCGGTGGGGTTATTAAGTTTTCAATCCGACCCACCACTTTTTTGGAGTTCTTTTTGCATTTTTTTCAAGTGCCTCTATACAACATATCTACATGGTGCAGCATATATACAAGAAATTTTCCTCTTGAGCCAGTAGACTATCCCTCTTTTGAAGCTTTATTGCAACCCACAGCTTCTGTCTTTAGCCTTCATCACCACTAGACCAAGTTGAGATGCACTTCCTTCACTAGAAGAAGAAGAGAGGTTCCGCCTAGAAGTACTACCCTCATATGCTACCCCAAGCCAAAGGAAACTGCCTCCTCACCACCTCATCCGTGGAGAGCTATGTGTAAGGTGCTGGTGCAAGTCAAGCCATTGTCTCTAAGAGTCATGCGTGTGTTGTTAAGTGCTCTACTTAGGCTCATCAAGATGACGTATGCTCATAGCCTAGTGGACTCAAAGAATTAAGTCCTTATGGACCTGAAAAGCCTTAACCCTAAGCCCTATAAGGTTCCTCTTAGAATTAGGTGGATTAAGATCTTAATCAAGCTCCATTTCCCAATTTAATTCCAGGCTTAGTTTAAATGTCAACTGTGATCCAGGAAAATTATATACATATATACAAAGATGCTATTTACACATATTTACAATCGTGAAAATTTTTTGAAAAATGTTTTGAAATCATGAATGGATGAATGCATGAAGTGCAAGTTTTGCAAAAGTATTTACAAACATTTACACAAGATTTTTACAAACTTTTGATTTTCCAAACATTTTGGAAAAATTTTGTACTATATACATAATTTTGATAAGAAACTATTTACACAAGCTTTACACAAAAGATTTTTGGACACATTTTTACAAAAATAATTTTGTACACTAGCTATGTTTGTGCAATAAAAGAATGATTATTTACAGGAAAATTTTTTAATTTTTGTGATTTTTAGGGTTTTTAGCCATTTTATTTATTAACACACTCACACAAAGTACGAGTTATGGCTAAAGGATATATGAAATATATACACACCCCCCTATACTTAGCTCGAACGATGTCCTCAGAGTGATCAAGAGCGATGAAGAAGACATAACTCGTGCTTAGTAACAGGGAAGTTAAAAGGAATGGCTAGATACAGAGATGAATGAATGAATAGAATGAGGAGAACTCGGTGGTTTCCCCCTATACTTAGGATTAAATAATCCTAAGTATAGCAAGCTGTACATGAAGGGAAATCCGAGTGAAGAATGTACAGAGTCTGCCCCCCCTATACTTAGGGTAAAATATCCCTAAGTATAGGCAGCAAAACAGGGGTAGAAAGAATGAAAAGAATACCCGCAGGTCCTACATCCCCCCTATACTTAGGGTAAAGTACACCCTAAGCATAGCGTAATCATAAGATGAGAAAAGGGATGTGGGACTAAAGAATAGAGTGATATGGACAATTGGATCTACACAGGTCGGAAGAACAGTGATAATCAGGCGTGAGATGCAATAGATGTGAGTCAAGAGACCACATCTCACGCAAAGTGAATAGGGGCAACATCAACGACCCGCGGCTCATGATCTAGAAATGGCTTGAGCCGCTGGCCGTTCACTCGAAAGGTACTCTCAGAAGACAACTCAGATATATCAATGCTACCGTTGTCGTGTACCTTTCTCACAAGATAAGGTCCCTTCCATTTGCTCTGTAGCTTCCCTGGAAATAGGCGAAGCCTAGCATCAAACAACCATACTCTCTGTCCAGGATCAAAATGATTGTGGCTGATATGAGAATCATGCCACTCTTTCACTCTCTCCTTATACTGTAGGCTGTTTGAGAAGGTTGTATCTCTAAGCTCCTCCAAGGCTGCTAACTCTGCCCTCCTCTGGTCTCCTACACTATCTGGATCTAAAAGAATATCCGTGACTGCCCAAAGTGACTTGTGCCTCAACTCAACAGGTAAATGGCACGGCTTGCCATAAACTAGGCGAAAGGGAGATGTGCCCAATGGTGTCTTGAAATACGTCCTATATGCCCACAAGACCGAGTCCAAAAGCTGTGACCAATCCTTTCGGTCAGGGTGGACGACTTTCTGTAAAATAGTCTTGATCTCCCTGTTCGAGACCTCGACTAGACCGTTAGTCTGTGGATGGTATGGAGTGGCAACTCGATGGTCTATGCCGAACTCACTAGCAAGTGCCTTTACCTGGCCGTTGATGAAATGAGACCCCCCATCTGAAATCAATACTCGAGGTACCCCAAACCGCGTGATGATGTGCTTCCTCAAAAATCTGCAAACAGTCCTCGCATCAGCGGATCGGGCGGGGATAGCCTCAACCCAACGACTCACATAATCAACGACCAACAGAATGTACTCAAATACCTGACTCTTAGGGAATGGACCCATGAAATCTATGCCCCATGCGTCAAAAACCTCACAGAAGTGAATGGGCTGCATCGGCATCATATCACGCTGTCCACAAGTGCCCATCCTCTGACAGTCAGTACATCTCTTCACGAACTCATTAGAGTCCTTGAAGAGAGTAGGCCACCACAAGCCGGATTGGAGCACTTTCTGTGCCATTCTCCTCCCAGAATGATGTCCTCCTGCCTCAAGCTTGTGGCAGTGAGTGAGTACGCTATGGTGCTCCTCCTGAGGAATGCACCGACGCCAGACACTATCCCCTCCTTCGTGGTAAAGGATGGGATCCTCCCAGTGGTAAGACTTGGCCTTCGCGAGGAAGGTCTCAAGCCTCTGTCTGGGCCAACCTTGTGGGACTTTCTTAGCAACAAGAAAGTTCACAATATCGACATACCACGGGAGTGAGGCGATAGCAAGGATCGCCTCATCTGGGAAGGTCTCACAAATGGGATCAATCTGCTCAGACTCCTCAGGCTGCTCTAAACGGGAGAGATGATCTGCCACCACATTCTGGACTCCAGGCTTATCCGTGATCTCAATGTCGAACTCCTGGAGTAGAAGGATCCATCTAGTCAGTCTGGCCTTGGCATCCTTCTTTGCCATGAGGTATCGGATGGCGGTATGATCAGTATACAAAGTCACTCTAGATCCAATGATGCAAGATCTGAACTTATCTAGGGCGAACACAACTTCTAGCATCTCCTTCTCTGTGACTGTATAATTCCGCTGGGCGGAATCCAAGGTGCGGCTAGCATAGTGGATAGGAAATGGAACTCCATCCCTCCTCTGTCCCAGCACAGCCCCCACGGCAAAATCGAAGGCGTCCGTCATGATCTCGAATGGGAGAGACCAATCTGGTGGCTGGAGGACAGGAGCCTCAACAATACAATGCTTGAGAGTCTCAAACGACGAAAGACACTTGTCATCGACAAGGAACTCGGTGTCTTTCATCAGCAGGTCAGTCAACGGCCGGGCAACCCTACTGAAATCACGAATGAACCGCTGATAGAATCCGACGTGCCCCAGGAAAGACCGTAACTGCCGCAAATTGGACGGTGTTGTGAGTTTTCTAATGACATCAACCTTGGTCGGATCAACCTCCATGCCCCTGTTGGAGATGATGTGGCCAAGCACCGTCCCTTGAGTCACCACAAAGTGACTCTTCTCCCAAGAAAGAACCAAGCGGACCTCAATACATCGCTGAAGTACTCGGAATAGGCAGTCAAGACAGGAGTTGAATCCGTCACCGTAAACCGAGAAATCATCCATGAAGACCTCTAAGCACTCCCCTACCATGTCCGAAAAGATCGACAGTATGCATCTCTGAAAAGTCGCAGGGGCATTGCATAGCTCAAATGGCATGCGTCGGAAGGCGTATGTGCCGCAGGGATAGGTAAAGGTGGTCTTCTCCTGATCCTCAGGAGCGATGGCCACCTGGTTGTAGCCCGAGTACCCATCCAGAAAACAATAATGGCTCTTCCCTGCCAGTCTCTCAATAATCTGATCAATAAAGGGCAGGGGGAAATGATCCTTCTTGGTGGCCTGGTTGAGTCTCCTATAGTCAACACAAACCCACCAAGAAGTGGGTACTCGTGTAGCAATCTCCTCTCCAGACTCGCTAATCATTGTAGTGATGCCCGTCTTCTTGGGCACCACATGCAAAGGGCTGACCCACTTGGAGTCAGAGATGGGATAAATAAAATCGGCGCTCCACCATTTCGAAATTTCCTTCATGACAACCTCTCTCAGATTTGGGTTCAGCCGCCGCTGGAACTCACGCGACAGCTTCGCCTCATCCTCGAGATAAATATGGTGGGAGCACAGGGCCGGACTGATCCCATGGAGATCTGCTACGCTCCATCCTATTGCCTTGTGGTTCTTTTCAAGAACCCCCATCAGACGGGATTCCTGCTCTCTAGTCAAATCGGCTGAGATAATGACTGGGTACATCTCATGCTCACCCACAAGGAATCTATACTTCAGCGACGCAGGAAGTGGCTTCAGCTTTGGACAACTGGGTGCTGGCAAATCTGGCTTCGAAAGAAGTCGCGTGTATGCCGCCAAATCTGTCCGGGAGACTGAGAGCGTACTCTCGCAAACTGGATCTGGAGAAGGCTGCTCAACTGAGCTGTCTCTGATCTGCTCGGCATCTACCTCCTCCTCAATTGTAGGCTCAGTGGAAATCAGGTCTGGCATATAATCATCACAATCTGCTGATGAATCTCGGATTCATCACTCTAAATCTCATTTATTAAGCTTAAGTCCCTAAAAATCAACTGCATTTCTGCATTTATTTCACATAATTAGCATTCAGGCATGATTTCATAAGAATTGCATTTTAGCATTAAAATCTGCATCAAATAAGAAGCCAAAAATCCAAGCCCAAATTGACCTGTAAATAGCCTGACTTCCCCTATTTTTAACTCCTCCATGCTAACACCACATGTCACAAAACCACCTCCATTGTGTACATATCACTCACAAGAATAAATGAAAAATACAAAAAATCACTAACTCAAATAAGTGGACCAAAAAAAACCCAAACCCTAGTTTTAGGATTTTCGGACTAAAAGCCACATATCTTCCCCATCCAGTGTCCGATTTGATCCTACTCACTTTTGAACTAATGTACATTCAATTATCTTCAAAACAAGACCAAGTTCAAGTGAATCAGAGCTCGTATGTAAAAGTTGGGTTTTGGGCCTCTTTTGTATATTTTCGCGGCTTTTCTGACCTATATTTTATGTATATATTTTATTAATTAACAAAAATCCAAAAAAATTAGAATTAGGTGCCTTTTATTTATCTTTGAGTTTTCCATATTTTTCCGGATTTTTATCTTGTTTAAAAAATGACAAAAAAATTAGAAAACCCAAAAATCAAGGTATTCTATGTACATGGGATGCCCCAAAAATGCACTTTTCACATTTGACCGAATTTGGCTTTGATGTCTTCATGAAAGTTGTAGATCTCTTCGAGACGAGCATTTTTCGTGAAGGAACTTTTTCGATCCGAGGTCATTTGCTATTTCTTTTTGATCTTACAAACGATTTATTTTTCAACTTATCTGGTGCTGACACGTGGCAGCCCCAGAGGCCGCCACGTGTCAATCATTTTCGGCCCCTTTTTATAGTTTTCATAAAAAAAATAAAAAAATAAAAAAATAAAATAAAAAAAATAATAAAGCACCCGCACGTGCGTCGCACGTGCCGCACCCCGCCCCCAGGCTTCCGCCACGTGGCCGATTCTGGGCCGTTCGATCAGCGGTCAATCGAACGGCCCCTACCCCTCCTTCAACCTCCCGCTCCTCTCGCGCCTGTCGCCTTTCCCCCGATCCTCGCAATCGCCGCGCCACCCAACTGCCCCGGGTTCTTCTCCGTTGACCTCCTCAACTCGCGCAACCGACCCCCACCGTCTCGCCTATTTAAAACCCTCGCCGACCCTCTGAAACGCTATCCGCCGAATCGCACGTTCACGCACACCGGGGTGACAGCCCGGTGGGTCTTCTTCCTCGGCGAGATCCGAGGCGCCCTCGCCCTC